>JAPDOI010000170.1:1240000-1392087 GCA_029168955.1 Aplectana chamaeleonis
GCTTTTGACAATGTCAGCACTTCCTTGCTGTCTTAGTCGATTCTGGACTGTGATATGCCCGACTGGTGTAAACGATGGACCGACAACTTTGTCAAAAACCGCTCTATACGTGTGAAGTTCGACGGACACTTGTCGAAGTCTGTTCCCTTGAAGGCAGGCGTTCCCCAAGGTGGAGTATTGTCACCAAGCCTATTCTCTCTGTATCTGTCCGATATTCCGAAGCCATCGCCTAACATCCACTTATGTCTGTATGCGGATGACATCACTATTGTGTGTACAGACCCTGTTATTGACCGCGCCACTGCGGAGATGAACAAATACCTCAGCAGTCTGGCCGTATTTTTGGAATCAAAACAGTTAAAGGTCTCCCCTACGAAGTCCAGCGTTGCTCTGTGCACTACTGCCACGGCTGAACACAAACTGCATCCCCAGGTTTTCTGGGAAGGAAATCTGCTGCCCCTATCTAAGCACCCTCGTCTACTCGGTGTATTCCTGGACCCTTCATTGCGATCCCATGAAAACTCACGTATTCGAGCTGCTGCGGCCAATGCGCGTAACAACATACTCCGCGCTCTAGCTGGCACTACATGGGGAAGCTCAAAGGAAGTCTTGCGCGTTACGTACAAGGCGATGATACAGCCCGTACTGGAATATGGAGCCCCGGTCTGGTCAAGGCACTTGACGGAAACGTCCTGGAACAAACTTCAGCGAACACAAAACGCTGCTCTACGTGTCATCACTGGATGCCCCAAGTCCACTCCTGTATCCCACCTACATCAAGAATGTGCACTACTTCCTGTAAAGCAGCATTGCCAACTGCAGACCCAACAGTTCCATAGTGGCATAGTCAGGAATGTCGCTCACCCCAACTATCACTTGCTATGCTGCCGAGATGTCGTACGTTCGTGCCGTGGCAGTGTGGAGGAAAGAAGACCACCTCCGTGCAAACCGACGTCAACCCCTCCGCGTGGAGGGTTTTTGTCATGGGAGAGATGCTGGCTGGCTGCAGCTCTCCTAGGGATTCTGCTACAAGTGGCCGGAGTCGAGAGGAATCCAGGACCCGCTCAGAAGTACTCATGCGCCACGTGCGGCAAGGATGTTACCAGGAGACATACCAGCGTCCAGTGCTCCGGATGCCAAAGGTGGGTGCATCTCTCCTGTTCGGGTCTCAGTTTTGTGAGCCATCACGATCCTTCCTTCCGTTGTGTTCTGTGCTCTGCCCCCAGTAACTCTGATTCCTCATTTACCAACCGCCCCCTCTCTATTGTGCATATTAACCTCAATGGCCTTCGTGCCAAGTTGTCTGAACTCTCTCTTTTTGCTCGTACTCATCATCCTGATGTCATAATGGTTCAGGAAACCAAACTTTCTCCTTCTACTACCGCACGTCACCCTAACATTCCTGGCTACACTGCTTATCATGCTCCAAGGACAGCTCTCGGCGGAGGAGTTTCCACTTTCGTATTATCAAATCTACCCTCTCATATCATACCAAACACACCAAAGGACGGTACTCTCGAGTACCTACCTATCCATCTCCCTCTTAAAACACCTATATCTCTTTTTAATATCTATATCCCTCCTACCACGTCCTGTCCCCAATCTTATGACCCTATTCCCTCACTCAAGCAGTTGTACGACTGCTCCCTTTCACCCTCTGTTGTCTTCGCAGGCGATTTCAATGCTCATACAATCTGCTCGTCGCTTGACACTGACGCTAGAGGAGAAGACGTCGAAGAATGGGCGGAGGAGTGCGATCTGGTCATTCTCAACGATGATCAGCCCACTCGTCTCCCGGCCAACGGCCGATCCTCTAGTCCAGACATCTCTCTTGTATCATCTAATCTCTCCAGCGCCTGCTCTTGGGCTACCGCTACAACTCTGTCCAGTGATCATATCCCCGTTTTTGTCCATGTCGATCTCTCTAATTCTCTTGCTCCTTATTCAGGTATCCGTCAAAGGTCTTATCTTAATCTTTGCCTTGCAGACTGGCGCTTGTTCAGGGAGGTGGCACTTCGCCATGCGGATGACTACCCATGGAATGGAAACGTGCACCAGAAAGAGCGTCACTTGACGGACGCGATTCGCAAGGCAATGAAAGCCGCCATTCCGGAGGGCCGAGTTAAGACCTTCTTTCCCAATGTCACCAGGGAAATCTTGGAGAAGATAAGGACAAGGGATGCAAAGAGAGTGGCAGATCACCTGGATCCGACCATTGCTGAGCTGGATAGCGAGATTAAGCGAGATCTGGACAAGCACAAGAAGGAGTGTTGGGAGAAATTCACGGAGAAGATAAATTTCAAGAGTGATGGAGCGTCAACTTGGAAAGTTCTAAAGAAGATCTCGGGCAAGAGCACCTCCACCAACTACTCTACGATCGAGTTCTAGAATGGAGTCTTCAAATCGGGAAAGGAGGCTGCAACTGCTCTCGGAAAGAATTTTTTCATAACTCAGGCTAAGAGAGGGAAACAAAATCGAGTGACTGTAAGAGAGCTCTGTAAGTTGCCACTCATGAATGAAGCAGAAGCCGTGACGCCCGCGCAGATTGAAAAGGTGGTAAAAGAGATGCGCAACTCGAAGGCTGTAGGGCCGGATGGCATTAGTCCAGCGATCTTGAAGAAACTGCCGACTGAGATTATGTCAATCCTGGCTGACGTCATCAACACATCCTTTCGCACGTGCATCGTACCCCAAGACTGGAAAATGGCAAGCGTCGTTCCGTTGCCTAAGGCAGGTAAATCACCATCGACGGCTAAGGGATACAGGCCAATAAGTCTGTTATCACCAATCGCAAAGGTCGCTGAGAAACTGGTCGTCAAGGAGCTTGCCGAGCATAATAACAATCAGCAGCACCAGCATGGATTCCGCAAACTACACTCTACCACCACGGCGCTGCTGGAGATTGTGAGCTATGTTTTGGATGGCTTCAACGCCACCAAGCCTCAACGCACTGTTGGAGTAGCCCTGGACCTCACGAAGGCGTTTGACACTGTCAACTTGGGCATACTGTCTGAGAAGCTATTGAGGTCCACCATCCCGCCTTGGCAGAAGCAATGGATTACAGCACTCATCAAAGGGCGCCGAGCAAAAGTGCTGTTTCAGGGACATGTCTCTAATAGCATCCCGATCGCTGCCGGTGTCCCTCAAGGAGGAGTCATATCGCCTGCTCTGTTCAGTCTTTACCTGTAAGATTTGCCCGTCCCCCCAAGTGACATCAAAGTCGTTGCGTATGCGGATGACATCACCATCTTGTGCCGGGACAGAGACATTAATGTAGCTGCACGCAAGATCAATAGCTACCTCATCGTTCTGAAGAACTTTCTCGATGATATGATGCTCACTGTCTCTGCCGCTAAATCATCTGTATCAGTTTTCTCCACTGACCCTAAGGAACACTGCGCTCACCCCGTTGTGAATTGGGAAGACGCTCGTCTGCCTGCTGCACGTTTTCCTAAGCTGCTCGGCCTAGTATTGGATCCTTCGTTGAGGCTCCACAAGAATACTGAGCAGAAACAGGCTACAGTGAAAGCAAAGCTCAACGTCCTACGAGCTCTGGGAGGAACGTCGTGGGGAAGTAGCAAGGAGACAATTTTGACCACCTACAAGGCAATATTGCAGCCGGCGTTGGAGTACGCTGCACCGGTATGGCAGCACATGATATCGGATTCATCGTGGACAAAGATGCAGCGAGTCCGAAATGCTGCTCTTCGGATTGCTACAGGGTATGCTAAAAGCACCCCAGTGGAACACCTTCATGCTGAAGCCCGAATTCTGCCAGTTAAGGAGCACTGCCAACTCCAAGCGCAGCAACTGGTTATTAACATTGTCAAGCAGCCTGACCACCCATTAAGAAGGATCATGAATCCCGTGAGAGAGAGACATATCAGAAGGCCTTTTGCGGATGCTCCCGAGAAAGTTAATATACAAAGATGGACGGAGTCCCAACTGGATCGTCTGCGTCTTTTACGTGCGGAGCACACCAAGTTCGTCAGGGATCACTTGAGTAGGATGACCGTCAATCCCATATTGGGGGTCGCACCACCCATAGTCAGCGACACCGAGATGGAACTCGGTAGGCGGGCTAGAAGTACCCTTGCCTCGTTACGCTGCGGTCATTCCCCTATGCTGATGACATTCTTGCATAAGATCGATCGCAGTAAGCCGGACGAGTGCCTGGACTGTGGTAGCCGTGGCCACACAACTGAACACCTATTCGAATGCCCAAAGAGGCCTACCACTCTTACAATAATGGATTTGTGGACGAATCCGGTTTCAGTCGCCTGTTTCTTGAACCTTTGACAAAAACCTTCCTGCGGCTGCAAAGAAGAAGAAGAAGAAGAAGATCACTTGCTATCATCCAACCTTCCTCATTCCCGCAACATCCGTGCACCGTTGTATGCTGCTGTCTCTGTTAATGACCGTCAACGTTGGGCGACCTCAGAGCTCAACCGGAAGAGGCTCCTGCAGATGGAGCACACCAGATTCGTCAATGAATACCTCTCCTGTGCCCCTCCCAATTCTATACTCGACGGTGTACCGCCCAAGGTCGATGATAGTGAGATGGATCTACCAAGACGCTCCCGAGTAATTTTGGCAGGTTTTCGCTGTGGACATTCCTCATTCCTGAAGGCCTATGTCCATAGGATCGATCCATCGGTCCCCAACGTATGTCCTGACTGCCATGGCACAGGGCATGATTCATTACATTTATTTTCATGTCCAGCTCGACCAACTTCACTGACAGCTCTGGATATGTGGAGGAAGCCGTGCGATGTGGCTGCCTTCCTGCGCCTATGAGAAGATGCTCGTTGTGGCCGATAAGAAGAAGAAGACTATCGAACTTGAATTTTTCTCCGAGGGGCATCTTATAGATTAGGATTCCTATTCGTGTTTTAATTCTAGGTCTTTAGGGCGGGTCTAGTTCTACTTCACTGTTTCATTGGAGTATCCTTCTCGTGTCAGAATACAACCAACCACTGGGTGGAAAATGTGACGAGAATTCTGGAGTGCATTATATTTTTTTTTAGGAAAAAACGCATTTCCGCACTGGATTAACTTCGCTCACGAATGTGACATATGTGGACATCTCATCGCGCGCCGAAGACATTCAAGCAGGGCTTATTGACACCTTTTTGAATCTGGAGAAAATCGATAAGAACCTTTTCCTGTAGTTGACAGTTTTTTCTTCTTGTGTAAGCCTAGATGGTTTTTGAAGAGCTAGTGTTTTTTCAGTGCTCGCCATCTTCTGAAGGGCAGAAATTCGTTGCCTGTTGTTTATGGAGGTCAAGTCATTGGCCAGGTATTATACTATTTTCTACCTTCATTTGTCTCTGTCAAGCGATTGATATTTGTAGGCGCTTTCCGCTGCTACTGCCACTGTTGGTGATGGATTTCGACCCAACAGTCTACATAGCTACTTTGTACAGAGCGGTATGTTTATCCTTACCTCGTGTGTTCCTTTTAGGTTCGCGTCTCACAAAGTGCAGGTATCGTAAGAGCGACGCGTTTGCGTCTTTTCTCTATGGCCTACACTGTCCCTTGTCTTGAAGACAGTATTCATGATAAATTCCGATTCCGCGCTTCCGTAGATTATAAAACCTCGGCTGTTTTAAGAGCCGTATAAGCTGACCAAACCAACGCAATTCGATCGAAACGATTGACGCCTTTCAAAGTAATCAGGCAACGTACCTTGTCGGGTTTTACTTGACAAGATTGCCTCTGGTGGTAATCAGTTGTTTTGTTGGCGTGAGTTCTCCATTCAAAGGCGGATTTTAGCCCATTCACGACCACGTGTCCCACCGGTGGGACACGCTTTTCAAAAATATATTTCTGCGCCGCAAGAAGGAACTTACAAACCTACATATGATCAAAGCATTGACCTACCCTAGACTTGAATACAAACCTCTTGGCCCTCCGGTAGGCCAAATGCAACTACGGATTTGGACTTTTTCAGAAATGTCGTTAGTCGAGGTGAAAGAAAAAGCGCTTGTGCGGCCATTTCAGAAGCACCTTATATTTTCTTTTGGGTTCTGTCGCCACTTTTTATCCATTAGGCCGGGGAGCTACTTTTTATGTTTAAAAGGAGGCATATGTCGTTTGAAAAACTTGTTTACTCTTCTCAAAACGTTGCAACATTTTGTTTGTTGACCGTATTGCGGTTACGAGGTAAAGAGAGGGTGTTGGGAGTTGAAACCGTGACAATGTGCCTTCAGCGTTACTAGCTACAATATGAAGAGAAAAGAGAAAAAATAATCATCCGTGGAACGCTACCCAAGCTGTTGTGTCCCACCGATGGGACACGGTATGCGGTGACGCAATATTGCGTACAGTCGTGAATGGGTTAATGAAAAGTAGAAGTTTAGCTTTTCAGGAGTGCTTCTGGCGAGTTTTCTCGGGGTTATTCTCGAGGAAACGCGCCAGGGTGAGGGAACCTGTGCTTCAGTCACCAATAACCCTATTCGTAGAAATGTCGACAGGTTTCCCCATGGTGAACGCTGCCTTTGAAAGTAGTGTTCGCGATGATTTTCGTTCCCGAGTTTTTCACCCCTAAGGCTATGCGTAGGCCACCGTGTGTATTAGAATCACGAAGAAACGGCGAAAACGCTCTAAAAAGCTCCATTTCAGTAAACATTCCTGGTCCAGATTAAGTAGTTGCGCGGTAGGAGTCATCTGTGGTTGCGACCCCTAGATAGTGCTGTCAATCGAGAGTTAAAAACTACTATATTATGCAAGCCAGCATTAGTTATGGCACAAAGTAAGGTTTTGGAGCAACGGAGAAATCAGAGTTTTAAAGAACGATTGCACAAAAGATTTCATCGTCACAACAAACAGCTCTACAGAGTACTGGGGGGGGGGGGAGGGAAACAGAGCGGTTTGGGCTTTTCTCGCGCGTTTCTCACCCATTGCTTGGTCAGTTCAGCTGTTTCCGCGGACCAAGTAATCGTTTTAGCAAGTAATCTTGAAGTTGAAGGTTATCGTGAACACCGCCTCTCAGGCCGGGATCAAAGGGCTAATCGCGAGAACATGGCTGGCGGATGCTCGTAGGCAGAAATCTCGTCGGGCTGATCGCTGGCCGACGTAAATTTATTGGTAGAATATCTGGAACAAAATCGTTAATGTTCGACATATCTGCTAAACTGCGGCATATACGGAGCACGTTTTATCACCTTTGAGTCATGCCGACGGTCAAGCCCAAGAGACCATTGAGCACCTCTCTGGTGCGTTAGCTCCGTGGTCCTCTCTGTTGCAAACAATCAGACAGACGAATGATTGCTAGTGCCTTATTTTTGCGTAGCTGTATAATCACGTATACCCACGTTTTACTTATAACGACGGTCGAACCGGCTGGCCGAACACTACCGCTCCGCGATAATCGTACCGGGATCAGCGCGGCAAAATTTCCATTCCGGGGCGATCTCGGGACAGTGGCGGTGTGATCGCGGGGTGAGTGTTGTTTGGCCCACGATCCGACCGGTGTTGCTCTGTGAGTAGTATTGACTGTAAATCGATATGCCTAATTTGCAATGTCGCTGGTCGCAGGAAGTATCATCACGGGCCAATACACGCTTTGCTTCCTGTATACATTGTGTCTTGAACGTTTCGATGGGGTTTTTATGCGACCGCTTTTGCTTTTCTTGCGCATTGTATAAATTGTATTGCCTAGTAGCTATGAGGTTCTCATAGTACTGCGAGATTTTTTTGGACAATTCTTTACCGCTTTCATTTCAGGTAATGTTGATATGCCAATACTGTATATGGTTGACCGTATTAGGGACGGGCGTAGTTTCTGCACCCGACTTGTCAAAGCGGTTCAGAATGGGGACGCCATATTTACAGTGCAGATATCTTTTCACAAGGTAAGCATTAGCCAGCTATTCTAACAGGTTACCATGTTATAAATTTTAGCCGGAACCAGATTCAATTTCACACCAGCTGAAAATGCCAAAGGTGATTGGTCCTGATGGTCTTCTAGATTGGAATCAGTTGATGGAAGAGGCAGCCAAGGTTAGACCTTCTATTTGTTCCTCTCTCCTTTCGCTTCATGAACGGCTTTTGTTAAGAATCCTGAAATTCATCCTGCTGCGGCGGCGATGATTCGCTTCAAACGCAAAGAGATACCACCGGCATTTTTCAGAATTTTCTCTGTGAGTATCTTTATTCTTTTGGTCGAATTGCTGCATATAAATGTTGCTGTTTAGTTCCTTCCGGTAGATGTAAATTCGTTTTTGTTCCAACCAACGGTTACTGCCGAGCACAAAAAACCAGATCAAGACAGTTTCCGTTCCTATATGTGGATAAAAGCGAACGAGAATATCGGTACGATTGACTTTTTGCTGCTTTGTTGATGTGAGTTGTCAAGGCATGAATGAGTGATTCCGCTTCATTAGGGGGTAGATTGTACCCGTTTACAAGCTGAAAGGTCGTTCCAAAAATGGCAACAGGGTGTCCAACGGTACCTCCGTCAGGAAATCGTACTACATCGTTTTGGATGTTCTTGTCTTTCGCTTCTGCAAGATTCCTCGTCTTGTAGGTCAAGAACAGGCTGGGTTTTGAGGGATTGTAATAAAACCAAGATTCCTTGTCTTGTAGGTCTAGAACAGGCTGGGTTTTGAGGGATTGTAATAAAACAGATGAAGAAAACATCGGACTTGGCCTTTTTCCCGAGGTCTTTTTCTGTTTTGACGTGCACTTTAGGAATCGTACGCGCATGAAAAGACCACCGTGGTGCGATTAATGCCGAGCATTTGAGCCGAACATGCTTTGAGCGTCATACATGACGCGAACGAGAGAAGAGATTCAGAAGATTAACTTGGGGCTTCGCTTGTGTCCCTGCCACCAAGAGGCGCGGCGAATTGTAATTTTGCAATATCGATCGTGCTGCCCCTCTTGGGAATTCGATCGGCCGACGTCTCTCTTGAATATGCTTCTGTTTTCCGGTCTAGTCTCTTTCTAGGAGATGATCCCCGCCTTCACATCGCTGCAGCTGCCTACATCTCTGACGCAACTATGATTGAAACTGCCGTTCGTCCACATAGCAGGTTTGTGCTGAGCTCCAATGCAGGGTTTACAGTGAAAACGGCTGTCGAGTAATCTTTATGAAAGTGCGCTCATCTCGTTTGAGAAAAAAAGAGGGTTTCTGCATACTAGGCACAAATGGATATAAGAGCTGGAAAACCTTCAGCTTGGGCTGCTTGCTCACCTCAGAATGACGATTTTTATGAGCACAAACCTTGTTGAGGGCATAGCATGAGAAATCTGATCTCAGCTAGGTCTTGTCCTGACGAAAAAGTGAACTCGTCATCTAGGTGTCAAACGCCTCGCCATTTTTATTGTTGGGGTCGTTTTTTTCACTGTTCATTTCGAAGGAGGTGTCTGACGACGGGAGTAGTCTGTATCCCAGCTTTCAAGCTGGGTTGTTTTTGTCTCAAAAATGTCGTTCTCCTATTCAGAATGGGATTCATTCCATCGATGGCATTGACTTTGGATCATTCCATATGGATGCACAGCGATCAATTCCGCATCGACGACTGGTTGCTGTATGAAAATCACTCTACTATAGCTTGTCAGTTTTCACGGTCATCCTGATGATCTCACGTGGACATTTTGTCATCGAGATCAGTGGCTCATGTTATTTTCGCTGTTACGTCACTCGAAATGTGGGCGTTTTCCTATGGAGAGAAAGCTGGGACGCAGCTGCGCGGCATACGTGGCACTCCTGAAGGGTATGGTGAATGACTACAGGGTGTTACAAAATTATTGGCGCGCTAATTGGCTCCTATTTCATAAGGGTTTTTTAATGTCCAAATTCTTGCTATCTCAATTTTTTGAATTCATTTGAGGCTCAGCTCTGTGTTTCTCATCACCATTCTTTAGATATTGATTTTTAAAATAGTATTATCAAGGCAAGTCCAAAGTGTGGCGCCATAATCGCAACGCAAAACTCGAGGCACACGACAAGACACATCGCGAATCAGTTCTGACTTATCCAGAATGTTATCAGTCGCCTTCGTCAGCTTCGCCCAATCTGTGAAAGCGCTTGTAAAGGCAAAAATATCACAGTTCGCATCTCCAAGGTTGCCAAGAGGGTGTGTGCCCGAGTCAACCGCAATTCTCAACTGTCGACGGGGTGGATAGCTGGAGGAAGGAATCTATGGTTAGGGGCCATCTGAAAACTCATCAGGAGGAAGCTTAATCTTTGTTCACACTATTTAGAACAGACCCATCTGCTGTCCGCCGACAAGAAGGTAAAGTGAGACTAAAAGAGTAGGAAGCTCTTACCCCGTTGCACCGGAGTCACGCATAGCGTCATGGCCTTTTTTGATGGAACAAATTATCAGAGTAAAATCGATAAAAAATTGCAAGAACGATTGGACTGCAGCCAGAAGATTCAATGAGGTCTTACTGCAACAAAACATCACTGGACCGACGGCTCATCGAACTTCTGTGATGGTTTTGGCAAGCACTGCTAGCAAAGACAGAGCTCCGCCGCTTTTCTTGAATTCTCACATGAAAATCAACAAGAAAATCTGCAGGAAAACAATCCTGGAGATTGTTTTGATCCACTGTTGAACATCCCAATTTGACAGCAGACTCTGGCGCCTCACACCAGGCCATGGGTAAGTACAAACGGCGAAATCAGTCCAAGTGGTGTCGAAGTAAGCTACCCTAAGACGAACGCGCACGAGGAATCGCAGTCCAGCTCATCGGACTTCCACTCTCTCGGCTTTTAAATGTGGTCCTTGTTTGAGTCTGAGGTCTGAGAATCTCGATATACGAATTTGGCTCACTGGAAAGCTGTTTTCAAGAAATCCTTGAACGAAATCGATGACAACTTCCTCCGTGAATGCTGCGACGTCTTCCTGAATAGGCTTTGAGCGCGTGTTAGAACAGATGGCGGATATTTCCAGATCTGGCCACTGTTTTGCATTAATACTAGAATGAACAAATGCATCCATTTTCGTTATTCTCAAAAACCAGCTTGGGGTTCTAGAAACACTTCAATATCTGCGCGCCAATAATTATGGAATACCCTGTATTGATTGAACGATTTTGCGTCGCGTAGCTGCGTCATGACCCTTTCTTTGCAGGAAGAGTACGACATAATGGGACCCGTTTGCAAAAAATACTCTTGTTTCTGAAGAATCGGACGCGGAGGCTGAGCACTCCGTTCGTTGAATGTTCCTTTTCAGGCGGTGGACGCAGTTTGATTGAAGGCAAACTCTGGACTCGCGATGGTCGGCTTGTGTTTTCCACTGCGCAAGAAGCTCTCATCCGTGCACCAAGAACTGAGCAGCAGCCTGTTCAGAACGGAAGTTCACATTGAATATTCCCATTTCTTTCCATTTTTACTAGTCCTTTAACTTATCTAGTCAACTTCGTGTGATCTGCTTTTGGCCTGACAGCGTTCTAACCTTAAGCTGGAATGGCGAAGAAATGCGCACTGGAAATGTCCCCAACACGATTCGGAGTTTTGAAGAACGGTCTTCTGAGTGTTGTGGGGTAAATGAAAAGAAACAGATTGCGATTGTGAATAGGCTACGATTTTGAATTTTTTAACGCATCTTCGTAGATAAAAAACGACCAAGCGTTGGATAGGGTTGATAAAACTCCATTTAGTGCACAATAGCCTGCCGTATTCTTCATTCCAATGAAAAGCAGACCTCATATGTTAATTCACCGCTCGAATTGACTTTCTTGACGAACAAAATGGGTTTCCGATTTTTTGGTGTTCGAAAGGTGATGTTCTCCACTTTTCGGACAACGCAGGTCGCTAAGTCTCCCCGAAATTCCTCCAGGGGGGATTATTCAGAACGCTTACGACGATTGAGAGGTCCTACTAAGTTTTTTTTTTCGAAGATCGTGGTGGGTTACGGTAAGTTAACTGTATTTTTGTACACAGTATTATACCTTAAACTTCCGATTTTCAATCTACCTCGATGCGTTTAGCAATGTTCACAAACCTAGAATAGTTTCTTTTTGTCAGTTCCACGACCCTCAAGTGACCATTCTCCCTTTAAAGGCACAGTAACCAACCCTCGGACATGAATTTTGAGATTTTCGCGTAACTGTATAGAAGATCCCTCCTGTATAACACGTGCCAAATGCGGGATCTCAATTCCTCCATACAAGCGAGATATAAGCGACCACCAAAGGCCCGACCTCCTTCGCTCACCACCACGGGCCACACCTTCTGCCAAATTTCTGAACTCGATATCGGCTATATGGATGTATGAATTTTCAACAAGTAGTTGTTCTTTAGTCCACTGCCGATCTATCTCCTCATCCTGTTTTGCTCTCGTGCAGCAATTCCGAGTGAAGAGAAATATAGGCCTGAGACAACTCGTCCACAAAATGTTTGCCCTGAAAATGCAGGCATTTCCAAGGAGCCATATTTCGGTTCGTAGGGGGGTCCTGGACGATTTCAGAGATATCAGTGATCGGAGAGTGGCTTTCTCCAAGATAAGCATAAAATCTGGAAAATAATTTTTTGGGTGTCCTGTGACTTTAAGGGCAAGGTCCGGTCAAATTTTGAGTTTTCCAATAAGCCGGCTAGGCAGGTCTGGCGGGATTACCAAAACACATTCCAGACGTTTCCTGAGCGATGAGTTCTTTCGAAAAAATGCCTCGAAGTCAAGGATTACGGTTTTCAAAGTAGTGATAAACATGCCGATATTTTCACGATCACCTATCGACCTAACAAGGTATCTCGAAAACGATGTTCTGCTGGACCCTGTATTTTGAGAGTAATCTTTTTTCTCCGTATTTTCCGGGATGTTAGCGCTAGAAAAGAACTCCCCAGAGTTTTTTGAATATCAGTATACCTCCTTTGTTAGTAATACTCAAGTAATTCCTGTTAAGTGTTACTTCGAAGAACAAGCTATAGAAGTATTCGAATTGAATTGAGTCTAATTATGACTGATCAAAAAAAATCGGCTCTACACGGTCGACACGGAACGGTTTGTCGTGATGGTATACTCTGCGTCTCTGCATGTTTATGTATAGTTCAAGGCAGCGGAAAAAGGCCATGGTGCTATTGCGTGTTTTCAATAAGCATACTGTAACCGTGGCTGGGTCGGTTCCAGTTTTTACGTTAATCGATAAGGAAACAGCTGATAATTTTTCTTGTTCTTAGGTTTTTTCTGTTGTATAATAAGGAGTTTAGGTGTATTGGTAGTGTGCATGTGGGGGACAATTCTTACCGTTTACGTTTACCGTAAACGTAAAAGGGTACGAATCGCCCCCCCCCACTATACCAATACACCATAGATATGTACATGCTTAATTAATCCTTATTATTGAACAGAAAAAAATCATAAGCCAGAAAAATATCAGCTGCGTCCTTATCGACTGATGGAGAATTTGCAACTGAGCCAGCTATGGCTACAGTATGTTTTGTGAGAATACGCAACCGCACCACCGCTTTTTTTCCGCTGTCGTGGACTTCATAGGACGCGCTATCTCTGTGCCTTCGACAGAAGACGCAGACCCGACTAATGGTTCCGCGAATGTGGGTTTGCATGATCACCGTATTTCCTGTTATTGAACACACCCCTCTATTTGAACCCCCCTTTCTGTCAAGGTTGAAAAATAGAACACCCCCTATATATGAGCCCTCCCCCCTCAGCTGAAAAGACACTGCAGACCCATTCCTACTGGACGTGAACTGCTACGCACTGCTCGTAATGTCGACACCCAAAACCTTGTTGATATTTTAAAAGAGATTTGTCTTGAAGAGGACCTAAACAATGACTGTATTGATTATGATCTCTTGGAATTCGCCCAGTAATTCATTACTGTCTCACTTTGGTTTGCCTAATGAACTTTGTTTGCCCATATTGACTCTTGAATTTCCGGTTGAAATTTAGAGCCTCCACCTCTAATTTAACCCCCCTTTGGCGGAGGTTGAAAAATAGTACACCCGGGTGTTCAATTACAGGAAATACGGTATGTGTTATGTCCAGTGACCAGGGTAAGGCGTAGCGTGTGATCGGCCCGTGAGAGGTGCGGCCCCCCTCCAGCTTTGGATCCGACGCGGCCCCCCTCCCACCGAGGTTGTGACTTTTACCCCTTGTGCAAAACAATTTGAGAGGTCTCTTCCGAACATCGCTTCTAAACGATTTTCAGCAAAAACGGACGTTATAGGTAAAGTCACACCGGCCGTAATCGGCTCAAAATGGTCGGGTCGACCTGGGACTCGGCCGACAGCTTTTTTTGGAGATTCTCTTCAAAACAAACACTGCATCAGCCCGACCCTGTCCTGACGTTGAAGTACAATCAGCCGTTTTCCGATTTTTAAGCGCCTCGAATCACACACTCATCGTCAACTTCTTGGCCTCTGGAAGAACTAACCGAGTAGTTTTCTCAGTTGTCTATCTGATGAAGCTTCGAAAACTGATCTAGAGGCCAAACTGATCTATGCGGAGCTTTGTGCGCGCGAAATGGCCGCAAATCGCCGTTTTTGCAAAAAAAAATCTGCTCGGCACGGTAGGAGGGAAATTTTTGGCATGATGGCGGAGCGGGGGCCTGCGGCCCCCCCCCCCCTACCCGGCGTCTAAGGCTGCGGCCCCGCTCCCTCTGTGATCGTCACACCGTACGCCTGAGCCTGCCAGTGACCTGTTTATGGATGGTAATAATAAGATTTCTCGTGCTAATGACATGCGGAAACTGTAGCCCGGTTCGCCCAGGTCCGCACGCGCAAAACTCCTGAACACCACAGCTGATCAGGAGTCGACAACAAACAGTTTAGTCGGTGCTATCGATCCGTCGTCAGCTGTGACGGTTAGGTGCGTTGCGTTCCCTGGTGCGATCCGGGCCGGCCGAGACCTTTTATGTGCTGGATTAGAATTCTCGACCGAATGTTGTATACTTCATTTCAGTTGCAAATTAATTTCCGCAGTTTTTTTGTAACTAACATTTTACGTGATGTGCCTCTCCAATAAAACCATCAAGGTGTAAGCTAAACATTTAGTCAAACTACAGATTGCAAACCCAGTTTTCGAGTTTCATTAGGCTGTAGGAAATTTATCGTCTTGCACAATATGATGCTGAAAAAGAAACTGAAATGATGAAAGACGGGCTTCAGAGGCCTTAATAGACCTAGGCTCGCATTTCATTCATCTAATGGAGTGGACTGTTGACCGAAATATACAGTCTGCCCAACGTATGAATGTATTCTGCCTGGACGCGCGCCAGATTTCTTTACGCATGGCATTTGAGTTATTTCTGTTACACTTTGATCCTTATTATAGCGGCGCAAGGCGTGAGGAACTGTCATTTCTTTTTAGCGCCCAACCAATGAACGACTCTGCTCATCGCTAAGGGGTCGTTTATACTTCGGCTACCGAGCGGCGCGGCGATGTGCATCTCAATGATATTGACCACGCGGCGCGGCACGACCAATATTATAGGATTGGTAAACGACCCCTAAAGCCTCTTTCACACTTGCCCGACCGACGTCGGACGACTCGTTATCGAATCTGTAATATCTATCTACCCTACCCTACACATCTTATCTATCATAACTCATCAAATTTGATAACGAGTCGTCCGACGTCGGCCGGCAAACTATGAAAGGGGCTTAACTCGTTGAAGTCACCGCTGCCAGGGCTGGACACGCGTCCCGGAATGGCGAATCTGCGATCGCACACTGAAAGAGGCCTTAGGCAACCGCTTCTGAAAAAAGAAATTGGCGGCTTTTTCATTTTGTAAGCAGAATATTCAGACATCAAAGTGCAGGATTTGAACCTCGCATATCAGTTTTCCCACAATCGCGGATGTTCGTTTGCTTTTGAAAAGGGGTATAGATAAAGATGCAGGGCATCAATTTTTTTCAGTAATATCGGTGTTCTTTTAGGATTAGTTAGGCATTAATAATTAGTCAGATAATGTTCGAAAGGATTCACCACTGATCCCACTGCATCATAATAATTGTCCAAATCCATCTCAGGTGTGAAAATCCGTTCATACTCTTGTTTGTGATGAATTGTACTGTGTGACAGATCCCATGACTGCTTATGAGCTTTAATTGATAGCACATCTCAGTTTTTGTCGTGTAAATGTGCAATACATGATTTACATATTTTTCTTGTATATTCAATTTGATTTGTGATCTTCATGTAACCAATGAACATTTGTGGTGTCGATTTATGCAAATACAAATACATTTCGAAAATATTTTGTACAATGAGAAGATAGCGGGGCTTTCTCAGAACAAGCACCGATACAGTTTCGTGAGAATATTTGCAATTATGGAGTGTCTAATGTTCGTGGATGTCCGCACCCACGGAAATAAGTCTAGATGAAGACGAATGTGGGATGAAATGGCTGTTATATACGAAAACCACTAGCAGGGGAAGTGTTTATGACGGTAAACGCATCTGCGAAAACGACTTGTATTGCTAGTATCTCTTGGGCCTCTATAGAAAAACTGCGCAGTATCCCACCCCGAGCTGCAGGTTCCAAGAAGTTACAAGCTTAAAGCGGTTGTTTTTTGTACTTTTTCACCTTCCGAACCAGCAGTAATCTTTCGAAAATCTGGAAGCAGACCTCATAATCGTGTTTAGCGCCCAGAATAGCCCCCTGGACAAAGTTTGGCTGAACGCCAATTCTTCGAACTTTGTACAGGGTCACAATGCTTATACAATGGAGGCTGCAAGATTTATTGAAAGTTTCAAAAGATTCAAAAGTCTTCAAAAGTGAAACTTTCCAAAATTATGAAACTTCTTCACAGGTGAGCTTTCGGCGCTTAGCGCCTTCTTCGAACCTGAAATACAAGCATTATCATGAGATGGCGTTTGGCATATAGAATCGCCGCAAAACTGGCCTGAACAGCTGGCCTAAAGGCCTGGCCACCAAGTAAGGTTACGATTCTTATTCTTAGAATGTTCTTTTATACGTCATAATGCGCAGTCATCTCTTATCATGCAATAACGCTACCTTACCCTTTGGAGAATCATCGCAGTTACGCAATAAGTTGAAAAACATCACGTAACCCTTCCCTGTTGTTGATTTCAGGTGATATGCGCCTTATCTCTAGCGCTCCCAAGATTTTCCTTTCTGTCTGATTATTGACTGGCCTATGCAGCACTGTAATGATAAGCTGTGGAGGGGCCTCCTGCGCGTGCTTCAAAGTTCTATGCTTAGAGAAACCGTTATTTGGGTAATATGCCGGATTTCTTAACGCTCTTCTGTGTTCGTCCAAACGTTTGAAGAGGGGCCTCCTAGTTTCTCCTACGTACTTCTCTCCACAACTCTCACATTCATTCACACTCACATATTGAGAGAAGTACGTAGGAGAAACTAGGACGCCCCTCTTCGAACGTTTAGACGAACACAGAAGAGCGTTAAGAAATCCGGCCTCTTACCCAAATAACGGTTTCTCTAAGCATAGAACTTTGAAGCACGCGCAGGAGGCCCCTCCACAGCTTATCATTACAGTGTTGCATAGGTCAGTCAATAATCAGACAGAAAGGAAAATCTTAGAAGCGCTAGAGATAAGGCGCATGTTACCTGAAATCAACAACAGGGAAGAGTTACGTGATGTTTTTCAACTTATTGCGTAACTGCGACGATTCTCCAAGGGGTAAGGTAGTGTGATTGCATGATAAGAGATCAATGCGCATCATGACGTATAAAAGAACATTCTAAGAATAAGAATCGCAACGACCTTACTTGGTGGCCAGGCCTTTAGGCCAGCTGTACAGGCCAGTTTTGCGGCGATTCTATATGCCAAACGCCATCTTATGCTAATGCTTGTGTTTCAGGTTCGAAGAAGGCGCTAAGCGCCGAAAGCGCACCTGGGAAGAAGTTTCATAATTTTGGAAAGTTTCACTTTTGGAGTCTTTTGAAACTTTCAATAAATTTTGCAGCCTCCATTGTACAATCATTGTAAATCATCATGAGGCTCAGGGATAGCACGATTCTGCCTTTTGTACAGAGTGATGACGTTTTGGGCTTGTATGAATTGTTTGTTAACCGTGTCTTCTAGCAGTTTTGGGATTATATATGCGTTCAAATTTTGTTTTCAGATTTGACTTAAAACTTTCTCTTCGGGGTTATTCGGTGTGCTTATCACGAATTTGAGGTTTATTTGTCAATTTTTCAACGTTTTTGACTGAATTCGTTCAAAGTCTCCGATAGGAGTGAATTTCTGGGGCAAAACGCGACTTTTGACGATTTCCGGAACGCTACGATAAAAATGACTCAAAATCTTTCTCTAGGGGTTATTTGGAATGCTCAATACAAATCTGAAGCCCGTTTATCGATTTTCGACAGCTCACGGTAGATTACGGTGAGTATGCCGTAGTTCGGCCGAAGTCCCAGAATTGACTCACAATTTCTATGCTGAGTTTATTCGGGGTGCTGAATACGACTTGAATATCCATCTGTGAATTTTGAAATGCTAAGGTAGGTTTTGCCCTTTAAATAACATTGTACCTACCGTAACCCACAGTAAACCTAAGAATTTCGGAAACTGGAACCCAAATTCGTTTCCCTACTTACAAGTTGTGAGCAAAATCCGAGAGTTTTTTTCTATCATCCAAAAAAAAATGTCTGATGGCCTTTTCGCGAAGCTTGAAGAACGCTTACAATTTCTTGTAACCAGCAGCGCGGGGTGGGATACTGCGCAGCTTTACTATTGAGGCGCAAGAGATTAAAAATACTAGTCGTTTTCGCTGATGCGTTTACCACTAACAGCACTTTCCTTGTAAGCAGTACTGAGCTGGAGTGGAAACAGGAGTCCCAGCACCGATGGCTGCCCACACACCGAAAAGAAATCGAAACGGATCAGGTTCCCACTCTCAGTCAGTTGATTTCTGGTGGGTTCGTGCTTACATCGCGACTCCTGCTTCGCGCTGTGCGCACCAACTCTATCTTGCACTGGTGGGATCCAATAACAGCACAGTAGCTACGCTTTCAATTACACTGTGTACCTCATCGAGTTGAGAGCTTCTTTTCATAGGAGCACGTTCTCCTATTGCAGGAAGACGTGCTGCTGTGATGCCAACGTGAAGAGTCACCGATTTCGTTCATTGTGGCACGTGATGCTGCAAAAGAGACCTCCAACTAGACGAGGTGCTCGAGTTGAACGCGTTTTGTGCACGAATTGGACCTGGTAAGTTGTTTCTCGTGGTTTTCATCCGTGTTATACAATAAGGACAATGTTATGCATAGAAATAAATGAACGATATGGTTTGCTGCGAAGCAAAACGGAGGTCTTGATTGGAAGTAACATCAATTTATCGTTTTGCTACAGGATGTGATTGTTATTATTATTGGAGGAGGAGAGCAATGAGGTGATGAGTCGCATGTAGTCGCCGCTACAGGTCTGTTGGATATCATATTCGAGGGTTCGATGATACTTGCGTTTATACTCTTCGGCGATGTCATATAGATCGATCTAAAACAAAGAAAATTCTCGAATCCACTTTCTTATACGATGATGCACAGGAGGCCGAAATCCGGAAAATCTGTTGAAGGCAGCATACACGCTTGGAAACATGGTCGAGATGTCAGCATAAATAGGCCTGCACGGCCCCTACCATGTCGTGAACGACGTTTGAAGCGCTGAAAACCATCCAGGATGACAATATTCGACCATCCCTGTCTCGCACGCCCGTATTTTCACACCCCTTCGAGTAACAGAATGAAAAGTTAAACTTGAGAAAACATGTGATAGTTTAGAGAGATAGCACTATCAAAAGGGAGTGCACGAGAGAAACAGCTCGATTTACTTGAGTAAAACATGTCTGCATACCAATAAACTCTCGTCGACTTTTGAGAATGCCGCTCTACTCCGTCTGGCTTTTGAAAATGGAGGATTTCTTCGGGTAAATCGAGCTGTTTCTCTCGTGCACTCCCTTTTGATAGTGCTGTCACCCCTGAAGCTTAACTTTTCATTCTGTTACTCGAAGGGGTGTGAAAATGCGGGCGTGAGAGACGTGATTGCTCATATTATGTCCTTCTGGATGATTTTCAGCGCTTGAAACGTCGTTGACGACATGGTAGGGGCCGTGCGGGCCTATTTATGCTGATATCTCGACCATGTTTGCTCTGGTTGCGTTTTCGAAGAAGAATCCTCTCAGTGAATGTGAATTACACTCTCGGCGTCGCAGGTGAATCCTCGGAGCTGTATCCGATATTGGGGGGGGGGTCGAAAAAAATTGCATCACGCCAAACTTTCACCCACCCAGGGGTTCCAAACCCCTTGAGAAATTCAGAGTTCGTTCTGCACACATATTTGAATTCATAAGATTCCCGGATACCGAATGTGTGGCCAAAAATCTGAGAGCGGCGTCCTTTACCACTCCATTATCGGATACATTTCCGAATCCTAATGTTCCGTGAAATATTGTCAGGTGATATTCACGGTAGGGTTTGGGGCATTCTTTAGAGCTTTGGCATTTCGGAGTTTTCCAGGAGCGAGCGGTATTTCTTTTCTGAACATCGCTATCAGTAGTTATATTTCGCCATGATCGACGCTCGCAACTGGTTGTCGATCAAAATAGGGAATTCTATAGAAAGGCTCCGGAGTTTATGTAAATTATGAGCGGAGGGTAGGAGCGGCTCGATCCCTCACTTTGTGCAATGTCTTGCATGTACTGTGTCTCATGTTCTTCCTTCAGCCTTGTTGGTCGGACCGAGGTCTAAAAATCCTATATGTGTCAATTGTCCAGTTTAAAGGCAGTGTTCACGATGATAAAAGTTTTCGAAATTCTACTAGGATTGGGTAGTGGAGAGACACTCTGTAACGTTAACGTCGAAAGAACGCATGAAAACGAGCCAGGAAGAGCCCCAAAAGTGCCCGAAGTTGCAACTTCGAGCGCATTGAAAACCCCAAAAGCGCATCACAAACCCCACCGACGTGAACAAATGAATGCTCGAGATCGTGAGATGAGCGATGATTTTCAATCATTAGCCCCGTTCATTCTCAGCTTCTCTCTTTACTCAGGTCAGCTCGCATAGATCGGCTGCAAAAGACGGAAGTTACAAGCCTCGGACAACTCGTCCACCATGCTTCCATAGCTCAATCTTTGAGGGACCATACCTGCGTTCACAGAAGGTCTTGTATGGTTTCAGAGACACCATTGGAATCAGCATGGGGCCGTTTACAAGATAGGCGGAATAACAGAAAAACGATTTTCATCGTGAACACTGCCTTTAAGACAGCATCTAGGAATGTAATGTTAGCATTTTTTTCGAGTTTGAACTTCGTTCAAAGTTTTCATGAATAGATTTTTGAAGAAGAACGCATGGTGTTCTCGTGGTTGCCATCCGCCTAGCAGCTCTTTCCTAATCCGCTAATCGTCTTTGACGGCTTCCTTTGCTTACGTCGTTTATCCGCCACCGCTGTTGCCACTTATTACGGTCAATTGTTGAACAATTGCCCAAACAAAGGCTGATTCTCGCGCTTACAAAAACCAGGCCACTTTTCGCAGATCCACCGAACGACTCCTCATACATGGAAATACAGTGGGCTTCCTTCATATGATATAATTCATATCCATACCCTTTGCATCGGTTTAATCAATCTACTGGTGTGTGACAGCGGGAGGAAGTGAACGTTAGACTTACGCTTGAATCCTCTAGTTTTGTGGTCAGCACCCCGAAGAAGGCATACTACTTTAAAAAGGTTGGGCAAAAAAAAGGGCAAACCGTTACGGCCTGAAAAAGTTGATTGCGCCCTGGGTGGGAACGAAAATCCGGCTTTTTCGGCAAAGTCAGTTTTGCCTCGTTGGTTTGTGTCCCTCTAGCGCACTTTAACTCAGCATCCGAGGCGGGCTCAGCGTTCTCAGTGCATTAAAGGCAGCAGACACGCTCAAAAATGGTATCGATTTTATGACATAAATCAAAGGTTTGGAGCTGGTTGTATTGGGAATTGACGAAAAAACGGACGAAAACTGTGTGCAAATAGAGGAATCACGGTTATTCTGTTACCAAGTGAAAGTGGACGAGTTTTACGGCGCGCGGTTGAAACAGCGAATATTAGCAACAAAACGGTTGAGATAAAGAAGCCGATATACTCTTACAGCCTAAACTGGAACGTTCACCTCGTTGGAAGCATCAAAAACCAGCCGAAGGGACCGTATTAATACTATCAATCTGGACGAGTTTGTATTTTGGGGCGGGGTTGCAGAAGCTTAGGGGCGGGGTTGCAGAAATTTTTCGATTTTCATTGCTGAAATTTAGTAGTTTTGACTCGTTTTTGACGCTTCCAAAGGCGTGAGCAGTCTACTAGGAGCCATGCGACTTTAGAAAAGTAGTTATCTCAACAACTTTTTCGAGCGTGTCTGCTGCCTTTGAGCAAATTTTCTCGCCAGTGACAAATACCAGTATTTTCGAATTTCGCATTGGAATTTGTGGCTTGCCTTGTTCTATAAATGTACCAAAGCCTCGGTAGTTGAAGGAATTGTTGAGGCCTATGAGGACTTCTTGATGACACTGACAAGTGGTTTCCGGGCATCTATTCCCGCTGCGATTTCACACCAGTCCTAGATTGCCACAGGTAGGAGCTCCTGCCCCTCCAAGGCTCAAGATGATTACATTGGATTTTCAAAAACAAGAATTGACTTAGGCATATGGTTTTGATAGCTGTGATTCTTAAGTTGAGGCAGAAAGCTTTTGGGAAGAGATGCCATAGAATCCAATAATGGTGCCTGATCGAAGTTCACTGAATGCCTCGGGAGATTCTAAGAAACACCGAAACTAAAACCAAGTAGCAACGTGAAATACACAAGAAAAAAACAAATTCATTCATTAAGAACACCGAAATCGGTACCGAAAACTATCAAAATCCTTTTCAAGTTCAGCTACGCAGTTTCGGAGTTTTTGAGCTGAAATTTTGCGTTTCTTAGTGAACGAGATTGCTTTCTAAGTGTTCCGAGTTGCTAACATACCTTGACGTTTTTTTTTGCTTTTTTGGGATACCCAAAGGCATTTAGTGAACATTGAGCACAAACTGTTGACACTGTACCGCATACCCACTGCTATCGAAACATGGTTCTTGTATGACCTCGCTGAGAGTATAAAACAAACCCTTTGTCTTCTATGGATCCAATTTTCATTTTTCCGCTTTTTAAAATTAATGCCCTCTGTGTTCTTTCTTCTTTTCCCAGCGATACAAAGCACAACACTTCGTGAATATAAGCCCTATCCAAATACATCTAATTTGCCGATATTGCTTTTTTTCAATCGAACACTGGCAAAATAAATGCGAAAGCGTGAAGAATGAAGTAATTGAGAGAGTACTCGTAGCCTTCAACTACGAAATTCGGTGCCTTCAAATTTTTGTAGAAGTAGGAAGGACAGAGGTCGCCAAACCAGAAAATTCTGGACAAAAATCAAAACTTGCTCTCAATGAAACAGAATCGTTTCGGTAGCTAATGTCTTTATCGGAATGAGATTCCTGTCCAAATTGAACACATTCTCTGTTGCTTCGATCTAGGACGAAAACTAATCGTGCCGAGATCCCAGAAAGATTTGCTTACACTGCGTGTCGCGACAGCACGTGCCCGCAACTGTGGATGGGAATTCCATTCCAGTATGGACAGTACAAGAATTTTCATGCAGAGGCAGAACTGCATTTCTGAATTTTATAATAACTTGGAGGAAAACAAACCCGGGAAAGGGAGCAATCGAAGCAGAATATAGTTTATAAGAGGATAAAATTTTTGGCATTGTACGGTCCTTCAGGATATGTGCCGCACATTCGTCGCGAACCGAATTCCAACTCACCAGCAAGCGTCCTCATCTTTCCAGACATGCCTATTGCTAGCAGAGCAAACCACCACAGTATTCGACTAAATCATGTGGCTGATCTACCGCGGACCTCGAACCTGCTCGGCATTTCTTGTTCAATTGAAAAGCCTTAGAGCATAGATTGTCTATGCTTATTTTTTCGTGTGGTGAGCCAATTTTTTACTTGAACTTTTTTTCACGAATTTCTGAGAATTTTTTTTATCGAAACTTTCTATGGTCCACCGTGCCTCACAAGTTTACATGGTTGCGGCAGACAGAGGACGAATACACACATAAATGCTTATGATGAACGTAGCTAATCCAGTAACCTCATCTCCTGTCCCCATACAGTTGATGTTGACACTGGTTGGAGCAAATCACAGGTTTTGGCTGGTATGGAAACTCCTGGAGAGGTGTGAATTATTGGCTGTGCGGTAATTAGCGCAGTGCTTGACCCTAGAAGGGACTCCCGCAGGGAAAGCTTGTACGGGACGAGACGGACACAAGTAATCCCTTAATGCAAACATCGCAACCGTTTGGAGCCACCGCTCATCAAACGACGACCGACCGTAATTGCACTCAATCACCACAATTGACAGAGCATCCGCCAACTTCGATTGTTAAACTGCTCTGGAGAGATTGCTTGTATTTTTTTAGTGTAAAGGTTACATAGTCGGTTGCAAACGGCCAGTAGCAGTGAACTTTAAATTTCGCAGAATGCAAATCTAAATATACCCGAGACAGATAATTTTTTAATAATCTTTTAAACCCGAATAAATTAATTGCTATACTCTGTTTATCTTGAATTGCACAAAACACGGTCCGCCAACAGTCCTCTAATTGGCCCGCTAGTACCGTAGTGTACGTCCACGACGCGTTCTCGCCAGGCCCGGGTGGCAGGGTGGGTGGCCGAGTGACGGCATTGACGAATCGATTGCTCTGCACACCGGGTGCACACCCGGGTCTGCCGAGAACGCGTCGTGGACGTCCACTACGGTACTAGCGGGCTAATTATAGGACTATTGGCGGACCATGTTTTGTGCAATTCAAGATAAACAGAGTATATATCCCATGCACACTTAGACCTTTTTACTTTTGACAATGGCTTAAGTATGAGTGGCGCCAAAAGAATAGCAAATTCCCAAACTTGTCTGCCACATTCACAATCCCCCCAATCAGAGTTCTGCCACTTACTCAGAAAGTTTCGGAACGAATCTTTGGTATGCTCAACAAGCTCTGACATCATCAAATACACACAGTGGCAGGGCAAAGTAGCGACGTAGTAGAGAAAGTTTAGTGGAATGATCAGGGAGGTGGCTTTTGTATATTAGTCAAGATACATAAAGTATGCCCTGTTAGGACTGTCCGCTCACGCGGTCGGCGTGAGTGTCGCGCGGCGGTCACGAAATTATTTTTCGGACGAGCCTTTCCACGACACGTATACAGCCGAATGAGATATTATTCACTTTTCCCCTGATATTCCTGCTAATCGATTCACAAATCCGAAAAATGCTTTCGCGGCAGCCGATAAACTAGCTCGCCGACCGCGTGAGCGAGCAGTCTCATTCGGACAGACTTTATCTACCTACTTTCGCAATATGTCTACGGTTGGTTGCAACCAGGGCTGGGCACGCGTCCCGGGTAACCTTAGGGGGGTGCATATTAGACGTTGCAGAGAGGGCAAAGGGGGGTGCCTAAGCCGAACACGAAAAAAAAGAACGAAGTGCATGTTCTGTCGAATTTCAGGAAAAAAGTAGTACGCACTATTCTTCTAAATTGTCATATCTTCTTCTCCGCTTTTTGAGTCGAACACGAAAAGAATTCAAATTATCGATAGAGATGCAGGTTGTGTTCGCAATAATTCATAGTTGCTGTCGAAGTTTGTTTCGATGAAGGAATAAACACCACTCTGCTATCTTGTAGCAAGTAAGGATTGATATGGTGTCATGTTTCTTTGGTGCAACGTTCATTGATTACGCGGGTGGTTACCGATTCGAGGCAAAGATACTAAGACAGCGCCCAGGAAAACTATCATTCAAGTTCAAAAAATATTAGCGGACTGATCGCCTAGGTCGCCCATTTTGTGCCGGTCGAAGCAAGGCTTATCGGGCTTATCATGTCAAAATCTTCTTATCACTGTTATACTTTGCCATGACCGACCGCTCCGCTGCTTACCCTGCCCGGACTCTGCTAGGATTTATTTCGACAAATTAAAAGTACAGATAGCACAGTCAGCATCACAACTAGTCAATAGATTTTTATTCATGAGAATGTGACTTATGAAGAGGGCCAACTATAAAAAATGAAGACTGCAAGTTACTATGAAAGAAGCGAATGACCGTGCCGTCCCCATTGAGAAGTACCCTTTACATAAAAACCCGAGTTTAATCCACCTTGAATGCCGCAATCTCTCATAGACTAGGCTAGCCGTGCGATCTGGTGTTTGTCCGCAGCTACACAACGCGCACTGGAGTGGACGCGCACGCAATATTAATTAAAAATGTATTTTATTACAGAACGGGGCGGAAAATGATTGAAACTGGAGTAAATGGAAGCAGGCAGAACTAGGATTCTTTCAATGTATACAGTATAGAAATTTAATGTAAACAAACTAAGTTGGAGCGGAGTGAATTTTTGGACGTGCTAAGGTTCATTCAAATGAACCTAGTTGATTAAAAACACCCACAAACATGAGAACTAAGAGCATTGCGAGAAAGAGGAGAATCTGGCAAACATTTTAATAGCAATAGGTTTCATATTCAAAGTGATTTAAGGACCTTAAAACTCGTCCCGGTTTTGTCCCGGTTTTCCCGGTTTTCGGGGTAAAACCGGGACGAGATTTAAGGTCCTTAAATCACATTAAAAACCAGTCCCATTGATGCTAAAATGTTTGCCAGATTCTCCTCTTCTAACAATACCCTTTTCTCTCAGTTTAATGCTAGTTTTGATCAACTAGGTTCGTTTGAATGAACCTTGTCACGGCTAAATATTTACACCCGCTCTAACTTTGTTTATTTACATTAAATTTCTAAAATGGGTGTATCCAGAATGGACAACTTTCATCATCTTCCATTTCCTTTGGTTTCAATCATTTTCTCCTCCTGGTCTGTAATAAAATACATTTTTTATTAATATTGAGTGCGCGTCCATTCCCGTGTGCGCTGTGTAGCTGCGTACTGACACCGTATCACACGGCAAGCCGATTTTTTAAGGGATAGCGGCATTCTAGGAGGCGAAAACTCGGGTTTTCTACTCCCTAAGAATCACATGAATCCTAACATTGTTCCACAACACAAAATAGTTCTGATTTCCACATCAGAACAATCAAACACGGATTAACTAATCCTTTATATGTTTATGAAAACATTCGACAGGAAACATTAATTATTGCAATAGTAGTAGTTCTGTTGTTGGTAATTGTTCAATTGTTTTGTATTGAAAAATGTTTTATATTTTGTAATAACTTACCGTCTTACTAACAAATTTTCCTCATGGGGTTGTTTTGAAGTTCAGAAATTACACCACCCTTTTTGTGGCCATTTTCGGAATTTTCTCGATTCCGTGCTTTTTTTATATTCTTGTTTATCAAAATCAGGAAGTCAAGATCATGGCTGTCCAACTATTCGGAAAACAGCCGATTTCGATTTCTTATAAGGGGGTGCCTAAAATTACCGAGCTAAGGGGGGTGCATATTCGGAATCGCCATGCCGGGACGTGTGCCCAGCCCTGGTTGCAACACAGCGGAATGATACATAGCAAAATATCAACGTCTTTCCATTGTGCTCAAACGGACTACAACTATTTGCTGACTGTTTTATATAGCGATTTTTCAACAATTATTTCCTTTGTTCATTTTTGGACGCGTAAATATTTCTGCAAAATCGCACGGACAATGTCTTCTCACACACGGAGAAATACAGAAATAGATCAGGTTTAAAACTCACCGATTCCGAGCACGGAATTTGAGAACACCCTCCTGCCCCTTTAATATATTAAAGTTGTATCATGAAGCGTCATGGTAAGTATACAACCATCCCCTGTGAGTCCTGGCGTAGCATGCACCGGATGCGACTAGAACAACCGTATTTTATCCAAAGCCTCTCCGAATGGATGTTCTTAGATATGCGATGGCCCTAAATTGCTAGTGTTCAAAAACTTTCAAGAATAGGCTGGGTTTGAAAGAATTGTCTACGATAGAAATTGCTCTCGGGTCTCCGCTCGGAATGTTTGATTGCATCTGTCGTGGAGGGGAAACGAAGAAACCAGTCTCAGAATGGCTAGGTGAGTTAAGATTTGGCGCGGAAAGTGAAACATTGATAAGTTACATAGTTCACACAAAGAGGCGTGGTGGGTCGGCCAATCGATTGGAAGGAAAGTCGTAGGTATTCTTTGTATTTAATGGACTTTGTGGATTGGAAAGTTTCGACTGTGACGGTGTAAGGGCTTTTCCGGACTCAATGTTGCTCGTTTTGTCGACATTATCGTTGCAATGAGCCCCGAACCACCCATATTGCAGTGAAATTCCGAATGCTGTATCCATCAAGGACCTGTCTCTAAACTCAATGAATAATTCTGAGAATTCATTTTTGGATTGTGTTGATGACTCCGCGTAATTAATAGAAGCCTAATCGCCAATGGTCCTTCAACTTAGGACACTCAAGCTAGCTAATTACTGTTTTTAGACAGATCCATTCAGTATCACACTAACTTGGAACGTAACGAAAAGCCTGGAGAAAAGACACCCAAAATCCGTGGACCCGGTCAGAAAATCCTTTTCTAACTTCTTCTTCTTCTTCTTACTTTATTGGAAATACAGTTCACCGCAATATTACAAGGACATGGTGCGGTTGCGGTCACACACTAAAACTACGATGGATGACGCCTAATTTCCTTATCGATCAACAGCACAGCTGATTTTCGAGGTGAGTTACTGCCTTTCTTTTTTCCTTGTTTGCTTCGGCATTACCTTTGTTTCCGACTCTTATAATAATACGAATAGGGGCTTTTCTTGGTGTGCAAGAGGAATTTGCCGTTTTTTCGATTTCAAAACAGAATTTCGAAAAAAAACACTTCGAAGCCCGAACAAACGGCTATTTTCTCTCACGCGCTAAGAATAGCCCCTACTCTAAACATTTGAACAGTTAAGAATAACACTAATGCCAAAGCAAACAAGAGAAACCGTAACCTACACAGAAAATCAGCTGCGCTGTCGATCGATAATGAAATTAGGCGTCTTCCACCGTAGTTTTAATGTGTGACCGCAACCGCACCATGTCCTTTTAACTTTGCGGCAAACTTTACGATTTTTGTCGCAAGTTCTCTGAAATACGCAGCAAGCAGTCAAAACCACGAGATCAGGTCTCAAACGCAGACAGGGTTTTCTAAAAATGCGGTTTGAGGTTCTATGTATTATATAATACATACATACATATAATACCGTAAGATCGATTGAACCCTGCATCCGGAAATCTGCGGAAAACTGCACAACAAGGAGTATGCCCAAAAAAGAAGATTTCAGAGGGCTTTCGGCTATCTGAAGTTTTCTTCGACATGTAGGCACTATACAGTATCGCGCATGTTTTTTTTTGTTGCAAAAACGGCGTTTTTTAGCTCACGAAGCGTCGCATCGAAATAACTACTTTCAAAATTGACGAAATGAGTTTTTCAGAAAGTTTTCGTGTTCCTCTATGCGAGGCGAATGTAATGGTACGAGTAGAAAGCCCCTGTAACTCCGGTATTTGGTTCAAAAATGTGTATTTCCTTCTAAGACTCATATCGACCACAGGTCAAAACAGAACAGATTTCTGCTATCATGACCATCTGATCAGTTTAGAATGAGGAATTTTGTGGTACAAATATGTGGTTTTGCTATGATTTTGAAACACTATCGTATAGGAGTAAATGGAAGCAATCTAAAAATGACTTCAGAATTGAAACTGGACCACTGTGAAACAAGTTATGGCGTTGCGGCGCTTTGTGAGCGCAAAAAACGTCGCGAAACGCTAGAAATTTTCTCGGTACTGTACTTCGTATCCGAATAACTCCTTTTTCAGATATCCGACCGGATATCCGATATTCGGATAATCCGATATCCGAAAATTTGAAAAAAAAACGCATTATCTGAATCGAGCAAATATCCGGGAAATTCAAAATCGGCATTATCTGAATCGAACTATTAACGGTCAATAATTTGGATAAAATCGGATAAAGTTTGGATAAAATCGGATAATTTTTGGATATGATAGGTTAAATTCGGATAAAATTTCGCTTGGCCACGCCCATTTTTTCCGCATCGCCTTCTATTTAGTACATCAATCAACCCAGAGTTCTCCTCCTCCTTCTGAAATCGGAAGAGTCTTTGTGGCGCGGAAAAATGGGCGTGGTCAAGTGAGAAGACTAACAAGGGACCACTTTGAACAAAAAATGGAGTTTCGAAAAACGGTCTTTTGAGAGTCGTAGAGGGCGTTAAAATAAACAATTTAAGATTTTAAAATTTCACTCAGTCCTCACGGGTAGATCAAAAGCCACCAAAACAATGGGTTGCGGTAGGTAAAATGCCATTCAATGCACCCTAGCCCGACGAAATCCGCTAAAAAACAGGAAAAGGACCCCAGATTCGTGTTCAGCGCCCCAAATTAGCCCCTGGGTGGAGTTTGGGCGAGAAAAAAATTTAGGACCCAAACTTCGCTTTCGGAGGTTATTTAAAGTGCTCATAACGAATCTGAGGTCAGTTTATCGATTTTCGACAGATTACGGTAGATTACGGTGGGTATACGGTAGTTGGATCGAAGTCTCAGATTTGACTCAAAATTTCTGAACGGGGGTTATTCGGGGTGCTGAATACGAATTTGATGTCCACTTGTTAATTTTCAAATCATTAAAGTAGGTTAAGGCCCTCTATGTCATGACAACTACCATAAACTGCAGTAAATCTCAGAATTTCGGCAAACGATCTCTCGATTCGTGTTCAGCACCCTACATACAAGTTTTGAGCCGAATCCGAAATTTTTTTCTACAGACCACCCTGAAAATCCCTTCATGGGCACCCTTGCCTTGCCGCGCGAAGTTTGGAAAAACGCCTGCAACTTTTTTTCAGAGTGGTTTCTTTTCTTCTTCAGAGAGGCTGCGAAGAGCATACTCGGATTCTACGTCCAAAATGGTTCCAAAAAACTACTTTTAATCCAGAATGGCCAGGCTGAATAAAAGTAGTTCTCTGGTAGGATGCGTTCTCAAAAGAGTGGTTCTGTTCTACTCCAAATTTTGGAATTGATAACGGAACACTTTTCTTGAGTCTTCGAGCCATGCGCTAAAGTATTAGGTTGCTTCAAAGGATTTTGTAGTTTAGGTAAACCCACTTCTGTTTACAATAATTATTTCTGTTGGAAAAAAAGATTGGTCATTGATCAAGGAACAAGTCCTTGAAGTTTCATTTTTTCCGAACTTTTTTCCAGCGTCATATATCAAAATAAGTCTCCTAAACTGTTTCTCCTAATTAAGGACGATTTTTCTGTGGCATATGTGGGGGAGAAGGGTAAGGGTATTCTTGATATTCTAGCAATTGTCGAAACCTCGGAATTTCTATAGCTTCTAACATTGATGTGAACCGTTCTCCGTTTATATCAAGTTACCTCTGCGATATAAGAAAAGAGGTTTAAAAAACAAGAGACACTGTTAAAACTCAAAACAAGTAAGGTGAACACATAGAAATGTCATTACTATCAGCCATAATGCAGTAATGATCCCACAGTATTCGAACCATCTTTCAATTGCATCGTAATCCAACGGCTAACCGGCTGAGCCATGATGTGATGACAGCCCACCCTAACTATCACATTGCACTGATCGGTGGTTTGAATGCAACGAGCATTGTTCAGGGGATCAATGAACAAGTCATAACTTGAGAACCTAGCTAGATTTCATCTTCAAACTTTTAGGAGAACCTTTTCAGATGATTTCAAGGCCACTGTATAGCTCACATTTGTGCTACGTCCTCCCAATCCAACGTTCTGGTTTCTTTCTTTTCTTGATCGTTTTTGATCTACCCGTGAGGACTGAGCGAAATTTTAAAATCTCAAATTGCTTCTTCTTAACTCCTCTACAACCCTCAGAAGACCGTTTTTCAAAAGTCCATTTTTCGTTCGAAGTGGTCCCTTGTAAGTGGCTAGTTATTCAGTCTAGAAGGTTTTTTTTGTCTAGTTGCTTTGCACACTTTTCACTAGCTAGTTGTCCTGAATCAAACCTGTGTATGACCAATACTGTGCATCCCAACGACGATATAATAATTGAAGATTTGTTTACATATTTTTATTAATATGCATATATGAAGTTTGAAGTTTGTATGTTAACATGCTGCAAGAGCAATGAAGTACTAGTAGTTTGTTGAATTATGGATGTTTTCAAAGTACTTGATTTATTCTTCACCGTTTTGCCTACACTTTATTCAGAAAATATCCGAAATTATCCGACCAGATATCCGTATCCAAACCACTGGGAAAATGGCGATATCTGAATCGATCCATCATCCGAAAATTTGAAAAAAAAACGCATTATCTGAATTGAACCTATATCCAGGAAATTCAAAATTCGTATTATCCGAATCGATCCATTATCCGAAAAATTATCTTCGGATAACAAGTAGACACTGTCGACGTTACTAAAAAACCGGAGAAATAGATATTCACAGGATTCGACTCTCGAGAATTGATCGCTAACCAAAAGGGGCTGTTATGAGTTTACGAATAATAAACGAGTGGCCCAGTTTGGCACAAGACTGGCGAAATGCGGGAAACAATGAGCCAGATGTGTCATAATCTTCTACTGTTAGTTGTACTATGCTTATCGAAAGTTTCATCAAACACCTGACTAATAGGTTAGGGAGATTTAATTGGCATCCAGTGGATTAGTAACAGCATACAACTTGGAGACACCTCATCATTTTCACTAATTACTCAACCGCGGACAAAGCCAGAACTTGGCCAGGGTCAGGAATGGCAGTGTAGTGCTGTGGGTGGATCCAGTCCGTAAGGGTGTGAGGATGTGCTGGAATGTAACTGAAAACATACTGCATGCAGACTGCGAAAAATTGCGATTCATGATACATTTTTCAAAGTATCACACGAACTTTCTTTTCGGGCTTGAGGGCTTCTAAAGGATTAATCTTAGATTTAACTCCGAAGTCGACTATAAGCCATGTTTTACAGTGGATGAGCCCCAGCAATGGACGGGTGGAGGGATGAGCTAAATTATGCCGAAACTCTCAGATTTCGCGCTGACATTCGACACTTAGTGGCAATTAAGTGACAGGTGCCGCCTGCAGGGATACGGTATTGCCATCGGTGGGCCAATCACAGTCATGGGCTGACTCCGCCCACTACGCTTTTGAAGGGGTTCATATGTGGATAATTGCCATGACGGCGCTGCTATTTTGAGCTGCCAGATCAGGTTTAATCCTTTCGATCTCTTGAGCCCATGGCCGGAACGTCTTTCTCTACTCAGCAGGTAACAGCCCTTCTGTGTTTACTCCACGATTATCTTCAGTAAGAGTTGATTTTCTTTAGCTGGACGTGATCTGTACTGCCCTTTATCAGGCTAGGGATGGCGACCAACTTGTCCATCTTTTCCGAGACATTGACCCGCAACTTTTGTGTTCCGAGTGGACATCCCAGTCAATTCGCATCGGTAAGACCATGTATCAGTGTGTTTCTTTCCTTATTCTTCCATGCTTCTGATGTATTTTGATGTGATTGTTAGCGTAGATAGACTTAAAAGTTATTTCTTCCTTTGATCTCCCTTACTCGGAAGAAGCCTAAGGCGATTCGATGAAAGATCGTCCGTATTCCCCAAAAAGCTTTGCAGGAAGTGCTATACTTATGTCGAGTCGAGTCATCGAGTCTTGGTATCGACTGAAACAGTCGACATCGAGTCATTCGACTACTCGATTATTCGAAATTTTGAAAAACCGAATTAGTCGAAAACTTGATTATTCGATTCGAAATTCCTGAAAATCGAGTTAGTCGAAAACTCGATTATTCGAAATTTTGAAAAACCGACTTAGTCGAAGTCTCGATTATTCGAAATTTTCAAAAATCGACTTAGTCGCAGACTCGATTATTCGATAGACCCGGACAGTCGAATAAATTCGATAGTCGACTGTTTCGAGTCAAAGAAGTTCTCCGTCAGTTAAACTTTTTCAAAATGCAGTTGCAGACCATGCACCTATTTTGCCGCCAGTTGTTATTTGCTCATAGTTCTCGAATGTTCTCGTACGGCTCGCGACCATCTTTTTCACTTATTGCCGACATTGATTTACGCCAAAATTCCTCAATCCTCAGGTGTGAGCATACCGATAAACTCATCAGAGATAACAAAACGGTCCCGATAGGCTAGAAATTGATGCATGGCGGTCAATTATTTCGCCTTGCTCGAGAAAAGAGGCATGCATGAGTTTCGAATGCATTGGGACCAGCGGAACGTCGCAGTGCAACCGAAACTTTTGGTTTTCAAATTTGTTTTTGATGTTTCTCTTAGAAAAAAGGTGGGAGATCCAGAAAACTAACAGCTTCTATTGTGGCCACAGAAGCACAGCTTCGCAGATACGGGGGAGAAGCTGCACTCTCCGTCGAAAAAATCGGGCAAGAAGACGAAAAAGGCCATGAAGGCTAAAAAGACGAGGAAAAAAGTCTAGCCGAAGAGGCTGAATATGATGACGGAGAGTCCACTATGAGTTTGGATGATCTAGAGGCAGACTACGACTTGCCCTGGCTTATTATTGTTACTCTCAGCTCCGGCTTTTTCCATGATTATCGTCTCCAAAGATGAATTCTGATTGTTCATCCATTAAATGATCTCGTTGAATCGTATTTCTCTCCTATAGTGAAATTGATTTGGTTTTCTAAAGCTTTTGGACTTTGTTCGATGGATATTGCTAATCGACATTAATACATGAGTATTGGTTCCGGCCGTCTTACTGTGTGAAGATGGCGTTTTTCATTGCCAGATATACTTTTAATCAATGTCTTGAAGCAGTAGAATGTGGTATGCTCAAAATAGTCGAGATAAGGTGCTTCAGAACTTCAATTGTTGAAAATTGGAAAAATTGAGTTAGTAAAAAACATGACCATTCGATTATTCGAAAAATCGAGTCAATTCCACTACTCGATTATTCGAAATTTTGAAAAATCGAGTCAATTCGACTGCTCGATTATTCGAAATTTTGAAAAATCGAGTCAATTCGACTACTCGATTATTCGAAATTTTGAAAAATCGAGTCAATTCGAAAACTCGATTATTCGAAATTTTCAAAAATAGACTTAGTCGAAAACTCGATTATTCGAAAAAGTTTTTGAGTCGCCGAACTATAGGAAGTGCCACAGCTATAGCGACTGTTGTTGACCTTTCATTGTGTTGAGTTCCTGAGATGCTGCCTTGTAATTCTTTACCCTTTGTTTTTAGAGTTTCGAAGGATGGATATCCTCAGGCCCCGGCAGAGTTGGTGGATCGACTGAGTCCCACACGGTCGATACGCACCGAAATAGTGACAGACGGGTGCAGAAAATTCACCCAACTCGTCTGCTTGCGTCCGCAATTCACCCACTCGATACTGGTGTTCCAGGCGCCCACACAGGCAGGGTCAATCACCTGGGGTCGGGTTTTCCGCCTCGGTCTCAGTCAGGCTCAGTCGGTTTTCCGGCCAAGACTGACGGGCAAAAAAAAATCCACGGAAACTGCTTCCGACGCCGCAAAGGATTTCCAAGTGAGTAGGACGGGGACCGCTCTCTATTGACTACTGAAATACTGCGGTCTGTACAAACCAGTAGAAAGAGCTTATCGATATCCTTTCATTGATTAGCGTGTACCACATCTACCCAGTATAGACAATAGTGTCCTCCGGCAAGCTCATTCAGAATTCCTCATCCCACTAGCTTCGAAAGCACGTTCTGCGGATTTTTTCAGATGGGGTTCTTCCGGTACTCCAACTTCATGGTCTAGAGAGTGAACAGCGGCCAAGTCCTTCCAATGCTGCTAGAAAACTCCGATTTCAGAGAATTCTTTCTTTGTAGAAATAGATCGTCTCATGGAAAAAGGTGTACCTGTATGCGGTGACTAGAAAATGCTAAATAATCAAAGTAGTTGTGGCCATGTACAGTACAATTTCATGAAGGATCTGGTTAATTTCCAGCTTACATCTACGCCCTGTATCATGCTGGCAATTTCGACAGATTATTCGATGTAATTGGAAGGTCTCGATTCGATGAGCGCTATTTCAAAGAACTGCAGGAGATATGGTACAAGGCTCGTTATAAAGAGGTGGGTTTTCTTGTTTTTAGCGTATAGCTGAGGGCAAAACTTGGAAAACGGCAGCAGGATTTATCATTATAGCATGTTTCAGATTGTGTCAGAATTTTGGTGATTTTAAACCTTCTTCTGATGAGTTCAGTCTCCTAGGCTTTCTAAGTGAGGCCTTTTTGAGCATCTGTATGAGTTTCGCACCTGTAGATAAGAGATCGAATGGACACTTTCTCCGAATCTTCCGCGTAAAATTTTTCAATAACTCCCAAAACGCTTTCAGCTGGCAAATGCGGACTCGGCCCCGTAACAGCAAACTGAATGCGTCCTGGGAGTCTAATGTATCCGGCGAGTATCCGATACATATGCACTCAGAAATCCCTGGAGCTTCGAAGCATAGTTCTGAAGACAAAGATTTGCCTCAGGTAGCTTTGTGATCTTAATGAGCCATTTCTAGGATGGATTCATCTGAAGGAAAATCATTCTCATGCATCTTACCTGTTTTTCATAAGTAATAGATTTTGATCTTTTTCATCTCGATACAGCTACCTTCGATGTACCTATTACGCTACCGCTCATGTTGAATCTGTGACATCCGTAGAATACATTCAACCTCATAGTTCCAGTTGCCGCGATAACTCGTTCATTAGGGCTCGTTTATACTCCCACCGCCAAGCGGCGCGGCACAGTGCATTCCTGTAGTATTGATCACGCGGCGCGGCGAGATCGATATTGTAGGATTGCACCTCGCCGCGCCGCTCGGCGGCGGAACCATAAACGACGCCTTAGGCCTATTGTAGCGTTCCATCGCAGCGCGGCGCGATGAGATGTTTTCTGTGGGCATCGATCGATAACGCGCTGCTCGTCGATTGGCACATGAATCATGAAATCGCGCCTCGCAGCGGGGGAACTCGAAAAACTCCCTTAGGGGTCGTTTATACTCCCGCCGCGGGGCGGCGCGGCACAGTGCAATCTTATAGTATTGACCACGCGGCGCCGCCGATCGATATTGTAGGAATGCACATGGCCGCGCCGCTCGGCGGCAGAAGTGTAAACGACCCCTTAGGGGCCGAATAGAGTCCCGCCGCTGAAAGGCGCGGCAGCATGCAATGGAGGAGAGTCGATCGTGCGACGCCGCATGATCGATACCCCTCCATTGCATGCTGTCGCGCCTCTCAGCGGCGAGACTCTATTCGGCCTCTTACAGCGCCGAGAACGCCGCGACCCATGAGGAAGTATAGGAAGTATGAAGTCGTATGAGGGCCTTATTGTTCACGTAGAAAGCTGGGTCTGAATTTTTGAACATTTCGAAGAGATATCCTATATCTCTCTCACTAATACATTTCAAAAAGCTTGCCTTCGGATAGTGTTTTACCATGATTGGTCAATTGTGTTCCTGGTTAATTTCCGTTCAAATTTTTTGTTTTTCATAATTCCCGCGCGGTTCCTCAAAGTATGCATGAATAAATTAATGAATAATAATGCTGCCTAGGGCCTGAAACAAATTCTCCGCTATGGGGGTGCAACGCAGTGTTACGTGAGGCCATTGTTATACCTCCAGTCTGCGACCGCGACAGGTTCGCTCATCTGCTACGAATCGTGTCGGGACCCACACTCTCACCATGAAAAGAGCTGTCGCGGGAACACTTTGCATGCCCCGGTCGCGTCGCAGGGTTGGAGATGGGTGTTATACATTCAAATGTTAAAACCGTGCCGGAGTCGGTCGCTGTCGCGGGCTTCGGTCGCAGTGTGGGGCACTGCGAACGGTGCCCGCGACAGCTACAATTGGTTTAGTACGGGTTTCCTCTGTTTTCCATCTTTCTTTTTGTGCTGCCTTCTTTCTTCTCTCTCCTGGGGTCTTCACCTTATCTTAAATGTATAAATCTTAAAGCCTGCCTCTTTATTGAACTGAAACTGAACCGATTTGCTGTTTATCGCGGGTTATTGATCTGTCTGCAATTGCGGGTGATAGCGCGTGTCAGACGTAAGTTGGCGTGATGTATGGCATAGCACAACTGCCCCTCAGCGACTGCGACGTCGCTCTCGTTTGGGACCGCGACAGGACTGTCTTAGAGTACAACAATGGCCTGAGATCGCGTTCTGCATGGGTGGCTGCTTTCGTGCGTTTCACAATTATAGCAACACCTAACAGAATACTGATATCGAGTTCCGCACTATTTCAATTTTTCGGCATTATTATTATTATTCATTTCTGCGCACCCGAAAACCTTTGTTTACGAACTTACACGAAACTACATGAAGAAATAAGTGTACTTGACAACTGAACCTTAAAATCTCAGTTTCATAACTATAGCGACTTTTTCATAAATAAAATCTTCACTTTGAAATGAAATCAGCGCGTGGCTCATGAGCAGTTTATGACTCCTCTTTGTCTGAAAGTGAGATGAAAAATCCATTTTGGCATGAGGACAAATCCTTGGCTGAGCACCTGGTGGCGTAAATAAGTCCAGACGTTGATGATAGCTTCTCTAGGGGTCCAATCCAACCTCAAAATCGTTTTCTGTTTTTCTGCTCTTCCCGAAAAAGGTCCCACGGTGATTTCAATAATACCTCTAAAATCGTACCAATTTCCCTGGGGACGATGCTCACCATGCCACCGTTAAGCTCTTGAGGCCGTACAAAAGGTGGCTTTCCAAAGCAGCTTCTTGCTACAGGAGCGTTAGAGTGTTTTTTTTCTATACCAGGTTGTTCAATAAGTTTTGTCGTTCGATAAGAAAAACACAATTTTATGGTTCAAAACACACTTTATTAATCAGTGTAAATTCCCTGAACATTAATACACTTGCTCCAACGATCCTCCAATCTGTGGATCCCATCCCTGAAGTGAGAATCCGGAAGGTCTGCAAAATACGTTTCAATAGCCGTTATGACCTCTTCATTTGATGAAAAACGCTTGCCACGCATAAATTTTTCGAGTTCTGGAAACAACTGGAAGTCGCTGGGGGCCGAATCTGATGAATACGGTGGACGCTCTAATAATTCGAACTTCAATTCATGGATTTTAGCCATTGTCAAAATGCTCTTGTGACACGGTGCATTGTCCTGATGAAAAAGGATTTTTTTCTTCCGCAAACCGGGTCTTTTTCACGAATTTTTTCCTTCAACTGGTCTAAAAGGTTGCAATAATATTCAGAATTAATTGTTCTACCAGTTTGCAAGTATTCACGAACAAAATTTCTTTTGCATCCCAAAAAACTGATGCCATAACCATCTTGGCCGATTTCCGGACATGAACTCGTTTCGAAGCCGAACAACCAGGTTCACACCACTCTTTAGCCTCTTGTTTTGATTCAGGATCATGATGATAGACCCAAGTCTCATTCTTAGTGATGAATCGATGCACAAAATACACTTCATCCTTCTCAAAACGCTCCAAATGTTGCTGAGAAGGTCGCATTCAAATGTGTTTTTGTTCCATTGTTAGCGAATGCGGCACCCATTGTGCACACAGCTTTCTAAAACCCGAAATTTCACCTAGAATATGACTCCCACTGCCTAGTGAGATGAATAGAGCCTCTACTAAATCTCTCTCAGTCAGTCGACGACCGTCCAAAACCATATCCCGTATTTTGGCTATTATTTCGGGTGTTGATGCGCTTTTTGGACGTCCTTCACGTGGATCGTCTTCAAGGCTTCTACGACCACGTTTAAATTCAGCAACCCATCTTTCTACTGTTCTAATTGTAGGTGAACAATCATTTTACACTTTTCACATTCGTTCGTTAATTTCTTCTGGTGCTACACCTTCCAAAAAGAAGAATTTTATCACTGCATGACATCCAATTTTTTCCAATGCTGTGACACGGCAACACTAAATGGCTTGTAAACAAAGAATGAATTGACAGACTAAAATGAAACCTCATATACGTTCATATGAAACCAACAAAACAAAAAAATTGGGCTAGTAGTAACGCCCTCTCTTATCGAACGACAAAACTTATTGAACAACCTGGTATTTCGCGTGTTCGGAGGAATTGAGAGCTCGCACTTGGATGGTGTTATATAGAGTGAGTCTACCTCACAATTATGTGGAAATCTCAGATTTCGCCCCTGAGGTTGCATTGTACCTCTAAGGCCTTCAGTCGGATCAAATGTCCATCCTCGACTGGAAGTGTAGCAAACTAGTGTTCCCAAGAAGGTTCCCGCTAAAAATGCTTGTTATACTCACTTTTGATACTCTTCTTTGCGTGGGTGGTGGCCATCGTGTATTCCAACCCCTGAAGAGGCGGGAGAAACGAGGTGTGGGAGGAGCGAGGTTCCTGATTGGACGCAACAGGGGGATAGCAACGGCCCACTCGCTGCGTCTCTCCCGTTTCTCCCGCCTTTTCAGGAGTTCGAATACACGATGGCCACCACCCCTTTACGTGGCTGTTAGTGGCAGGCAATCGATGAATTCTGTTTTTGGATTATGGTAAGACAGATGCTGCGTCGCGTACGTGATTACGTTGCGTGCCTGCCAGAGACGAACAGAGAGCGCTGCTTTCTTGGACTCTCCGCTTGCCAACTCGGGAGGGACAACGTATACCATCTAGGGAATACGTGGGAAAAGATTTCAGAATGAATCCAAACGAGGCAAGGAGCTTGGAGCAGTTGAGAAGTATCGTTTGCGACGAAAATATCCACCACCACGAAGTATTTGGGACGGACAGGAGACCATCTATTCTTTCAAAGAGAACAGCCGAAAGGTAAGACCTCTTCCTAGAGAATTACACAGCGACAGAAAAATAAGCACTGCTGCGTATTTCAGTACTTGAAACAATTTTACAAGCAAAACCAGTACCCAACATTAGATCAAAAAAAGGAGATTTCGCGAGCAACTGATTTGGAGATAGTCCAGGTAGGGAATTATTTCTGGGTTCCACTTATTTATTGCAAATCTTACGCGGAATCATGCTGTCTTCAGATTTCTAACTGGTTCAAAAATCGCCGCCAGCGAGACAAAACGCGAATGGAGTGTGCGCAATACGGAAGACCACAAATGGTGCAACTGCAGACACTTGCTTACAGTAATCTGCCATTGAATATGAATATTAGCATGCCCTATACGTGTAAAATGGAATAAAATCTATATTCAAGACTGATATTACCATGTTGTTCTTTGCAGCAGAATCGATTTTGAGCAGTTCCGATCCAACTCAATAAATAGCAAACTTCAGAACTTCAAAACTTTCTCAAAGTCAATGTTCGCGGCGGGGATAGGCGGAAAGTTTTGAAACAAATAATAAAAATCTAAAAGGTAAAGAAAGCAAAAACACAGTTTGTGTCAAAACAAAATTCCCATGATTCACCGCGAGAAAGTGGCGCGCGCAAGCTGCTGCCCTCTGTTTAACTTTTGCGTTGTCAGCTTCTCTCCCTCTCGCACGCAAAGGAGCTACAGGAAATAGGTTTCCATTTGGCTGATGCAGTAGCATGGAAACCATGAAGGAATCACGACAATGCAGCTAAGTAGAAATGAGGTTTTTGGGTGCGAGGGGATTAGAGAAATCATCATATCGTTGAGTAGCCCTGCGTACCAAAATCCTGAATAATTTTTCATGTCTAAAGAAATTTTTGTTTGAAGCGGGTTATTGAGAAAAACGCCGGAATCGTGATAAAGCATCGACGCTTGGATTTTGACCAAAAGTCACAAGAGACATTGAAGGTACGAGCTTGAGACCACTCACCAATTCTTTTTGGGTTTGAATAATTGGTTGAGCCCGTCTGAGAACGTAAATAGAGTTTGTTGGGTCATCAACGCATTATTGCGAAGATATAGTTAGGTCCTTGGCTTGCCTCCTCGATAAAAAAAAACATTCGAATCTCACCTGGAGATGGCGCGGCGGTCGCGTGTGCCGGCCCGCCGATCGATTCAGGCAGAGAAGAGCGCAGCTGCTCAGCCTAACACACCGCCAGCCGCCGGTGAAATTTATACCGTCCGCGCCAGCCGCGGGCGATATTTAAATGTGTTTTCTTCAGGAAGCAAGCCACGGACCTAACTGTCGACTAAACAGTAAACGGAACTGAGGAGTCATCGGAGGGAAAACTATTTGTCTCACGGCAACCGATCAAACTATGTATGGCTTTTTGTAATCACTCAGTCACAAAGATAGTGCAGCACTATTCGGAGTGAGGAGGGGAATAAGCGCCAACGCAGCTACACCGTCGAGAGAAACCAGAGCGGTCAGTGTGATTCGTGCCGACTGTATGTAGTAGCAAAAAAGAAACTTGAGCTAGTTCACGCTTGGTAACTCACTTCACTACGGGTAACGGTGATCCGGATGATTGTCTGATGGTCCGGTCTCTCTCGGATCATGGCCGCTCTGAGCTGTTCGGCGAAATACAGCTGCATATTCCTTGACACTCGGACTGAAATAAAAAATAAAACATGAGGAGTCTCCAAATTAAAGACTCAAGAACCAAATTTGACTCACTGATTGTGAGGAAAATTTGTCGGACTTCAGAGTGCAGCATTTTATTTTTTCGTACCAACGTCTCAACATCTCTTTCGCCATTTCGTAGTTCGTCCACCTGATGATCATACATTTCAGAGTTTTTTACCGGCTCAGACAAAAGGTGAGGGCGAGCCGAGCTGAGATACATATTGCTGTTTCGGGCAACCCGAGTTAAAGGCACAGGACACCCAAAAAATTAATCTTCAGATTTCATACTTATGTAGGAGAGAGTCACACGCTGATCACAATGGTATCTCTGAAATCTTCCAAGACCCCCTTTGAACAGATTTATGGCTCTTCAAAGATGCCTAGATTTTGAGGGTGAAAAATTGGTGGATGAGTTGTCTCAGATCTGTATTTCTCTTCATTCGCAATCGTTGCGGTAGAGCGAGCCAGGATAAGGAGACAGCCCGGCAGTGGACTGAAGAACGACAACTTGTTGGAAATCAATCCATAGATAGAGCCGCTATCGAGTTCGAAAATCTGTTAGGGGGTCGGGCCTGAGGTGGTGAGCGAAGGGGGTCGGGCCTGTGGTGGTCGCTTATATCTCGCTTATTTTGAGAAAATGAGATCTGGAATTTGGCACGAGTTATACAGGAGGGGGCTTCTACACAATTACATGAAAATCTCAAAATTCATATCTGAGGGTGTACTGTGCCTTTAAGGTGATAAAGGCTTGATAAGTAGTGTCGTTTTCGGAGCCAAATTTCAGTCCGCATTTGCGGACAATGGCTGTTGCAATGGTAACTGTGCTGGGATGACTTTGTCCCGGCACGATTCATCTTTCTCCCGGCATGGTTACCGTCGTGCCGCGTGATGCAACAGCCGTAGTCCGCAAATGCGCACCAAAATTTAGTACCGATTACGACGGTACTGGGTCTCAGTATAAAAAAGCACCTGGTCAAAAACGGCGGCCAGGTGCTTCCAAGATGTGCCGACGAAGATTTGCTCGAAAAGGTTCATATTCTTCGAGATTTCCTCTATTGAATTCTGAAACCATGTAATGTTTGCTCGTCAACATTTGCAACATCCAACCACTTAAATTGAGCACCTTCATCAGCAGCTGTGCGTGAGTGTTGACGAGATCGTCATCAACTTTTCGGTTGTCTTCGGGCCTTGATTTGCACAAAAGTAGCGTCAACATGCGGCCCACGACACCTTCTACCTACAATGACCTAGCTGAATGAGCGAATTTCCTTTACACCCGAGTAGACCACCCACCTTTACCAAAATGTCCTTGTCTATCGTTTTCTTGTAATCGGCTAGATATGTATCCCGGATCACACGCAACTGCTAAACAGAAAAACTGCTATATTTGATGAATGCGGCCGTCGAGTTTTCGCCACAAATCGAGAGTTGCGACAATAAAACGTAAAAAAACGGCTAAGAGCGAGCTATCAATAGCCTTACACGGCCTCAAAACATGGATGAGCTATGCCCTCCCCGCCCACTTCATTGTTGATCACCGGGTTGTGGTCTCCATGCACAAAAATGAAGTTGTTGTCCTGTCTTTTTTCGATTCGAATTCTACTCGGGACCACTTCGATTAAAATAGCCTGATGTTTCGAACTGCAAAAGACGGGTCGACTCCCCTATTTTTGTGCATTGAGACTACAACCCTTGATCACCGATGCAGTGGGTGGATCTGGCATAGCATATTCAAGTTATAGGGCCCTAAAAGGCTATTTATGATCCGTTGTTAGCAGTTTTTTCAACATTATTGTTGCAATGGACTTCGGAACTCTGAATTTCCTGTGAAGACTCTACGACCGTTTTAATCGTGTACACTGCCTTGCAATCGGGACAGGTAGGCATAAATAGGTGAGCGATTGTGAGGCTTAGTTCTTCTTCTGACATCTGGAAAGAGGGCGGGACTCGAGAAAGAGTTCATATATTCTTTCTAAAGAACCACCCGCATTCGGAACAGGGGTATGGCATCAAAAGGAGAACTTTAGTAGAACGACTTCCGGTAGGACAAGATACGTATGGGATTTCTAGTTCTAGACAAATTCATTGAATCATTAAGTATACAGCGCTTGTCCACATTCTCCTATCACCAAGGAACGGCTTGGCGGCCCCTCCTGCCTGCGTTTAGCCGCATTGTAAAGACAGAGAGAAACCCGCCAACGGGAAGCCGGCTTTGTTGACAACCGTCATAGCGAATGCGTGAGCGTATAGCAAACCGTGTGCTCATGATCAGAGTTGATTTCGTGATATCGTGCTCGATCCCCACCATCCAGCTTCGGCTTCCAAGCTCCAGGATGGCAGGGTACCAGATGCTACGATCAACATGTCCAATATGTATGGCCCGGGTAATTGTCTTGAGGCGCCAAGTCGAGAAAAAAAGAGAAGAGGAAGGGCGAGGGTCCAGTATTCGGCCTTCGTATCTCACCATTTTGCCAGGCACTTTCACTGCTTGACGCTTCAAGACTACCACCCTTACGATGAGCTCGTAATGAGCTGCCTACTGGCTGTTACGTTATCATCATGTGAAGGGTCGATGGCTGAGAGCAGGGCGATGGCCCGACATCGGTTGGCACTGCTTCAGTTAGGGGTCAGCGTTTAAATTCGTTGCAATCTTCACTAACCCGTGATGTCCTGGTGCAGGCGATTTCGATGGCAACGGAACGATCAGCATAGCGATTCTGAAGAAGACACTTATTGGAGACAAAAAAAGTTCGGATTGCGAAATGTTTAGACTGACAGAAAGTGATCGATGAAGGTTCATAGTGTCGTACTGATGTGCCGGTTTGAACAGGGCCTGGACCATCTCCAGAAAATAGCCCCCAGTTTCCTCTTCGAGATCATCGACCAGCTTCTGAAAAAGAACAGTGACTTTTCCACTTGTCTTGACTTCTCAGTGCTGATCTGTGAGGAAACGAAACAGGCTAATCTGAGTAATTTAGAAGCTTTAACACATTTATTTGACTTACTCGTCCATACATATCCTCGTAAGCGCCTAAAATTTTTTGACGTTGAAAGTTGTTGTGATACAGGAGGGTGTTGACGATAATCTGGTCCTTCGTGTCTGCAATATCATTTCTGACACGATGTGTTGCGAGGCAATATGCAGGCTACTCCTTATATTCCTTATAGCCTTGCACAATTTTCCTTGAAATGGTTTCTAGATCATAGGATAACCACTATTTTGTGCATAATTGCAAAAAAACTGCAAAAAAAGACGGACCTAGTTTCCCGATGTGGACGTTGAAGGGGCTAATCACTTAGAAACCACAAGTTCTTGTTTGAAGAGGAACTTCTGCTATCGTCGGGCTCAAATGTTTTTCACGAAAAATGACGGAAAACCTCAAACAAATCGAGAAAGAAAAATGTGAACTACTGTTTGCGAGTTTAGAGCCTAATCACTAGGGTCTGGACTCGTTCATTGGGCTTGTTTACCGGATACACAGAAAGGGAGGCGTCTAGGAGCAATTATTTGCAAGTCGGTTTCTTCTGACACAAATGAGATATAGTGTGCCAAACTAATGAAAAAGAGAAGATTAACTTTTTTTTGTCAGACTCATGACCGCAATTCCTTCAAACTGATAAGGTATAAACTCCTCTGAAGATCCAAGAAAATTTATGTTAAAATCTATGGCGGGTAATACCCAATCACCACATGAATGTGCTGAGCGATTCTGTAGTCACTATGTGATTCTGAGTTACCTAATAACGCTGAAGTTTAAAATAAACACTTTCGTAACTCAACCATTACCGCTAATGCGCCCACCAACGCATCAGTTTCCCGACAGATTAACAGCAACATTAGCGAGTATAGCAATTAGGAAATGAAATGGGTCTGACGACTGGAAAAACGGTTCCAGCTGACATAATTACATATTCAGTCTTTTGGTGTTCTTACATGGAGAACAAAAAAAAATTGCTGGAATGATTCCAAGGCAGTATTCAAATTCCGAGAAAATTTGAAATATTTGCGGTAAAAATTCTTTTATGTCGCCTGATTACGTTGATATGTACCATTGTAATAGATTGCCTGCTTATTTAGGGCGCACCCCGCACCCCCTACTAGCAGTGAGAGGTGCAGGATGCTTCCTAAATAAGGTGACAATGTCTCCAGCTCTTCCTCGCCATTAAATGAGCGCGCGGTAAGAAGAAAACTGAGTAGTCCCCAGTTTTGAAGATAGAACTCGCATGGTTGGCTTTTGAAACCGTATCTTCTTACAGCATATGAACGTACGGATTTGCTCCAATAGGCTTATTTTGAAGCAGAGGTCTGCTTAGAGCATATGTATATATGAGCGTTCAAGATCTTGAACCCTACAAAACTATTAAAGGAGCACAAGTTCTCATTTCGGTGACCGGATTCCAGCCCAGGTCAATTGAAAAACAGGGTTCGCTATAAAATCGGTTGTTGTGCTATCCTAATGAGGAGGTAGATCTGGCCATCACAAAGGGAAAAGTTGGAGAAAAAACGCTCAAGAATAAGTTCTTCCTAAGTGTCCGCGCGCCCCTAATTATCGATATTTCTATATATGCCTGTTTTGCCATCTCTTATTTTGCTTCTTAAATAATTTCTGAGCACTTCAAGAGACTACTGACTACCTCAAGAGCAAAATAAAAGGCGAATGAACAAGCATCCAGGAAAATCTCGTTAATTGGGGGGCGTGCGGACCAGGCATGTGCCAAAAACTTTGAAACCGAAAAAACCGAGAACCGAAAAATTTTTGGTCTTGAATTCGAAAAATTCCGAAAAAAAAACCGAAAAATTTTTTTTCTTTCAAAACGTCTTTTTTCGTAATTACACAATTTTGACTGAATAATAGGCAACGTAATCGAAGTGCTTAAAATGAGGACAGATTATGTTCTTTAGTGAAACAAAACGCATTAATATGAGGGATTTTACCCTTGTTGCAGTGACGAATCCTGACAAAATTGTAAAGCCGAACACCTTCTGAAATACTTAATGGAACTTTTTACTGATATGCCAAACGAGGTTAGCAGGTGGAGCTTTATTTACGGCCTGACGCTTCGACTTTACGTTTTCTTCAGAAGCCTAAAAGTGGATCGAGATGTATTTATTCGTAAATCTGTCCTACCAAGCGCCTCCTCCTCTGAGGCCTCTGAAGAAGACGTAAAGTCGAAACGTTAGGCCGTAAATAAAGCTCCACCTACTAACCTCGTTTGGCATATCAGTGAAAAGTCTATTATACGATGCCGAGGTTCGAAGAACAGAGAACATGGAGTTTCCTTATTGGAACTTTTGTTCAAAACTGCGGTAGTTCTTCTAACATTCATGTCCCGTTTTTTCGCGTTTTTGATCAGAACTTTGGGCTCGGAGGTGGTCCCTCACTTTATGAAAAAAAACCGAATTCGTAGAGTTTGGAAATCGTGAGCAAGAGTTACATCTAAACGGAACAAAGGTTGTACTGAGACGATATCAACAGTTCCTGATGCATATCATACTCTTGCGTGAATTTCTTGCGCTGTCGTGTTGAATTTTAGTGTGAGCGGTCGCGTCGTGGTCAGCACTGCTCGGTCTCTCGGCGCTATTGGACGGTAATGGCCGCGACGCAACCACACGCATTGAATCGTGGTGTCTACACAGAGGTTCAGTTTCCACTTCTGCAGGATGGAAATACACATGATACTGTTCGCCCAAGAAGGGTTTCATTCGCAGCTTTTTCGTTATGGATCGATAGAGGGTGCAAAATATTTAGGTTGCTCCCAGAATTTTCGGAAAAGCTTCCGTTTGAGAATTATGAGCATCCAAAGAGCAATTCCCAACGCCTTCCCCATCTTCTTCTTCTTGTCAGCCATGAACAGAGCACCGCATCAGAGGCGTAGGAAGCTAGCCACCTCACACGGCTTGCACCATAGATCTCGAGCAGACAAGGTTGTAGGTCTGGCCGGACATGAAAGTAGATGCAATGAATCATGTCGAGCACATTCACAATCGGAGCATTTATCAGGGACTGACTGGTCAATCCGATAAGCGTAGGCCTTGAGATATGTGGAGTGACAGCATCGCAGGCCAGCGAGGATTGTTCGAGTGCGTCTCGGTAGATGAGCTTCGCTGTCGTCGACGCCTGGGGGCACGCCGCCATAAATTAAGTTGGGCTGAGCATCAGACAGGTACTCTGCCACAAACCGCGTATACTCAGCCATCTGGAGACTTTTGCGGGAGAGCTCGGATGTAGCCCAGCGTTGTTGATCGACAGCAGACAGGGAAGCATTGAGCGTCGTGCGTATGGTTCTTGGGTGGGGGCCGGACGACAGAAGATGGTAGTTTGGATGGGTCGGGCTCTTGACACTACTTATGAGAAACTGCTGAGACTGGCGTAAGCAGTGCTGTTTCACGGAGAGTAGGTAGGTTGGCTTCCTGATGAAGATGCGGAATATGTAGGCGTCGACTTGTGACATCCAGTAATAAGCCTCAGGGCAGTATTCTGTGTTCTCTGCAACGTGTACCAAGAGGATTCAGAGAGATGTATAGTCCAAATAGGGACGCCATATTCCAAGAGCGGCTGCACCATGGCCCTATGTGTCATACGTAGCACTTCCTTCGTGCTGCCCCAGGTAGTTCCAACCAGAATGTTGTTGCGCGAGTTGGCTGAGGCAGCATGTAACATCGGCATAGATCCTGGGGCAGAATTCATCAACGCGGCAGTGCCGGTAGCCCTACCCAGTGGTAGCTCTACCCACGGTAGATTGCTACCCTAGCCATCACATTGTGATTCACGAGCTCAATGCTACCGCGGGTAGCCCTACCAAGCAGTTACGCCTGAAAGCGTTATGTGTGTGGTGACGCCGCCGTGTTTTACAACCGACGGCTACTGCACATCGCTCGTAATCGCTTTCCAAAAACAAACTTTTGGGAACTCACAAAACCTACGCACTGCCGCGTTGATGATTCCGGCCCCAGGAAATTTCCCAATAGTCGAGGATGCTTACACAATGGCAGCTCGTGACCATCCCACGTCTTCCCATGAACATCTTAAACGAAAATGAATTTTCCTGACTTTAAAGGCAGTGTTCACGATGGATTTTGTTTGATATCTCCATATTTCCCGTTTACGACAGGTCTGGTGCCCTATACAGCAAGGCCTGCTTGGAGAAATCGCGAAAACAGTGTTTTTGTGCCAAAAGAAGGCCACCTTTGCTTACGTTGACTTTTGAGCGTGGAGGAATTGACCGCGATGACGGATGATACCTATCAATGCAGTGAAGCGGTTTAGCTCGCTTATCAGTACATCATTGACTTGAGTATTTCATGTTATCACAACCTCGAGTGTTCATTTCTTCACATCGAAGGGGTGGAAAGGGGCTAGAGGCATCTCGGTGACCTCGGAACGCCTGTTTGCATCCGTTATTCTGCCATTCCTAATTTTTTTCGAACCGCTTTTTCGACACTGTGAGCATGGAATTCTTCTCGCTTATTATTTTACTGTGAGAAATCACCGAGAATTATCATTGTGAGCGCTGCCTTTGAAGGCAGTGCTCACGATAAGTCGTTTTTCTTTTTTTCCGCTCATCTTGAAAACGGTCCCATGCTGATTTCAATGATGTCCCTTGAATCATACAAGACCCCCTGGAAACGGAGTTATGGCCCCTCAAAATTCAGCTAGGGAAGCATTGTGCACAAGTTGTCCGAGGCTTGTAACTCCCGTTTTTCGCAGCCGATGTGGGCGAGCTGACCTGAGTAAAAAGAGACGTTGAGAATGAAGGGAAGAACAGGGCTTTTGATCGGAAACCATCGCTCATTTAAACACGAGTTCAAGGGAACTGTTATAGGACGTGGGCGGAGTGGCCCAATGGGTTGGCTGGCCCACGAGATTTTCACCCACTTACCGGCCGTGTTTCGTCGCACTTCCGTTCCTAATCTTCTTAGAGGGACCCTAAGCTTACGTTTTAGCCAAAAAACATGCAACTTTTTCTTCGTGAACACTGCCTTCAAAGTGCCGATGAAGGTTACCAGCTATGCGGAATCGATTGAATCTTCCTGAAAATTTAGACAATGCTCAAAAGATGCGTCGAAGTCGTTTCAGTCTGAATGAAACCAGGAAATCCAATAAATTTTGACCCAATCAGTCTAATTTTTTATCGAAAGTGATGTAGTAGAAGGAGCCATTGTGCAAGGGGCAGATCATACAAATGTTTTTGTGCGAAATGATTCTGAAATCAAATGTAAAACGAGTGCAAACTTGCTGCAGACGTCTGTACGCAGCGAAGAATCGACTGCGAGTCGCATCAGAACCGCAAATTTTAGACAAAAAAACCGAAAAAAATTTAAACTTTTTCGTTTTTTTCGATATTGATTTTTTTCGAGAAAAAGGGCGAAAAACGAAAAAACCAAAAAATCGAAGAACGAAAAGCGCACAACCCTGGTGCGGACACCTGTAGCATTTTCTTCTTTCTGTTATTTTTTCATCCACCAAGCTCAAAGAAATGTACACAAATTCGCAAGAGAATTAGTTTAGAAGATCAGCATAGAGCATGAAAGATGTAGGACCAGGGATGTGCGGCAAAAGATTTCGAGATTTCGGCAACCGGCGAAAAAGTCCTAAAAACGGCCGGCAAACGGCAATCGGTAAACGGCAAAAAAACCTTATCCCACAGATTGACCCAAAAGTTATTCACTTGTGCCGTTCTACTTTTTTTTCCTTTTTTTACTTACTCATGTCAACATTCTAATAATTTAAACTCAAGGGCATAGTTCCAATTCAAGGCATCAGATGAACAAAAACAAGACATGTTTTGTCAACAGCCCATGAAAATCAATAAAACCGCCGCTGCGGCTTCGCGAGGAAGCCGTTTCGGCTCCTACAGGCACCGAGGCGGCAGCGAAGCGGCACTATCGCGGAGTCGCAGCGACAATGTTGTGGCGGTCCCGCAAAAATGCCGCTGCAGCTCCGCGGTAGTGCCGCTGCGGCTCCGCGATCGGTGGTCGCATTTTAGCAAAATAGGACCGACTGCGAGTAACCTATATGAAATGAGTCTTAAAGGCATTGTTCACGATAAGAATCGTTTTTCTGCTTTACCGCCTATATTGAAGACGGTCCCATGCTGATTCCAATGATGTTTTTGGAATCGTACAGCACCTTCTGGGAACGGAGTTATGGTCCCTCAAAAATTGAGCTAAGAAAACATGGTGGACGAGTTGTCCGAGGCTTGTAACTTCCGTCTTTTGCAGCCGATGTATGCGAGCTGACCGGAGTAAAGAGAGAAGTTGAGAATGAAGGGAAGAACGGGGCTATTAATCGGAAACCATCGCTCATCTCACAATCTCGAGCATTCATTTGTTCACGTCGGTGGGCGTGGAAAGTGCATCTGGGTGTGACGAGCTGACGGGTGTCCAACTTTAGGGCCGTAGGGAACCGTTCCAAGCTCAATTTTCTTTGTTTTTTCAACGTCCGCTAGGCCCGGCAGCTGCCGATCTCCACAAAAAAAAACAGACATGGTTTTCATCGTGGACACTGCCTTTAATACAACTGGGTGGGCCTACGAACAAAAATACACATTTGAGGTGCCTACGACCTCTGTCTAATTGGTACAGAGGTCAGCCCCACTACAGCGACCTAGGTGATTCGGGATGTAGCTCAAAATTAGGCCAGATGCATCCACTTGGAACCCGTGCAGTTCTAACACGGAACTACTACGGTACTCTCGCGGCGTTGTCGACCCTCAAGGCACTGCAACAGAATCGCCACAGCACAATAATCATCACGGAGCCGCTGCGGTACTACCGTGGAAATATCGCGGCACAGTCGAAGGTCGCGGCACTTTCCTCGCACTGCCGCGGCAAACTTTCTCAGAGTCCCTGCCCACGTGTCGCTTGAATACTTCCTGCTTCTTTTAGCTAACCAGAATCTCTCAGAACTCTGGAACAGAAAATAAAACATCACTTCGGAGTTGAACTATCTACAGGTTGCACTACATCCGACAAAGTAAATGCTTTCAGTATGATCATCCATCAGTTTTTGAGTCCTAGCAGGCCAAATGATGGCAGCTCACTGCGTCATTGAATAGAGGGTGGGGGGGACTAGAACCCGTGAAGTCTATACTCACGACCATGAAGGCGCGGTAGACCCAGATAATGAAACACAGCTTTTCCTTCTATAGCATACCATGAACGCTTGCTTATCAGAATGCATATACATAGTGAGATTGTGAACAGATTTTTATCCCTCATCTTGCTCAGAAATGGCAAGGTGGCGAAGTAGAAAGCAGATGAGTCAAAGCCCTCGGATAACGGTTAGCGAACAACGGGTAATCGGCTCACCCCTCGTGCCTACATGGCCGTGAGCATAGCTGGCATTTTCCTTCAATGTTTTGCCGGAAAAACAACAACAATTTCGGCAAACGACGAACGCCAAAAGAGTCCCAAAAATGGCCGGCAAACAAGAAACGGCAAGTGCCGCACATCTCCGTGTGGGACTCAGACAGTCGCGGCTGAATACGCGTGATATTGCCAGCCCCTCTCTCCTAGTGTCTTCTGACACTCTCGAATGAACATTGCAGCATCCTCTTATACGACGGCGGCGGTCCGAGGAGGGGACCTTGTGTCACTTTTCGGACGTGAATTTTGAATGCTGAGGGGATCATCCCCATGGCCCATCGCGAGGGACGCCTCCTCGTTGTGGACCGTGGCGAAAATGATGTCCTTGTTGCGGACCGCGGGCAAGTTAGCCTCCTTTCTGCTGGCCGTGACAAGGATCATACCCAACATCGGTAAATAGGGTGGGAGTCCAAATTCTTTCATCGTTTGCGGAAGAGGTCGTCAATAATGAGCGTTAGAACGCCAGCATACGTTAGTAGGACATGCTGCCGTTGCCAGCAGGTTTGCCCTGGCGTACTAATGCTATTGTGCCGACGTACTAAGCCCCGACTGTTTGAGGAGTCATTCAAAAATCTCACTCCAGTCAGATATATCAGAGTCCACTGGCGTCTCCACTATCCCATGATGATCTACTTGCGACGGTGCTGCGGCTGTTCATCCGAAAGAGGGAGGAACAATGGACCAGTGACATGAATTCTGTTGCTAATTTAATGCGAGACATGGGAATTCGAATTATAGATTAGCAAGTATCCATGTTCAACTGTCTTCAAACCAGGACGTTTTGTTCAACTTGATTTCAATTCTTCTGCCGTACAGGTTCTTAGGGTGGGAAACTTAAGCTCCCACAAAATCGTTGTTATCAAAGCTGGAAAAATTACCTTATTCGATGCTAACTGGACAACAGAGCCGTTGTGTAAGATTAGGCACTGATAAAGACAATTTTGTCGAAACAGAAATCTTCCACCCTAACAACCTGTACGGCAGAAGAGATAAACGAGATTGGGAAGTCTCTATCGATATCAAAATAAGATCTCACAATAACATATATAGAGTAGAATTCTGAATGACTTTGCCCAATAAAAGGTCCCGCAATAACTGTGCTATATCAGAAAATTCTAAGAAAAAAGAAGGCTTACCCATTCCGCTGAGTGCTTTGCGTAACGTTTCGCTGGCCTGAGCTGGATGGAAATCCGGACTGTCTGGGCCATAGATAGTTCCACGAAGATCATCATACTGGAACACGTAGTGGTCTATCTGCATATTGTCGACCAAACTTAAAGAATATTTACCTGACTTTCGTACATTTGATACATCATGGGCATATTTAGCCTCCGTATATGGCTTGCATCCGAATCGATTGATGAGCCAGTGCTTAGGTTCTGGAAAATAATATTTCATAGAAATAGTAACAGGGAAAACGGTTAACGATGGAACTCTCGAAAAAAGGATGGTCTCAAAGGTGTGTTAATTTGGGCTTATAGCGTGTTCTAATATTAGGGTTGCGGACGGGATCGCGTGTGTATGGGCGGTATCTCATGGATCGCCGAGAGCGAGAAACAAGTGGTCGTTTTCAAATGACTCATGAGAATGCTTCCGCTACTTTGCCAAAATTTGATCTGCCCGAGGTGGCAGCCGCATTTAAAGGCACAGAACATCCAGAAATTGTTTTTCTGTTTCCCTGCTGATCTTGGAGAGAATCACACGCTGATCGCGGCGGTATCTCTGAAATCGTCCAACACCCCATATGAAAAAGTTATGGTTCCTGAAAGATACCTGAATTTTGAAGGTGAAAAAATGGTGGACGAGTTGTCTCAGACCTGTATTTCTCTCGAATCGCGATCGTTGAGCGAGAGCGAGCCAGGATAAAGAGACAGTCCTGCACTGGGTTGAAGAACGACTACCTGTTGAGAATTCTCCCATCCATCTAGCCGCTATCGTGATCGGAAATCTGCTAGGGGGTGTAGCCCGTGGTGGTGAGCCAAGGGGTCGGGCCTGTGCTGGCGCCTATATCTCGCTTATTTGGAGGAATTGTGATCTCACACTTGGCATGTGTTATAAAGGAGGGGTCTACTTTCTAATCAAATAAAAATCACAAAGTTCGTGTCTGAGGGTGGACTGTGCCTTTAATTACGGTGATTGCAGGTGGCAGGATAACCGTGTGCAACCGTCTCAACCTGTTGAAGGAATAGTGAATCACAGCGTGGCCATACTGTCACTGATTTGCTCTAGGAGCATAGAGCCGATCTTGGGAGGATAGTATTTTGCATATGTATTGTCAACGCGGAATGGTTCGTCGGGTCGATGTTGTCTGCGTCTCTGTGTGTCTATGTATGCCGCTCACAGACTCTGTGTCTTCGGCAGAAAACACCAATGCGACAAACAGCTCCGCGTCAATTATTTGTTTGAATGCTCGTTGTTCAGAGCAATAAACAAAATCAAATAAATTAGGTTTGATCTTTAGAAGAAACAGAAAGGAAAGAGTAGTGTCCATGATCGACTTTCCATGAATCTTGGCAGAGCGATGTAGTAATTAGTACTACATCGCTACGGAACAGCTAATAGGGTTTCTTCTGGAGCGGAAGAAAAGGCCGAGTCAAGGGATCTAGCAAGAAGGATAGCGGTCAGCAACGGTCATGCCTCAGGAGGACCAAACTCATCCAGACCACCTATGAGGAGACAGGAGACGCGAATTCGATTGTATAACAATAATGATAGGAAAATTCCGTTTTGTTTCCCGTATATATCGGACGCTGTGAGCTCATAAGTAAGAGGATTCCTGCGAAAGTTCAACCTTGACGACGCGGTGAGGCTGGCCGAGATACCCCCTGCGAACCTTAAGCGTCAGCTAGTAAGAAATCGGCTGTACGACAGATTCTGCGCCACAATCGACTGTGTGGTCTGCCCCTCGGATCAGGACGGGGATTGTATGAGGTCTGGAGTCGTATACTTGATATCATGTGGGCGTTGCGGCGAAGAATATATTGGTGAAACAGGACGTCCACTGAGCTCACGGATCAAGGAACATATGAATGGGTTAAGAAAATCAATCCCTAGCACACCGTTGGAAGCCCATCGTAGACAGCGTCAGGGCAATGAGTTCTTCGAGCTTACCGTTAGAATTTTGGCACACGCACCCCAAACGCCAGCGCGAAAAACCCTAGAAGCGTTCTGGATTAATGCGAAAAGTCCAAAAATGAATCGGAAAGACGAGTGTCTAGCAATTACCAGCGAACTCGCACCTTTCCTTGACCTCTGGAGACCGTGATCTCAACGTCTTCATGTCGGGAAGGCACGCAATCATACCACCCACTGCCTGACTAACTAGAGGTGGCCACTTTCGCACTTTCTTGGCACCAAAGGTGAGCAGTACAGCATTTGTGGCTACGTGCGGCATTTCCTGGGTTTTCCTAGCCTTTGCTGCTTTTCTGTAAGTTAATCGTGTGTTTGAGGAGTAGTCGCATCTATTTCTTGATTTTCCAGACTCTGATGAAGGCGACGAGGCCGAAACGTTAGCCTGATAAATCGTTAACATCCTGGACACGGCTTTATTAACACTCTACTAATTAGAAACGAAAGAGTGGTGGGGAGATTTTTTGCAATCAATCTCCTGGGATATCCATTCACGATCACGGACCCGACCAGTGGGGCACGCTTTTCAGAAATCGATTTCTTCGAAACAAGGGAAATTTTTCAAACTCCTGATTTAATCAATGTATAGAGCTGAACTAGAATTAGCTGCAAACTTTGTGATCCACTGGTAACTGCAAGATTAAAACCTACTTGAGTCATCGTAAAAACCGCGTAGACCAAACTGTATCGACAGAATGTTATAGTTTCTTATTTCTCCCATAGCTGGTTTTTACATTCCCAAGCAGCAAGTGATTGTGTTCATTCGTCCGAAGACGTTCACTCAGTTGGCCCTGTTGATGTTTCATGTCTCCGATTTTTTAAAGAGAAAGTGTGTTGGAAGGCAGAATTCTAGTGCTTAAAGGCATCGTTCGTGCTGGAAATCAATTTTCATTTTTCAGGCTCAATTTCATGATTGAGCCCGGTAGACCACACTGGTAATTTTTGGCGCGTCAAAAACGTGGGGCAATGAGGTTGGAAGGCGTCAAAGATGAAGATCCGCCACCAAATCTCACCAGTCATCTAGCACTTTTTCCGAGAATGTTGATGCGACCGTAAGACCACATGAAAAATAGTTACGGCACGAACTCCACATCAGGCATGTGCGAAAAACTTCGAAACCGAAAAAACCGAAAAACGAAAAATTTTCGGTTTTGAATTCGAAAAATTCCGAAAAGAACCGAAAATTTTGTCTTTTGAAACATTTTATTTTCGTAATTGCATATTTTGGACTGGAAAAACAAGGCAACGTAATCGAAGTGCTTTGAATAATGACAGAATTATGTTTTCTTGGTGACACAAAAGCATACCCAATCAGCGTATCAATGTAAGGAATTTTACCCTTGTTGCAGCGTCGAATCCTGGCAAAATTTTAGCGCTGAACACCTTCTTAAATTCTTGTGGTGAACTTCTTGTTTTAAAACTGCGGTGGTTCTCTGAACGATCACATCCACGTTTTTTCACGTTTTTGATCTGAACTGTGGGCTCGAAGGTCGTCCCCAATTTCATGAAAAATACCGAATTCGCAGAAGTTGAAAGTCGTGGGCAAGTCATAGATCAAAACGGAACAAACGTTGTACAGAGACGAACATCAATAGTTCTTGATGGATAGCACACTCTTGCGTGAATTTTTTGTGCTGTCATGTTGAATTTCAGTGTGAGCGATTGCGTCGTGGTCAACACTGACCAGTAGCTTAGTCTCTCGGCGCTATTGGACGGTAATGGCCGCGACGCAACCACATGCATTGAGTCGCGGTGTCTACATAGGGGTTACGTTCAATCAGTTTCGCTTGATGGATCTGTACTTGATGCCATTCGCCTAGAAAGTTTTTATTCGCACTTTTTGGTATAGATCGATAGAGGGAGCAGGAAAATTTAGGTTGACTTCCGCTTGAAAATTATGGGCCTCCAAAGAGCGATTCTCCACGTCTTTCCATGAACACCTTGAACGAAAACGAATTTTCCTGAACTTAAAGCAGTGTTCACAATAGATTGCACTTTTTGATTTCTCTTTCGTTTACCGAAATTCTGGTGCCCTATACAGCAAGGCATGCTTGAAGAAAACGCGGAAACCGTGTTTTGTTGCTAAAAGAGGGCCACACTTTATTAAGTTGACTTTTGAGCGTTTGAGCGTGGAGGAATCAGCCGCTACGAAGGATGCTAAAGCTTATCTTGCTCGGATGAGTCCGGGCGGAGTAAAGAGCGGAGCGCTCAGTCATAGCAAAATATAACAAATACTAGGAGAGAAAGGTTCAAGTTTAAATTCCGTCAGCCGCGCACCTCTTTGTGGCGCGGCTTCTTCACCTTCAGAGCCGGCATGGAATTCTTGAAGATGAGTCATACTGTTCAGATACCGATCAGCTTGTTAAATTCAAAACACTTGTCAAAAATTACCTACATTGTCGAGCAAGGATCTATTAATTGTTTTACGTTTTTTCCTTTCGAAACTTGTCATTTTTAAATTCCTTGATGTTTTCGATGGTTTTTTTTGCCTTTCTATGTTTCTACACTTCTGCAAGGGCGCGTAATAAAGTTAAAGTCAAAGTTATAACAGTGATAATCAAGCGGTTTAGCTCGCTCATCAGTATTTCCTTGACTTGAGTACTTCATGTTATCACAACCTCGAGGTTCTAGGGGCGGAAAGGCGACATGAGGAGTTTCGGTGACCTCAGAACGCCTGTTTGCATCCATTATTTAGCCATTCCTAGCTCTTTGTAAACCATTTTTTCGTCACTGAGAGCATAGAATTCTTCTCGCCTATCATTTCACTGCGGAAAGTCATCGAGAATGATTATCGTGAACGCTGCCTTCGAATTACCGATGCAGGTTATCTGCTATGCGGAATCGATTAGCGTTATTATATTGGTGATGTTTCCGCCTGTCGAAATGTGTATTTTTGGTTTTTCGAAGAATTATTCCTGAAAGTTATGGCCATGCTCAAAAGATGCGCCGAGTCGTTTTAGTCTGCTGAAAGACAGGAAATTCAAAAAATTTCGGCTCCATCAATGTAATTTTTAATCGAAAGTGATGTAGTAGAAGGAACCGTCGTGCAAGGTGCAGATCATACGTTTGCTTCTGCTTGATTCTGGAATAAAGTCAGAGACGTGTGCAAACTTGCTGCAGACATCTGTAGGCAGCGAAGGATCGACTGCAAGTCGCATCAGAACCGCAAATTTCAGACCGAATAAAAAAATTTAAACTTTTTCGTCTTCTTTTTCGATATTGATATTTTTCGCCAAAAAGGGCGAAAAACGAAAAAACCGAAAAATCGAAAAACGAAAAACGCACACCCCTGCTCCACATGCAGAAAAACTCCGAAAATGACAGTGACGAGGCCTCCTAAAGCAGGAAAACTTCAAAAAGGATTTTGGCGCAAAATTCAAAATCGTCTTTACAATATGTTCCGATTGATTTTTCTTTACAAATGAAGGTTTTTCATGGGCCCCTTCGACATTTCCGTTCACTAGAGAGGCCAAGCTACACAAAAACATAAAAAAATAGTATACGGTTTTCTGCGCGTACGATGCCTTTAATGTAATTTAGTGATAGCCACAAGATGGACACAAATAAGAGAAATTAACTATTTTTGGCGTGGTATCGTGAGCCACCGGTGGGCACGAGATACGCTGACCTAATATTGCTAGCCGTCGTGAGTGAAAGCTGCTGAAAACGCCTCCACATCATGAAAGTGGGAGTTTCGCTGAAGTAAAAGGGGATTTCTCTGAAAGGTGGAATTATAAGTGACATAGTGCATTCCATCTTTGATGTCTTCCCGTTCTCAATAAAATGGAGGAGTTTTGACGGAATAGGACAAATTCAGGTCAGAAGTGGGAGCCCGTGGTCAAGACGGAGCCGGGAACCAACCCTATAGCCCCATTCACAGTTTACGACGTTATAAGACAGGGCTGCGACGTCGTACCACGGCGTTCAGTGTCGGCGCGAAATTTCTCCGTTGAAATATCGCGTCGTCGGATGGCATTTTCCAACGTCGGACGGCAAAAAAACTGTTAACCCATTCGCGACCACGCCTAATTTTGGGTGACTGCACGTTCGGACCGAGTGCAATATTGCGTCACCGTATAACGTGTGACTGGCTCGACTAGCGTCCCACGGGTAATTGCTTTCACGTTTTTGTGTTTATATTGTAGCTAGCAACGATGATCGAACATTATCAGAGTTTGAGCTTCCTGGACGCTTTCGTTATCGAGGAACAATTGCTCAAAATCAAAACGGGGTCAACTGAGCAGCAACGCTTTCGGAAAAGTTTACGAGTTTCAAACCATAGGTTTCTACTGAGCAACCTAAAAGCTAGTGATATGGTAGAAGGAAAAAGAAATCATAAGGTGCTTCTAAAGCTGCTTTGAAGTTGTTTTTTTCCTCTACTTCAGCTCACCTGATTTTAGAAAATTTTAAATATGTTGTTGCATTTGACCAACTGATGGACCACGAGGTTTTTATGGTCTTGGGTAGGTCAAGACATTGACATTATTATGGTAGGTTAATATCGTTCAAATACATTGCACCGCACATTGAAAACGGTCGAAAATTACATTTAGACAGTATTCACCAAATTTATTCATGAGGAAGAGCTTTCAAAGCGAACTTCTCGAAATTTCTATAGTTCGAAACACGGTTAGAACGGAATTTTTGAATTTCTCTTTGCTTGGCAATCCAAACTCTCGTAAATTTTGATGAGCTTCGTCAATTTTTATGATCATTCTCGGAAACACATGCTAGGCTAATTAATAGCCTAAATCACCAGACAAGTGTGATCTTACAAGATCTCACATTTGCAGTAACTTTTTTTGAACGTTACCTGAACAAATATAATCTCTAAACAAAATTTCGACCGAACAAAAATCTTAAAATCCCTGGATGAATTAATCAAAAGGCGCACCTGGGAAGGTATGTATCACTAGGTGCGACGCGATAAATACCTTGCGAAAATCGTCGAGTAATGAGTAGATAGGGTGTCCTACATTCAACTGAAATGGATAATCAAAAACCTATAAGAATGATTGAGTAAATAGTCAATTTTCGTTTTTGGAAAGATTTCAAGTGTTTTTTTGGAAACGTGCAACTGAAGTCTTACGTTCGAGATTGGGGCGATTGTGCGGTTTCGGTCATTGGTGAAATTGGAGAAATGGTGTGTTTGCAGTTTTCTCAAATCGAACTCATCATTGGCCCCCGGTTGATGTTGAAAATATATGGAAAAGGCTGTTATACGCTCATATGTGCATCATGCAAGTAAAATAAATATTGCAAGGAAAGAATTGAAACACTTCGAAGGGTTCCATCAATGCACTAAAGCAGGTGCGTCACGGATCCTCAATAAAAATAAGGGACCAACGATGGCACTGATCTGGCAATGAGTTTTTCAATCTTGCAGTAGAAAGAGAACAAAAATAGTTGGCTTTGAAATCAAGTTCACATTGGTTTGCCACAAAACTCGCCCGATACGCCCCGACTAATACAGAAATATTACTAGAGCATCAATATACAGATAAAATGCATAAACATTGCTAAAGCAGCAAATCACTTGAAAATCAGTCGCTTCGGAAATTTTCATTTTTTTGGCACTAAATAGTTATGGAAATCCTTCCAAAAAGAGAGAGAGCAATTAATTCTCTACACACCCATTAAAGCCTAGGATAAGCAATGAATTATGAAGAGGAAAATAACCTGAAAATAGCAAAGCGGAAGAATTTCAGTAGGAAAATAGGAAAAAAGAGAGAAGTGTCGGCTCTCGCCGAGAAAATTACAGCTGATTGGGAGGGATTGATTAGTGCTACCATAGAAGACGGCCAACGTGTTTCAGCAATGATCCCTGTTTTGTTTTTGATCCCTTATTGCCCGTTTCCCAGGCGGAAGCCGTTACAAGACTATCCCTTGAAACACCTTTCAGTTTTAATGATAGACTGACGTCCTGAATCAAAATGGCTGACAGTGATATCAAACTTCCTTAAAGGCAGAGTCCACGATAAGAACCATGTCTGATTTCTTGGTGGATGTCGGCAGCTGCGGTGCCGAGCGCAACACTAACGATGAAAAAACTAAGAAAAAATGAGCCCGGAACGGTCCCCTACGGCCCCAAATTTGGACACCCGTCAGCTCGTCACACCTCAGATGCACTTTCCACGCCCACCAACGTGAACAAATGAATGATCGAGAATGTGAGATGAGCGATGGTTTCCTATCAATAGCCCCGTTCTTCCCTTCATTCCCAACTTCTCTCTTTACTCAGGTCAGCTCGCATACATCGGCTGCAAAAGACGGAAGTTACAAGCCTCGGACAACTCGTCCACCATGCTTCCCTAGCTCAATTTTTGTGGGGCCATGACTCCGTTCCTAGAAGGTCTTGTACGATTCCAAAAACATAATTAGAATCAGCATGAGACCGTCTTCAAGATAGGCGGAAGAGAAGAAAAACGATTTTTATCGTGAACACTGCCTTTAACCCTCTGCACTAATTGAACTCGTGTTTGCCTTCAGTATAGATGGTCAAAACTGTTTCTACTGTATCCCGCTAGCCGCGCCAAAACAAACATTTTGGGAGGAGTTTTTCGTATTCCTTTTTTTGCATTTCAGCACTATTTCCGTGCTCTCTGCGAAAGGATGTTAAACGCGAGCTTACCGCGAGGATGCCACATGTCGGAATTTTAGAGAAAAAAAACAGCCTTGAAAACGTTTTGAAATCGCTCTTTTTCGTTACAAAGGTTACATTTATCGCTTTTTCGAGGCGTTTTCATTAAAAGTGCATCAAATGCCCACCACTGAGGGATGTTAGGGTGAGCTAGAGCGAATTCTCTCCTAACTAATAGGAGTCCTGCTCAGATTCTGGTGTGGTTAAAGGCAGCATACACGCTCGTAAACGTGGTCGGGATAACAATGTGAGTTGAACCGTATGGCTTACAACATAATGTCTACGCATTTTAAAGTGCCAAAAACGACCCACGATGCCGCTACATGAGTTAGAAGTTGGCCCCGCCCTGTATTTTCACGCCCCCTGTATTTGCCCTTTTCCTCCAACGCAGTGTTGTTGGGCCATCTTCGCCGTCAGTGACGTGTGTGGTTCATTTGTTAGGCTATATACCAACAAAATCAACGGTGAATATGACCCAGCAACCTTGCGTTGCACGAAAAGGGCAAATACAGGGGGCGTGAAAATACAGGGCGGGGCCAACTTTTAACTCATGTAGCGGCATTGTGAGTCATTTTAGACACTTCAAAATGCGTAGGCGTTGTAATCTGGGCCATACCATTCTATTTCCGTAGTTATCTCAATCACGTTTACGAGCGTGTATGCTGCCTTTAAAGGCAGTGTTCACGATGATTTTCGTCCTCGGGACAGTGCGATGGCCTCCAAGTGCGACCGAAATTACGAAGAAACGGCGAGAAACGCATTGAAACGTCGTATTTCAGTGACATTATTCTATACCATGGACTAGTTGTCCGGTTGGACGAACATGTTCATGATGGTTGTCACCAGTGGAAAGTTGGGTCAATCAAAAATAGAAGATTATTTTATGCAAAGCAGGATTAGCCAGGGCCCAAAGGAAAGAACGGAGCAATAGAGAGTAGACAATTTCAAAAGACGGGTCCACAAAAGATTTCACTGTCACAACAAACACTTCCTGTGATACTTAAGAGGCGGTGTGATACTTAAAGGCAGTGTTCACGATAAAAAATGTGTTTCAGTTTCCACTAGGAATAGGTAGTCGAGGGGCACACTGTAATGTTGACTATGAAAACGAAAGAACGCATGAAAACGAGCCAGGAAAAGCTCCAAAAGAGCCCGAAGTTGCCACTTCGAGCGCAAGGCAAACCCCAAAAGCGCAACACACGCCTATCGACGGGAACAAATGAATGCTCGAGATTGTGAGATGAGCGATGGTTTCCTATCAATAGCCCCGTTCTTCCCTTCATTCTCAACTTCTCTCTCTACTCGGGTCAGCTCGCATACATCGGCTGCAAAAGACGGAAGCTACAAGTCTCCGACAACTCGTCCACCATGTTTCCTTATCTCAATTTTTCAGGGACAATAACTCCGTTCCCAGAAGGTCTTGTACGATTTCAGAGACATCATTGGAATTAGCATGAGGCCGTTTTAAAGATAGGCGGTTAAACAGAAAAACGATTTTTATCGTGAACACTGCCTTTAAGGATTTTGTGTACTTCTGGTGCGTTTTTCTCAATTTCTGCGTCATTTTAATTCTACCCGGGGGCCACTCAATCAATATAGCGAATAATCTCAAAATTGAAGATTATCGTGAACACTGCCTTTAAACTCGCGTTTAACGCGAACTTGACGCCTGTTAATTCGCGTTTAACACCCCAATTACTACCACCCCTGACCTACATACTTCGAAAAGATCTCAGTGTGTAGAGGAAGTTTTGGCGCTTGAAGACCATTGTTTGCTTCTTTCTGCCTATCAGGATCGTTCAAATTTATAGAACATTTGAATTCAATCAGTGCTTCAAATATGATAGAATAGTGCCATCTGGAAGCCTCACTTCTATCAGATATTGTTTTTGTACGCAAGTGAGACTCCAGCTTTCATAACCACTTTATAGAAAATTTTTGGTGTAATAACACCTTCTTCAGCCTATAACTAAGTTGCCATGATTATATGCTGAAGAAGGTGTTATTACACCGAAAATTTCCTATAAAGTGATTATGAAAGCTGGAGAGTCTCACTTGCATATCAATCAGTACTACTTCATAGTAACAAAACGATTCGCAATTTTTTTCAACCAAGCGAGCTTCGGTATTTTCAGGAACTTTGAACAAAGGAAAGTTTCTATCATGTTCTCACTATTAGATAGTGACAGGGCACCCTAATGCAAGCTTAGACTTTATTGGCAGCGCCCTATCTCACGACGCTTATTTTGTCAGTTACCGACCTTTTTTTTTCGAAAATAGGATTTTTAAATTTTTTTGGGATCCAAAGAAAATAGGCAATTATTGATAAAATAATAGTTAATAGAAGACATAAAGTTCATATTGTTCAACTTGAGAAATGCATGACTTAAAGGCATCGTTCGCGCTGGAAAACAATTTTCATTTTTCAGGCTCAATTTCATGATTGTGCCCGGTAGACAACACTGGTAAACTTTGGCGCGTCAAAAATGTTGGGCAATGAGGTTAAAAGGCGTCAAAGATGAAGATCCGCCACAAAATCTCACCAGTCATCTAGCACTTTTTCCTAGAATGTTGGTGCGACCGTAGGACAACATGAAAAATAGTTACGGCACGAACTCCAGAAGCAGAAAAACTCCGAAAATGATTTTGGCGCGAAATTCAAATTCGTATTTACAATGTGTTCCGATTGACTTTTCTTTACAAATGAAGGCTTTTCATGGGCCCCTTCGACATTTTCGTTCACTAGAGAGGCCAAGCTACATAAAAACATGAAAAAATATACGGTTTTACGTTATACGGTTTTCGGTTTTTCGTTTTCTGCGCGTACGATGCCTTTAATGTCGTTGGAAAATGAAGATTTGATAGGGAATGTGGATTTTGAAAAACGTTTGTAAAGTGTGAAATTCAACTTCATTGTAGAGATTCTGTGAACCAGTTCCGGTAACGTTGAAAATTTATAAATGTTGAAAAAGAATTTCATTCAGCTTTACTATAATCTACTTGGTAGATGCAACTTATAGTGAATTTTTTTGTACAAGAAAATCGTGAGGGAAAAGACGAGCGCCAGATTAGGATATCACTGAAGTAGAGAGCTGGAGAGCGTCGTTAAAAAAGAACAGAATGGACTTACACGGAGACCTCGTCTTTCGACAACTGCGATGTTAACGTCGGAATCCTCCCCCATCGCTGGATACTGTAAAAATGATCGTGTTATAATGTTTACGGGTGATTTATATGACACGATTAAAGCGAATGCGTAACACGCGAATTACTGGTGTTGATTTGCGGATATGAATTTACAAAACAAATAAAGAGAAAGTCAAAATATAGAATCTCGTGAAGCTTGGTTCAATGAGAGGTACAGGCGAAGTGCTGTCTGAGATGGAGTGGGAGGCGGCCAGAGTTGTTTTGTAAGATGTCGACACGGCTTAGAATGAAGAGAAACAAGGACTGAAGGCGGCTAATCCGGATAGACTTGCTTGCGTAATCAGCAGCGTCGTCTTCATTAAAGCTTGTGATCGAAGTGTTTAGACGGTGGCTCAGCCAACGTTGTGCGGACGACCGAGCGAAGTTCGTCTCGCGGGTCGGAATCAATGAAAACAAGGATTGGCGTCAAGCGATTGAGGATAGAAACTACGGTTTAGATGAAGGGCTACGTGGAGAGAGACGAAATCCGACATTTTTCGTCTCTCTCCACGTAGCCCTTCGTGTGTGGAAACGATTTGGATTGTGAAAGCTTTTAACGAAGCGGTGCGTTTTAGCAGAACTCCACATCTTGAATGGAGAATTAGACTTCTTTTTGGCGCTGCAAAACATCTGTGCAATTAGCAAGCATTTATAAGCGCAGGTACTAGCGCGTTTTTTCAAATCTATTCGTCACATTGGCTCCATCCGGGGACCAAGCAATCTTTCCAGCGAGTTACCTCGGAATTGAAGATTATCGTCAACACTTGTAAACGACCCGCCTACGCTGTCACAAATTGTAATTAGAAGCCAACTGGGCCAGTAACTGTTAGAAAAAAATGGCGAATTAGTACTGCGTCAAGTAAAAAAATTGCCTAAGAATTGTATATAGCGTCACGTCACTGGATGCAGGGAAGATCCATTCGTACTTGGACGCGCCAGAAGGAAGAGCGGGGAAGGAGGTCAAGTAGCTGCCTAACATGCACATGCTCCTCCAGAGAAACTTGTGGATGCTTTGTTCGAATGAAAGCTGATCACATTCAATTTCAAAAGCCCAAACGACGAGGTTTTCGTACATCCCACTGAGGTTCCACAGTGTTCAATAACTGAAAGTGAAGAAAAGGCGGAAGAAGTGCGCTAAGACGCCTGCCTTTAGTCAACTGATTTAGGGACCTGGATTCGCTGTTTCTGGCAACAGATGAGACAACGGTTGAGGGCTGCGACGGGGAAACGATGGACGTAATTGGAAATTGGCTGGATACCAGGGCTGTGCGGAACTGTTCCGTTTCCGATTCCGTTTCCGTAATTCCGGTACTTTTTGAGCTGTTCCGTTCCGTTTCCGAGTTGTTGGGCCCGGAAACGGAAGAAACGGAAATTTTAAGTTTTATGGGTAGGAGCTTCACTTAAAGGCAGTGTTCACGATAATCTTTAATTTTGAAATTATTCGCTATATCGATTAACTGGCCCCCGGGTAGATCTAAAATGACGTAGAAATTGAGAAAAACGCAACAGAAGTACGCGAAATCCTTAAGTATCACCCCGCCTCTTAAGTATCACAGGAATTGTTTGTTGGGACAATGAAATCTTTTGTGGACCCGTCCTTTGCAATTCTTTACTCTCTATTGCTCCGTTCCTTCCTTAGAGCCCTAACTGATTCTACTTTGCATGAAATATTCTTCTATTTTTGATTGACACAGTTTTCCAACGGTGACAACCACCATTAACATGTTTATCCGACCGGACAACTGGCCCATGTTAAAGAATAATGTCACTGAAATACGACGTTTTAATGCGTTTCTCGTCATTTCTTCGTAATTTTGGTAACACTTGGAGGCCAGCGCATTGTTTTATGTGAAAAACTCGCGGATGAAAATCATCGTGATTACTGCCTTTAAAGGCAGTGTTCACGATGATTCTCGTTTCCAAGTTTTCCACTCAAAACAACGCATTGGCAACCAAGTGTTACCAAAATCACGAAGAAACGGCGAGAAACGCACTAATTCGTCTTATTTCAGTGACATTATTCTATGGCCTGGACTAGTTGTCTGGTTGAATGAACATGTTCAAGGTGGTTGTCACCGGTAAAAAATGGGACTAGTCGAAAATGGAAGAATATTTTGAGCCAAACAGTATCATGGTCACAACGAAGAGTTCCATTGATACTTGAGAGGCGGGCTGATACTTGAGGATTTTGTGCCCTTCTGGTGGGTTTTTTCTCGGTTTCATCGTCATTTCAGTTCTACTCGGGGCTCAAACAATCGATTTAGCGATTAATCTCAAAATCGAATATTGTTGTGAACACTGCCTTTAAAGGCAGCAGACACGCTAAAAAATGGTATCGATTTTATGATACAAATCGAAGGTTTGGAGCTGGTTGTATTGGGAACTAACGAAAATCGAACGAAAACTGTGTGCAAATAGAGGAATAATGGGTATTTTGTTATCGGGTGAAAGTGGACGAGTTTCTCAGCGCGCGGTTGAAACAGCGAGTATTAGCAACAAAACGGTTGAGAAGCCGATCTACAATACCCGCACTAATTTACTCAAAAAAGCCGCAAAAGTCGCGAACTCGCGACTTTTGCGACTTTTCGTCATAACTCGGCCCGAAGTGATCCATTCGAGCAGTGAAGGGCATATTTCGAATCAGCATCGAGAGCTCTTTCTTCTGAGCTCTCGCATGTCTTACGGCCAAATAAGGCATATAGGGCCAACACAATCAATCGAGTTGGTGAAAGGAAAATTCAAGTATTCTGCGGTTATTTGACGTAATTGTCCGCCACATATGAGACATCACCACGAAAACTTCGGCAGTTATGAGTCATGCCGAAACCTCCGCCGACCAACCGCATCGGATCAATTTCATTCGGAAAGGGGCGTTTTAACCTGCCACCGACCCCCGCGATTGCCTGAGTTACTCTTCTAGATCTGAGAAACAGAAGGATTTGTCGGAACAAGCAAACATTATGCCATTGGAAAGCACTCACCACCAGCATTCCAAATTTCGGGAACCGACTGATCGTGGATCGCCAGGGATCGGAAATCAAATGGAACCTATCGATACTTACTGCACGATTTTGAGTTTGAATAGAATAAATGGCAAAAAATCTGAGGTGGTTCTCCGAACTATTTATCATGTACAGCGAGGAGCTGCAAATATTACCAGCCCCTGAGAGGGAGTACGGGCCTCCTTGGAAGGGCTGAATTCAAAGATCGCCCATTTAAAATCGCTGCGAACCACTTTTAACGGTCTAAATTCTCTCCAAGTTTTCCACCATGGATGGATTAAGACGCAATTGATGAGAAAACATTGCTACTCTCTGTTAATCTAAGCAAGAGGAGGCTTGTGGTTGTAGAAATGGTGAAATATTCGAGTTTAGAAAATCAAAAAACCGAAATTTCGCAGAAAAAGTCTGTCAGCCGCAGACAGTTTGATAAACTGTTGTCTATCATGTTAATACTGTTGAGGTGGACGTGGAATTACGTCAAATAACCGCAGAATACTTGAATTTTCCTTTCACCAACTCGATTGATTGTGTTGGCCCTATATGCCTTATTTGGCCGTAAGACATGCGAGAGCTCAGAAGAAAGAGCTCTCGATGCTGATTCGAAATATGTCCTTCACTGCTCGAATGGATCACTTCGGGCCGAGTTATGACGAAAAGTCGCAAAAGTCGCGAGTTCGCGACTTTTGCGGCTTTTTTGAGTAAATTAGTGCGGGTATTGTAGATCGGCTTCTCAACCGTTTTGTTGCTAATACTCGCTGTTTCAACCGCGCGCTGAGAAACTCGTCCAGTTTCACCCGATAACAAAATACCCATTATTCCTCTATTTGCACACAGTTTTCGTTCGATTTTCGTTAGTTCCCAATACAACCAGCTCCAAACCTTCGATTTGTATCATAAAATCGATACCATTTTTTAGCGTGTCTGCTGCCTTTAAAGACAGTGTTCACAATAATATTCGATTTTGAGATTAATCGCTAAATCGATTGTTTGACCCCCGAGTAGAACTGAAATGACGATGAAACCGAGAAAAAACCCACCAGAAGGGCACAAAATCCTCAAGTATCAGCCCGCCTCTCAAGTATCAATGGAACTCTTCGTTGTGACCATGAAATGTTTTGTGGACCCGTCTTTTGCAATTCTCCATTGTGTGTTGCTCCGTTCTTTCCTTCGGGCCCTAACTAATACTGTTTGGCTCAAAATATTCTTCCATTTTCGATTAGTCCCATTTTTTACCGGTGACAACCACCTTGAACATGTTCATTCAACCAGACAACTAGTCCAGGCCATAGAATAATGTCACTGAAATAAGACGAATTAGTGCGTTTCTCGCCGTTTCTTCGTGATTTTGGTAACACTTGATTGCCAACGCATGGTTTTGAGTGGAAAACTTGGAAACGAGAATCATCGTGAACACTGCCTTTAAGTGAAGCTCCTACCCATAAAACTTAAAACAAAAACTGTTACAAATGGGAGAAAACATTTCAAGAAGAGAAACCAATCTTACCCTAAACACTAGCTGATCGACCGAAAAAACCATGAGTTTTGGCAAACACCACGAATTGATATACCATATACTTAGTGCACTGGCCGCAACTGCACCACTGAATTTCGGGAGATGATAGACTGTAATTGCGAAACAATAGAATGGTAAATATAATTCTAAACCTCGGTCACCAATTTAGGAAAAACAATCGTGGCTCAGCCCATAGAGATCTGAGGTCAAAAACAGTCCTTGAGAGGGAACAGTTGAGTGTTGCAACGAGTTCGGAGTCCGGATTAGCATTGATTCATTTCAATTCGACAATCGGAAACCTAATTTGACGATTAACCTGTATTCCAAAGGGAAATTCATACTCGTCGATCGCGTGCGTATGCGAGCGTATGCTGCGTCTCCTTGCTCATTATGTTCTCGTTGCCTAAAGCCTAGTTTTGACTGCATCGCTGCTGTTTTTCATCGCAGCGATTTTGCGCCCGCCGCTGCAGCGATGTAGCAGCAGCAGCGATTCTGTTCATAGTGCATAGGCCCACGTATGATAGAAGAAATTCAATCAATCAGTGGAAATAATGGCTGGTAATCATCAATAACGCGTTTCGACTCGAAAACACTGATCTTGCCATGTGAAAGGGTCAACGTTCACTAAACGAAACGTGTCATTCGCTGGCAATCGCTCCATCGCTGCCATTTTGGCCGCGATGGAGCGATGGTCAGCGACCATTGAGAATCGCTCTTCAAGCAGCGATGCAGTTAAACATAGGATTCCTTCGCCGCGACCCAGCGATGTAGGACGTTTGCCACGAAGCGATCACAATTGGAGCGGCTTTCCATTACGCGCGATGAAGATGGAACAGTTGTCCCTCGCATGGCCGCAGCGATCACCTACAGTCAAAACTAGGCTTAAAACATCGACCGAAACATGTCAAAAACGGGATTAACTAGGCCTGGCAGTTAGCTGCTAGCCTTGACGGTTGCTCTGACGTATATGAAATGCGGGAATCACTCCGTCCCTTTGCTCTCGTTGTCAAAAGAACTGTTTGTTGCGAAAATAAAGCCTTTCGTGTTTCCTTTCTTGGAAATAGCTGCTTCTTTTCGGCGACTTTCCTTGTTTTCGAGCTCAACTAATGCCCTTTTTGTTCATAATTCATATGTAGTGCCCACCAGTGCTGTGCGGAAATAATTTTCAGGATTTCCGGAAACGGAAACGGAAGAAAAATGACTGAAAATCGCCGGAAACGGAAATCCGGAAACGGAAACGGAAGTGAACTAAAACTTGTAGTATGATTAAATGGCAGGTTTCTGTCGCTGCTCATGGCATGCAGATGTACTTCTGTAGCTTGTGATCTCAATCTACTCCCTCAAGCACCAGTGGGGCTACGGTCTAAAACTGCAAGCAAGCCGAGTACAAATAGATTTAAAGCATGAAAGGAATACGTGCTGCTGCTGCAAGTTCTCCTAGTGAGCTGCAAACAAGTCTGCTTGAGCAACTTCTTCTCTAGAGTGCTGCTGATCTCTCTGATGTCGAGTTTCTACCTTCGACTGATTTTTCCAGTGCGATCGGTGTTCTACGACGGCTGCGGGTACATACATATAGCATTCACCATTGTTGAGAGAGCAGACGTCCGTTTGAGGCCGATCCCAGAAGGTGATCTGAAGTACTCGATTTTCCGGATATCAATTTTGGACGCTGAAAGGATGGTACTTGCTGCGCATCACGAGAAAATAATTCTTCTAGTGGACCGAGATCATGCCTTTGTTGCGTGCCTTGGCGAGATTGTCGTCCTTGCTGCGAGCCATTACAAGGATAGCATTTCTAGCTCCGGTAGGAAGAGGTGGTGGCTCAGAGACTCTCTTCATTTGAATAACGTGCTGCTGCTAGCACATGTAATGAGGGGCCGCACTCCGGGCCGACATCGAGTTGAATCCCTCGTCGGCAGCAACAGGTGCTGCTAGCTGTAGCACAAGCTGCCGATGAGAAGTGGTCGAAACCCAGCATGCGTTGGCAGCACGTGCTGTTGAAAACGAGGAGTCGGGGGCTATGGCGTGCAAATGCTATGGCGCTGAAGTTGAGCCCCGCGAGTGCGTGAGTAGCTAGAGAGACGAAGAGGAAAAGTTTCTACCTCTCTGGTCCCTCAATCGGAGGACTCGATTGTAACAAAGTATGGTATTGATGCATGGAACTGCATTGGCCAGCCAATAGTTCAGCGCTTCGAAAAAGTTTTGATAAAGAGTTGTAAAAGCGAACTGTGATGGTTTTCAACTGAGATGAGACTGATAACCACGGTTCGACTGCAAGATAACACCACTTACTCACCCGCGCAACAGTACCTAAAGTATGCCTTCTTTAGCCGCCAAGGTCAAGCCCACGTTGGGATCGTCCTGTGCGTTGGTGGAAGGGGGAAGGGGCGTATACCGTGTGACTATTGGAAGGAGCGGTACACCGATCCAAACGATCAGAATCAGACTCACGCTGTGATGATCGCAGAGGTACCGCGGCTTTGTGCGCTGGGAAAGCATGACCATTCTTCTTGTAGTACTATTTTCTTCCGTTTCCGGGCCCAACAACTCGGAAACGGAAACGGAACGGAACAGCTCAAAAAGTACCGGAATTACGGAAACGGAATCGGAAACGGAACAGTTCCGCACAGCCCTGGTGTCGAGACGCTATTGCGGACCGGAGTTTGGCCCAGATAAGCACAGTATGCACTGTGCGTTGCAAAATCTCAGAGCGCAATTAATTAAACTATACTGTAGCGCTTCTCCCGTTAAACACTTAAAGGCACTGTTCGCCACAAACTTCATCCTCGAATTTTTTTGACAAACGCTTCTCGTGGCTCTCAGAAGCAGAACAAAAAAAACGGGACGAAACCCGGGAGCCGCAAAACGGCTTAGAAAAGTGGGCGAACCCCGCCACTGTGGGCAAGTCCGGCCCCTTTCCGCCCCTTGAGGTGAACAAAGAAACACTCGAAATCGTGAGATGAACGAAGGTTTCCGATAAAAAGCCCCGTTCTTCCCTTCATTCTCAACTTCTCTCTTTACTCAGGCCAGCTCGCATACATTGGCTGCAAAAGACGGAAGTTACAAGCCTCGGACAACTCGTCCACCATGCTTCCCTAGCTCAATTTTTGAGGGATCATAACTCCATTCCCAGAAGGTTTCGTACAATTCCAGAAGCGTCATTGGAATCAGAATGGGACCGTTTCCAAGATAGGCAAAAAACAGGAAAGCGATTTTTATCGCGAACAGTGCCTTCAAAAGCATCGTCCACGATGAATTTCGTTTTCGAGTTCTCCATATACAGTAAGAGCTATAGTACCCTATATAAGAGCTACGTTGAAAAAGCCGCAAGAAAGTTACTGAAAACTCCCTTCTTCGGACCGAAAATTTCTCAATCGACTTTTGAGAAAGGAAGAGTCGATCGTTAGAGGTCGCTGTTTTGACCATGGATCACGCGATCAAATGAAGTTCATCTTTCTTTCAAACGATTTGTGGAGAAGGAAAGGATAACCGATCGTGTCGAAAAGTCATTCTTCACGTGATCATATAATATATTCCATCAATTTCCTCTCGTTTGTACTATATGAATTGCTGATCAGTTATGGTTTCCGTTTCCACTTTAGTCTGACGCATGGACCAGGCGGCTGGCTGTGCGGGGTTGGCGGCCTCACAGGAGGATGGGGTTTCGATTCGCGCGGGGTGATCTACCACCGCAGCCCCGTTCACTCATCAGACTAAAATGATTGCGCGAACTCTACGTATACGGTGGCTGATAGCAATTTGTGCCAGATGGCTGACGGGGTGCCGTCCTCGTTTCTTCACACGTGGTATGTCCCGTCATTCTGGTTCGCTCTCGTGCAGCGACGGCGAATTAAGGGAAGTACAGGCCTGCTACAACTCGTCCAGTAAATTTTTACCCTCAAAATATAAGAATTTTTGAAGCGCCACAACTTTGTTTATAGGGGCCTTGAGCGATGACAGAGATACTATTGTGATCAGCGTGTGATTTTTTCCAAGATAAGCATAAAACTTGAAATTGAACTTCTTGGGTGTTCTGTGCATTTTAGGGAAGTGTTCACGATAAATCTCACTTTCAATATCTCCACGGTTTACAGAAGGTCTGGTGCCCTATATAGCGAAGGACGCTTGAAAAGGACGCGAAAGTCGCGTTTTGGAGCCAAGATAGGTCCTCCCTAGTTCACGTTGAATTTTGAGCGTGGAGGAATTGACCGCTATGAAGGATGATACCTATCAGTGCAATGAAGAGATCAGCTCACTTATCAGCACTTCCTTGACTTGATCATTCCTGTAATCTGAGTCTTCATTTGTTCACATTGAGGGGACAGAAATGGGGCACGGGGCGGTTTTGGGACTACAAAACGCTTGTTTGCAGCCGTTATTTTGTCACTCCTGGCTCGTTTTCTACCGTTCTTTCGACACTGGGAGCCTTGGGTCCTTCTCGTCTATCATTTCACCGCGGAAAGTCACCGATGATGATCATTGTGAACGCCGCCTTCAAAGGCACAGAACACTAGAGGCATCTGAGATTTCCACATAATGGTGAAGTAGACCCACCTAGTATAACACCTAACAAGTGCGAGCCCTTAAATTCTCCGAATAAACGGGATATAGGAGAAAGCCACTCTGGTGCACCCACACCAGGAAGCCACTTTGACACGCCAATTTTACGATCTTTCGAGCTCAGCAGTGGCGAGATGAGCGATGGTGTCCGATCAAGAGCTCTGTTCTCCCCTTCCTTCTCGGCCTCTCTCTTTGTTCGGGTCGGCTCACATACATCGGCTGAAAATGACGAAAGTTACAAGCCACGGCTAACTCGTCCACCATGCCTTCGCAACTCAATTTTTGAGAGGCCATAACTCCTATCCAGGGTGTCTTGTACGATTCCAGAGACACCATTGGAATCAACGTCGGGCCGCTTTGAAGATGGGTAAAAAAACAGAAAAAAGTTTCTGAGGTTGTACTGTGCTTTTGAAGGCAGCGTACACGCAAAAACCGAGTTCAATTTTTTTCACTATTTTGAGAAAGTAGGGCCTGCCAGGTTGTTATATGTATATCGCCAAGAAGCCACCCAAAATACTCAAATTTGTGAGTAAAACTCATTCAAAAATCCCGTAGCATTCAGCTTCCTACCATCTATATTTGCCTTAGTGTGTGTGTGTGTGTCTGAGTGTCTGTGTGTGTGTGCTAATGAACGGAAATTAGTCATGTCGTTAACAATTGACACCCGGCTGTCACACAAAATGTCCGCGTGTGCAGCAGCTCAGATAAAAACAGCCCACTTCCCGCCGGCCAAGACGGGACGACTTCGCGCGGCGCCAATTTCGTGGGCGTGGCACGGCTCCCCACTTCCCGCGGAGAGAGGGGCTTTCCCGTCTTCCCGCGGAGTGTCGGCGAGCAGTCGGCTATTCCTGGGGATCATCGAACAGTCACTCCTCGACTCCCACTTTGATATCATCCTTGCACCACCCACTAGAGTGGAGCCAATGAACGATTGCTGAGCAGCAAACGCTGTGCTGAGACTCTTTCCAAAACCCGCGCTGTGTGCGACGCTGGCCTTGGGCAGGTGAACCACTGTCCGTTAATGACGTCTGCGAATGGGAAGGCTGCAAGGAGCAGTGAGTTTAGGAAGCTTCCCCGTATAAGGTCACTCCTTACTTGTCAATAGCAGTTCAAGATGAAATCCCCAGAAGCGGATTTTTGAAATTTTGTTTGAACAGACCTTTACTTAAAGGCAGTGTTCACGATAATCTTCAATTCTGAGATTATTCGCTGAATTGATTAAGTGGCCCCCGGGTAGAACTAAAATGACGTTGAAACTGAGCAAAACGCACCAGAAGTGCTCGAAATTCTTAAGTATCACCCCGCCTCTTAAGTATCACAGGAAGTGTTTGTTGCGACAATGAAATTTTTGTGGATCCGTCTTTGCAATTCTTTACTATCTATTGCTTCGTTCTTTCCTTAGGGCCCTAACTAATCCTGTTTTGCCTGAATTATTCTTCCATTTTTGATTAGCTCCATTTTTTACCGGTGACAATCGCTGTGAACATGTTCATCCGATCGGACAACTAGTCCATGCTTTGAAATAGTGTCACTGAAATACGACGTTTTAATGCGTTTCTCGCCGTTTCTTCGTAATTTTGGTAATACTTTGGGGGCAACGCATTGTTTTATGTGAAAAACTCGGGGACGAAAATCATCGTGAACACTGCCTTTAAAGGGTGATTTTTGAACGCAAACTGCTTTAAAATTGTCTTCTGTCAGTCATCAGATTGGCCGTAAGGCAGAAGGACCGCAGAGTGCTTGTGCAACGTGTACGGGCAGTAAACCAAACGGCGCTGCCGACTGCCCGGGATCGATCTATTGGCCTTCCGCGGGAAGGGTTACGGGACGTCGGCTAGTGGTATCGCGGGAAGTGTGATGTCTCCATCTGAGAGTGGCGATTGACCTTTCGTGTCAAAGGGCAAACAAGAGATCAGATAGATCTGACTGAGTACCGTTCCACGACATGAATTTTGCTTCAATCGTACATATTGCTCCAACTGTTCATTCAAAATCACTTTCTGGAGAGACAGCTTTCTGGCATAAGCTCAAGAACTGAGCAGTACATCAATCTACCCCGAACACTTCACCAAGCCATGGAGAAGTGTGACATTACTTTCTTCGCGGGTTCTCTTCTTTCAAATCTGTGTCAGACCGAAAAGGGTTATGCATTGCATTGCAAAAGTACTTTGCGTGAGCTTGATCGCGATTTGGTTAGTGAAAAATCGTCCGCGGTTGTGCCCCGCTTCTCCCCAGCAAGACGGAGGAGGTAAGGTCGAGTAAGAGTCCCTCTGGAGTCGCGGTAGAGTTGTGGAAGCGTGACCCACGGAGATGTCGCAGAGGAGACGCGGCAGAGTCGCGGAAGAGTCAAGGATCGCGACGGGAGTTTTGGTACAGTCTGGGACCGCGGTGGAGTCGCGGGGCATTAGCGGAAGAGTCGCGGCGCCTCAGAGAAATCGACACATCGTCATATCTCGCTTCAAAATTGACCATATGAGTTTTTGAGATAGTTTTAGTGTTCCTTTCAGTTGAGTGAATGCAGTAGTACGTGTAGAAAGTCTTTTCGACCCCGGTGTCCCGTTGAAAAATCTGCATTTACTTCCAGAACTCACATTGACCACAGGTCAAAACATGACAGATTTCTGCTATCATGATCGTCTGACTAGTTCATAATGAGGGATAAGGTGATTCTAATATTCATTCTTCATGCATTTTTCGGTGCTTTTTTGAGTTGAATCTATTATTTTGTAACACTGTCGTATGGAACTCAAGGAAAGCAAATCAGAAATCACTTCAAAATTGAAATCGGACCACTTTGAAGCAAGTTACAGCGATGCGGCGCTTTTTGAGCGCATCAAACTCCGCGAACCGCTTTTTCTGCAAAAAAAAATGCGCGGTACTGCATGGGGTCAAGACTGTTGAGCACAGCGAGCCACTGCTCTGCAATTCATATAATCCACGGATCCTAAAGCACGCCCACAAGTACGCCGCGAAGCGGCGTGGCTTGGTTCAAACACTGGATTAAGAAGAAAAACCCAAATGTGGTTTTCTGCGCGGACGCTGCCTTCAAGTGCTCAAATGGTGCAGGAACTTTTCGAACACACTACATATACAGTGCGTATCATAGTTATAGCCACACACTCAAAGCTCTGACATCAATGTCCACGCTACCCTTCGTAAGCGGCATTGTTACCATTGTCTCCGCGTGCCCGAAAACCTTTGTTCACAAAATGTTACCGAAATCGTCAAGAAATAAGATTTGTTTTGTATATAATTTTTAAAGTCTGCATCATAATTATAGCAACATTTTCAAAATTCAATCGCTATTCTTATTCTTATTCGGGAATACTAACTTGTAACGTCTTTTCAATAGTCTAACGGTCCGCCTTGTTTAGAAACTATCTTAAAAACTCGCTTTAGCATAGAGTTCGGCAGTCGGCCAAGCACTTCCACGTCCAAGTTGCTCCAAGCAACGATTACAGCTCCCTCGAGGTGTTCCAGTTAGTCGTTCGTCCTACCTCCACTATAAATATGGCGAATCAGGATTCCTCGAACGTTTTGCATTGAGATAACATAAGGCGAGCAGGCCGGCCAGGCCATAACGGAGAGTCAGCGCTGCTCAAACCAAGTCCTAGTTGAGCGACTCGTGTGGATGTAGGCATCGCCTTACTGGAAGGTGAGATCATTTTGCTGGAACCGAGCAAGAAACGGTAACAGTCCTGTTCACAATACTTCCTGGTACTCCGCAAAGTTCGTTTTGGAGGAATCGAAGGCTATCCGGAGCACACCGTCGGCATCGAAGCCACACCATACCGTAAGACTGCCTTCACCGAAATTCCGCTTGGCAAATAACAGCGGCCCCTTGCGGAAATCAGGCTAGTGTGCGTATCCGTCAGGTCCATCCAACTTGAAATTTTTCCTGTCTCAGAGAGGACCCCCTGAACACAATGTTTATCCAGATGAAGCTTGAGAACAAGTTGTGCTCATCTTAGACCAGTCAGTCGCCATGTTCCTCTCGGCGCACTGAAGCCGTGCGGCCTTAGGCGGTGCTGTGGGGTGCGGTACTGGACGCATACGAGAATGCTCTATAATAGGGTTGTAACTGATCGCCCTCCATACGGTCTTTCTGGATACCGACGTAAAAAGTTCGGCTCGGACCTGATTGACCTACATGGTCGAGTTGGACATGAGCCGTACTACTCGACGTTCCTCTGCTGTGAAATGACGATGGTATTGCTCCGCTATTCTCCTGATATTCAGACTAGCCTTGTCCAGGGCAATAATCTGAGCATTTTTGACCTCAACGAGAACGGATCCGTTTGCCATCATAGAAATACGTTGACATTGCATACCTCCATCCATATCATATTCGAAACGGAAAATGTTTTAAGAAATGAGCAAGGGAGCATTTCCAATAGAAAGTGTTGCTATAATTATGATACAGACTTTAAAAGTTATATACACAATAGATCTCATTTCTTGACGGTTTCCGGTGAAATTCTCCCAACAAAGGTTTGCGGGCACGCGGAGTTGAATAGTGACAGTGCCGGTTGATGGAAGTTTGCGTGAACATTGATATCAGAGCTTCGAATGTGTTGCTATAATTATGATACGCACTTTATGCGAGTACCAGGAGGAACAAACAGACAAGACCAGTGCAGGCATTTAACGATTCAAGAAATTCAGTACATGGGGTTTTTCCCAGTAATGAACGCTCTCTGAAGGAAGTCTTAACGACTCATTCGCTAGGAAAAGCGTTGCTATGAAAAGGAAGAAACAGCTGGGAAATGGGTCGCTGTGCACGCACAACGCACACAACTCCACGAACAGTTGTACCCGTTAGGTCTGCAGTCTGCAAAACTTTACTGATTGCAGTTACACTTTAATGTGTGTAGATACAAAATTTGCAAGAGTGTATTGTGATCAAAATGCAGCTGGCGACGATCACGAGCCTGTCGAGTGTTCTTCTTAAAGGCAGTGTTCACGATAAAAATCGTTTTTCTGTTTTTCCGCTTTTCTTGAAAACGGGCCCATGCTGATTCTGATGATGTCTCTGAAATTGTACAAGAACTTCTGGGAACGGAGTTATGGTCCCTCAGAAATTGAGCTAAGGAAACATGGTGGACGAGTTGCCCGAGGCTTGTAACTTCCGTCTTTTACAGCCAAATTCTCAGAACTTTTTACTCAAGTTAAAAACTAACTAAAACGCCTCGAACAATTATAAAACAATCTATCTAGACACGCTCAACTATAAGTTCACTTATTTGATTCAAACTTAATTTGTTTGCGGGGGTTTTGCTCATAGACATCTAATGTGCGAACAAAGGGTTACAAGCCGCTAATGCGCGTTCTTCAATTGGAATACAAAAATATTTACGAATTTCTAGGAAGCTCAAACGTGAACTAGCGATTTTGAACCTCAAGTATGAAGAAAAGATAGCCAACTCTGTTATTCCAAAAACTTTTTACAGTTTCATCATTAAAAAGATCAGCCACGCAAATCGGATCGGTACCATTCTTAATGCCAGTGGACAGCCTTGTGCTTCTGAGGTGGAGAAGGCTGGAGCGCCTTTGCGTCATTTTTCAAATCTGTGTACAAAGATCGAAAAAATAACAACAACAGTCAACTTTCCTACACATCTGACAAATTAGATTTCTTGGAAGTTAACAGTGAATTTGTATACAGAACATTGCTTAAATTGCCACTATGCCACTCAACTTCGTCAGACGGAATCCCATACATATTTCTCAAGAAGGCGGCGTTGGGGCTTACTCCCATACTGACCCTTTTATTTGACTGGTTCCTTCTTCACGGAGAAGTGCCTTCATTATGGCGTACAAGTTTTGTTAGACCAGTTTTCAAAAAAAGGAATCAAAACAAATTTAAGGAATTACAGATCCATTTGTCTTACCTCTTCCACTAGCTAAGTCTTTGAGAGAATAATTTGCAAACAGCTCTATGCCTACCTTCATACAAACTCTCTTTTTACAGATTCTCAACACGGTTTTCTACAAAAAAAAATCCACCCTGACGGCCCTAATGTCGACCATTCCATCGTGGCAAAGAACACTTGATTTAGATGGTTAGCTGAGCGCATGTTACATAGACTACACTAAAGCCTTTGATTCTATCTCCCTTGATCTGCTTTATATTAAACTGTGAGCATACGGGCTAAATGGGTGCCTGTTGAAGTTTTTACAGTTATTCTTAAACGGGCGAACTCAGAAAGTCTTGGTTAACGGTGCCTTTTCGGACAGCTATCTCACGCCTAGTGGTGTCCCTCAGGGTACCTGTATCGGACCGCTAATGTTTTTAATCTATATCAACGACATTCCCAGCTACTTTCCCCCGCAAGTTCATTCCTCCATATGCGCAGATGACACCAAACTGTTTTCGATCAATGATGTTACTGCCCTCCAACAAGAATTAGTCGCGGTTCTAACTTGGTCCACCGAACGGCAGCTGGAAATTTCTGGAGAAAAAACTTCGGTGATGTGTACTGGTCGCAAACATCCGCAAAACTGTATATTTGTTCTAGGTGATTATCAATTGAGTGTCAGCAACTCTGTGCGAGACCTTGGCATCGAGTACTCCGACCGCCTTTTCTTTGAGGATTACATCGAGAAGGTTACAAGAGCTGCACAAGCCAAATCCAATCACACTTTTCGTGCTTTCAGGACAAAAACATTAAACTTCTTTTCAAGCTTTTCGAAACCTACGTTAGACCGATTCCTGAATACTATACTCCTTTATGGTCACCTTCACAAAAACAGTACATTGACAAAGTCGAGAATGTCCAGAACAGATTCACGAGACAAATATTTGCAAGGAATGTTTTTTTTTTGCCTAAACTATCGAGAAAGATTGGCTCGCCTTGGATGCAGTTCGCTGCAGCTGAGGCGGGTCATCTACGATCAAAATTTCATCTTTAAGCTCATTATGGGCGATCATTGTATCGACAGGAATGAGATCATAAATTTTTCCAACTTCAACGACAGAAATAGAGGTCATAATATCAGAATTTTCACTGGAGTCGTTCATAATCAGCAATTTCTTGAATTCTTTTTGGTGCGGTCGGCTAGAGGTTGGAACGAGCTGCCAGTGGAACTTCTAATGTCATCGTCTCCCGGAAGCTTCAACCGAGGGTTAGAAGCTTATCTCAAAAAGATGGGTTTCTTCTAACGTCAAGCTTTTAATTCCGTCTTCTCATTTAACACCGCTACTTTTCAGACCCTCCCGCTTCATCTCGTCTAATTCTCATTTTGATTACGATTAATGCTCTATATGTAATTCCTAAACCTCGTCTTGTTACATATTTGTCTATATTCCTAAATATCATCTTTTTATATATTTGTCTATATCTCTGATCCATTCTTGTTATGTACTCATATAACATCGTCATACAAGCTATGTCACAAAACTGATAATGTTTTTTGTCTCTACAAATTCATCTCGCTTCTATCTACTCGCTATTCAGTTAGTCGGTAGTTTCACGGATAGCTAATACTCACAATATTTTATATCGCTGATATTCCCCACCGAAAGCTGCAGACACGCGGGTCTTGGTGTTATTGGCGGGCCTACGAAGTTGGTACCCGGAGCCGTTTATTACCTTACTCGGCTCGCAGTGTTGGCCTCCCACTGCCCTTTGCCACCATGCGCTCCCACTCCACCCAACCCGTTTAACTAGTCCTAATCCGTCGCCTTGATATCGTGTATAATATTAACTTCTCATCTGCATGAATCGGTGTGAGAATTAGTGTGAACTCTCTAACTCTCCAATATCGGTGTATCTTTGCAAATCCGATAACTGAATCGTTTTTATAACCCAGTAACCGATAAACGTAATATTATTAAAAGGGGCGACGGACTAGTAATCATCAATATATCTTGAGTACGGACAACTAACGAGGAGAAACAACAGAGGAGAAATCACGAACAACTAACGCTTGACTATGCATCGACTCGCTACGCGGACTTCTTAAAATCAACATACTGCACAACTCAACTCCTACGATGACATGAATATGCTACGGACAACGAAGCTACTACTCCAGATTCATAAACAGATGGGCTTCATTTTCATTTCGACGTCTCACCTGTACGGTTGATCTACAACTCATCTGCGAATCACTGTGAGTTGATTCCTATTGCCGCCATCAATTTTGTACATAGTTTTGTCTGACGCAGATTTCGTCCATGCGGTATTCAACGATAATTTTTTTCTTCGCAAGTTTCGCATACAGCGAAGAAGAATTGGAGGGGCTGTACCAACGATGTTGAAGATTTCGTTGTGAGTACACCCTGAGTATTTTTTCTTGTTCTTAATTTGAGGGTATCTGAATTTAGAGAATGAAGCAAATGTACAGCCCAAATTTTCGCAAGATTGGGCTTTGCGGAGTCTTAGGGGCTCACAAAGCGCCGCATCGCGTGAGCTTACTTCAAAGCTGTCCGTTTTAAATTTCGAAGTCATTTTTGAGTTTCTCTGAACGAGCCGAATATAATAGTCTTTTAAAATAATAATTCAATTTCAGAACTTAATCGAAATTTGAATATTTTCACCTTTAAATCCCTCGACATGAACTGATCAGGGGTGCGTTCCAAGATTGATTCCACAACTTCGTGGGAGGACAAATAGCCTTTCCATGGACAAACTTGCTCTCCATGGCTACGAATTATAACTGCGAACTGCTCCCAAGCGGCCGTGGCTACGTTTCCATGGAAGCGTTTTGCCATAGGAAAGTTCTTGGAATGCACCCCTGACGGGCATGAAGTAGGCGAAAAATACCGAGCGGTGCCGGTTGCTACAAGGCCATTAATTGTAGGAAACTTTCATCTGAGTTTGAGTCGGCCGGTCTAAAGTCGGTCTGACATAAACCTGCAACTGATATGATCCTTTCATTCCCCTGTGGCAAACGGCACCGCTCGGTATTTGAGTTTACTCCTCAAAAAGGGAAGTGTTTAGAGTGGTAACGCATCTGCGAAAACGGCTGGTATCGTTAGTATCTCTGGTGGCTCAATAGTAGAAATGCGCAGTGTCCCGCCCCGATCTGCAGGTTCGAACAAGTTATGAGAATTTTTCAAGCTGGGCTGAAATGCCAGCGTACCAAGCAATTTTTTTGGGAGTTTCAGAAAATTTTCTAGGGTTTTGCTCAAAACTTGTTTGTAGGGGTGATCTAGGGTGGTGAACACTAATCTGGTGTCCATTTGTCGAAATTCAAAGGTTTACTGCAGGCTACGGTAGGTACCATGTCATTTAGGGGGCGAAACCTACCTTGGTATTTCGAAAATCGACAAACGGAAGTCAGAATTGTATTTTCCACCCCGAATACCCCCGTATACAAATTTTGAGTAAAATCTGAGATTTTAACCAAACTACCGTATAACCACCGAAATCTACCGTCATATGCAAAAAATAGATAAACGGACTACGGATTCGTGTTTAGCACTCCACATAGCCCACAGAGAAACATTTTGAGCCATTTCTACCGTAGCGTTCCGGAAATCGCCAAAAGTCGCGATTTGCTATCAAATTTTTGCCCGATGGGAAGCTTCGAACGACTATGGCGCAGAAACGACATAAATGTGATCCCCGACATGACTGTTGATAAATAAGTTCCCGCAAGGAAACCTGACTCCGACAGTGATTCCTTAAACCTATCGATGCATGCGAAGAAGGGTACCTGTAGATTTTCTCTTTGATCCGCTTAATGAATCACAATGTGATTTCAGCTGAACCGAAGCAGCATCGCTGGACGGCTTTATGGATGGCGAGTTCAACTGTTCCCCTCCACTTAAACCAACAAAGTCCCAAAGAGGACAGAATCGAGAACGCCAGGAGACTCGGCACAAGATGGGACCTGCTGGTGAAGAAAGAGTCTACACAGCTCCCTGAACCTGCGTCCGAATTCACTGTCGCATCGTTGTTTTTTTTTTCGTAATTGTTTTTGAGTAAACATGCTACGAGAGGTTCATGATTTGGCATAACAATATTTATGAGAAACTCGTTAAAAGAAGTGAAATACTTGGTGCATTTGATTCGTCATGGGATTTAACTCAGATGAAACACTAAAAGCTCGTTGAAATGATGTACCAATTATTTGGATGTGCGCTTTCTTACCAAAAATTGAAAATTGAGTGTCGTTTCCAAAGGCCAAATCACGCGCTCTCTGAAAACTATTGATTGCTCACAGTCGAAGTTTGCTAGTCTGAGCTCCTTGAAAAATTATGTTGTGGCTCCCACCATAGTTTTCATTTTCTCGACGAATTGTGGTGAGCGCGAAGCGCTCACCAGGATTTGGCTTTGATCTCTTCCCGCGCGGATGCCCTACAATGAGATCACCTATTCATACCGTCAACAGAGGTATGAGCTGTACACTATTCGACGCGCTGCAAGAAATTACATATGTGTGCAACTTTTCATCCCAACTGGTCCCCGCTTTCTAAAGTTATGACATCTCAAAGTACGCAAAAACGTTCTCCACCACCGCCTCCGCCTCCGCCTCCGCCTCCGCCTCCACCTCCGTCCGTCGAAAACCATTTTTTTGGTAGGCGTGGACCAAATCGCTCGAAAATTTGTGACTAGAGGTAATCGGCCACGGGAATGACGAAAATAATTGTCAGAACTCACCATAATGACTTCTGGGCCCCTAACGGGCGTTTGAAACTCGGAAACCGGCCTCTCAAGAATAGTTTATGAAAATGGTGGGTTTTTCGTTATCAGTCATTGTTTTCTTAGACTCCATATAAACACCTTGCTCTCAGGGTAGTGTACTTTGAACATCCGGCTCGGAAGAGGACGCTGTGCGGGTTGATGTACTTGACCGCGGCGCGTATTCGTTCAAAGCGCACCATCGATAAGAAGGCGTCGCAGGATGTGGTGAAGTGTCGGTTGACTATGTGAGACCTCAGTAGGGGTGTGCAGGACGTCGTAGAATGTGGGCAGGGCCTCAGTAGGAGTATGCAGGACATCATCGAACGTGTGCAGGACCTTAGTAGGAGTGTGCAGGACATCATGGAACGTGTGCAGGACCCCAGTAGGGGTGTGCAGGACGTCGTAGAATGTGTGCAGGACCTCAGTAGGAGTGGGCAGGACATCATGGAACGTGTGCAAGACCTCAGTAGGAGTGGGCAGGACATCATGGAACGTGTGCAAGACCTCAGTAGGAGTGTGCAGGACATTATGGAACGTGTGCAGGACCGTAGTAGGAGTGGGCAGGACATCATGGGACGTGTGCAGGACCCCAGTAGGGGTGTGCAGGACGTCGTGGAATGTGTGCAGGGCCTCAGTAGGAGTATGCAGGACATTATCGAACGTGTGCAGGACCTTAGTAGGAGTGTGCAGGACATATTGGGACCTGTTCAGGACCTCAGTAGGAGTGTGCAGGACATCATGGAACGTGTGCAAGACCTTAGTAGGAGTGTGCAGGACATCATGGAGCGTGTGCAAGACCTTAGTAGGAGTGTGCAGGACATCATGGAACGTGTGCAAGACCTTAGTAGGAGTGTGCAGGACATCATGGAACCTGTGCAGGATCCCAGTAAGGGTGTGCAGGACGTCGTAGAACGTGTGCAAGACCTTAGTAGGAGTGTGCAGGACATCATGGGACCTGTGCGGGACTTCAGTAGGAGTGTGCAGGACATCATGGAACGTGTGCAGGACCGTAGTAGGAGTGGGCAGGACATCATAGGACGTGTGCAGAACCCCAGTAGGGGTGTGTAGGACGTCGTGGAATGTGTGCAGGACCTCAGTAGGAGTGTGCAGGACATCATGGAACGTGTGCAAGACCTTAGTAGGAGTGTGCAGGACATCATGGGACCTGTGCAGGACCGCAGTAGAAGTGTGGAGAACATCATGGAACGTGTGCAAGGCCTTAGTAGGAGTGTGCAGGACATCATGGGACCTGTGCAGGACCTCAGTAGGAGTGTGCAGGACATCATGGAACGTGTGCAGGACCCCAGTAGGGGTGTGCAGGATGTGGTAGAATGTGTGCAGGACCTCAGTAGGAGTGTTCAGGACATTATGGGACCTGTGCAGGACCCCAGAAGGGGTGTGCAGGACGTCGTAGAATGTGTGCAGGATCTCAGTAGGAGAGTGCAGGACATCATGGAACGTGTGCAGGACCATAGTAGGAGTGTGCAGAACATCAAAGGACGTGCGCAGGACCTCCGTTTAATGTCCAGGACACCGTATGGAAGTCATGCCCCCGAATCAACAAGAGCGATAGGCAAGTGCGCCAGAACAAGGCTATCGTAATCTCACTCGAGTTGGCTCTAAAATTTTCTAAGTTCTGACTCCGAATTCGCTACATCTTCACCACCGGTGGTGTTGTTTTTCTGCTTTGTAGTCCAGGCAGATCCTCAACTGCTGAACTCTGGAGAAGGACTGTGACACACCGCTCTTCACTTCTTTTATCTTTATCATTGATCAATTGGGTATCATCAAATTTGTTTAAGAGAGCCGAATAACATCATTCCTAAGATTACGGTGGTCCTCTTCTGGCGCACTTAACAATCCTTCGCGCTGGAAATCATTTTCCATTTTTCAGGCTCAATTTTATGATTGAGCCCGGTAGACCACACTGGTAAACTTTGGCGCGTCAAAAACGTTGGACGATGAGGTTGGAAGGCGTCAAAGATTAATATCCGCCACCAATTCTCACCAGTCATCTTGCACTTTTTCCTAGAATGTTGGTGCGACCGTAAAGCCCCTTTCATAGTTTGCCGGCCGACGTCGGACTACTCGTTATCAAATTTGATAAGTGAAGATAGATAAGATGGGTAGGGTAGGATAGATAGATATTACACATTAGATAACGAGTCGTCCGACGTCGGTCGGGCAAGTGTGAAAGAGGCTTAAGACAACAGGAAAAATAGTTACGGCACGAACTCCACATGCAGAAAAACTCCGAAAATGATTTTGGCGCGAAATTCAAATTCGTATTTACAATGTGTTCCGATTGACTTTTCTTTAATGAAGAAGGGAGTTGAAAGAAGAATGAAGGTTTTTCATGGGCCCCTTCAACATTTTCGTTCACTAGAGGGGCCAAACTACCCAAAAACATGAAAAAATAATATACGGTTTTCTGCGCGTACGATGTCTTTAACTCTCGTTCTTGTTCCGAATCAGACATATGGGCCGGCGCAGACGAGCCACGTCAGCAAGAACCGGTGAAGTTTGGCTAGAGCGACTGACCCTGGGTCTATCCTAGACGGGGTGAGGCCACCCAAGATTCACTCATAGAAATGATGAAAAATTCTGATAAAAGATGTCTGATACTGCTATCAATCATTGTTTTTATAGAAACGTCATGAAAATACTCCGACTGGTTGCCTTACCAATCGGTGGTTCATTTCACTTCTGTCTTGAATGGTGGGTGCCCCCCTCTCCCCCGTCTAGGATTGTGCCCCAACCCTGTACAATTGGGTCATTTTAAAACTCATTTCTTCATTTTCTCGACTTTTAAATTCAAAAAGTATATGCCTTGTATCTTGTCTGTAGGAAGCCGCGTTGCAACTATTATCTTGCAATCCTAGCAGCTGTTTCTTCATTTCTACCACTATGTCTTGAAGAAAAACAACTTGCCTTTTAGAGCTTGACGATATTGTAGAAGGGAAACCCTTGTAAAAAGTTGTGAAATTTCTGAAAGTTGGGCTCCGCAGAAAAGGTCAAGGATTTGGCATTGCTCCTAAATGTTGTGAAATTGTTTTATCGCTCCAGCCGCGAAGCGGCTGGAGAGGTTTGGTTTTGCCTAGGCCTTGTGATCACTTCTAATTTTATAAAGTAGTTTATAAAACCATTAAAACAAATTGTCTGCAGATTTCCTTCTGGATATAAGTGAAGGGGTCCAAAAGACACCAGCTGTCAAAATTTGGGCCGAATCGGTTCACAAATAACAAAGTTGTGAGCCCGAAAGCTTAGGAAAAATTCATGGTGTGCGCCGTAGGCCGTAGGCCGTAGGCCGTAGGCCGTCACGCTTTTCATTCCTCACTGCTAGTACCCACTGCCAATGATCACAGGCGGTCAATTTCAGGAAAGCAAGTTGGTAGGGGGACGCAGGCTGGTGAAAGTGCTTCTGGCTTCTGATGACGTCATCGGGACGTCGTGAAAAGTGCTTCTGGCTTCTGATGACGTCATCGGGACGTCGTGAAAAGTGCTTCTGGCTTCTGATGACGTCATCGGGACGTCGTGAAAAGTGCTTCTGGCTTCTGATGACGTCATCGGGACGTCGTGAAAAGTGCTTCTGGCTTCTGATGACGTCATCGGGACGTCGTGAAAAGTGCTTCTGGCTTCTGATGACGTCATCGGGACGTCGTGAAAAGTGCTTCTGGCTTCTGATGACGTCATCGGGACGTCGTGAAAAGTGCTTCTGGCTTCTGATGACGTCATCGGGACGTCGTGAAAAGTGCTTCTGGCTTCTGATGACGTCATCGGGACGTCGTGAAAAGTGCTTCTGGCTTCTGATGACGTCATCGGGACGTCGTGAAAAGTGCTTCTGGCTTCTGATGACGCCATCGGGACGTCGTGAAAAGTGCTTCTGGCTTCTGATGACGTCATCGGGACGTCGTGAAAAGTGCTTCTGGCTTCTGATGACGTCATCGGGACGTCGTGAAAAGTGCTTCTGGCTTTCGATGACGTCATCGTGACGTCGTGAAAAGTGCTTCTGGCTTCTGATGACGTCATCGGGTTGTCGTGAAAAGTGCTTCTGGCTTCTGATGACGCCATCGGGACGTCGTGAAAAGTGCTTCTGGCTTCTGATGACGTCATCGGGACGTCGTGAAAAGTGCTTCTGGCTTCTGACGACGTCATCGGGACGTCGTGAAAGTGCTTCTGGCTTCTGATGACGTCATCGGGACGTCATGAAAGTGCTTCTGGCTTCTGATGACGTCATCGGGACGTCGTGAAAAGTGCTTCTGGCTTCTGATGACGTCATCGGGACGTCGTGAAAAGTGCTTCTGGCTACATGATGACGTCATCGGGACGTGTCTTCTGGCTTCTGATGACGTCATCGGGACGTCGTGAAAAGTGCTTCTGGCTTTCGATGACGTCATCGGGACGTCGTGAAAAGTGCTTCTGGCTTCTGATGACGTCATCGCGTTGTCGTGAAAAGTGCTTCTGGCTTCTGATGACGTCATCGGGACGTCCGGGAAGGTGCTTCTGGCTTCTGATGACGTCATCGGGACGTCGTGAAAAGTGCTTCTGGCTTCTGACGACGTCATCGGGACGTCGTGAAAAGTGCTTCTGGCTTCTGATGACGTCATCGGGACGTCATGAAAAGTGCTTCTGGCTTCTGATGACGTCATCGGGACGTCGTGAAAAGTGCTTCTGGCTTCTGATGACGTCATCGGGACGTCGTGAAAAGTGCTTCTGGCTTCTGATGACGTCATCGGGACGTCGTGAAAAGTGCTTCTGGCTTCTGATGACGTCATCGGGACGTCGTGAAAGTGCTTCTGGCTTCTGACGACGTCATCGGGACGTCGTGAAAAGTGCTTCTGGCTTCTGATGACGTCATCGGGACGTCGTGAAGAGTGCTTCTGGCTTCTGATGACGTCATCGGGACGTCGTGAAGAGTGCTTTTGGCTTCTGATGACGTCCTCGGGACGTCGTGAAAAGTGCTTCTGGCTTTCGATGACGTCATCGGGACGTCGTGAAAAGTGCTTCTGGCTTCTGATGACGCCATCGGGACGTCGTGAAAAGTGCTTCTGGCTTCTGATGACGTCATCGGGACGTCGTGAAAAGTGCTTCTGGCTTCTGACGACGTCATCGGGACGTCGTGAAAAGTGCTTCTGGCTTCTGATAACGTCATCGGGACGTCATGAAAAGTGCTTCTGGCTTCTGATGACGTCATCGGGACGTCGTGAAAAGTGCTTCTGGCTTCTGATGACGTCATCGGGACGTCGTGAAAAGTGCTTCTGGCTTCTGATGACGTCATCGGGACGTCGTGAAAAGTGCTTCTGGCCTGATGACGTCATCGGGACGTCGTGAAAGTGCTTCTGGCTTCTGGTGACGTCTTCGGGACGTCGTGAAAGTGCTTCTGGCTGATGACGTCATCGGGACGTCGTGAAAGTGCTTCTGGCTTCTGATGACGTCATCGGGACGTCGTGAAAAGTGCTTCTGGCTTCTGATGACGTCATCGGGACGTCATGAAAAGTGCTTCTGGCTTCTGATGACGTCATCGGGACGTCGTGAAAAGTGCTTCTGGCTTCTGATGACGTCATCGGGACGTCGTGGAAAGTGCTTCTGGCTTCTGATGACGTCATCGGGACGTCGTGAAGAGTGCTTCTGGCTTCTGATGGCGTCATCGGGACGTCGTGAAAGTGCTTCTGGCTTCTGATGACGTCATCGGACGTCGTGAAAAAGTGCTTCTGGCTTCTGATGACGTCATCGGGACGTCGTGAAGAGTGCTTCTGGCTTCTGATGACGTCATCGGGACGTCGTGAAGAGTGCTTCTGGCTTCTGATGACGTCATCGGGACGTCGTGAAAAGTGCTTCTGGCTTCTGATGACGTCATCGGGGACTATCTCCAGACGGGGAGTCCAAGATTTATGTATTGAAATGACCAAAAGCTTCCACGAAAGATGCTTGATACTGCTATCAATCATTGTTGTTATGAAAATTCTATAGAAATAAGCTCTGGTACATCCCTAGTGACCTGCTGATTTCGATTATCACCACCAGCGAAGCGGTGGGCTTCGATCAAATATAACTAGTGATAAGGGAGTTTCGACGGAAAAGCCACCGCTCCGCGCTGTGATAACCGAAAACATGAGTTCACTTGGAACGAAACAGAGTCTACTTCGATTGATAGCTTTTTCTGTAGGTGGTGTATTTGATTTCTGTCTTGTTTGCTGGGTGGTCCCCCGTCTATGATAGTCCCGTCATCAGGCACGATCGTGAAAAGTGCATCTGGCTTCTGATGACGTCCTCGAGACGTCGTCTTTACTTCTGCTGGGCTTTATGAATCTTTCGCGCAGATATTGACAGTAAGTAAAGTATTTGCGTTCACTGCAGTTGCAGAAGGATCGCCGATAATGTATCAAGAATCGAACTATTCAGGTGCTCAGAGGCGGTTAATGTAAATTTCTGTAATTATAACTCTTTCACAAAGACGAGAAGTCGGTGTATATTAGCACCCTATGTATGCACCAAATAAGTAAGCGTAATGAAGTATGCTAGTTTTGCATGAATTACATACATGGGATATTACTGCGTAATATCGATAAAAAGTGAACAATTCTATCAAAAAGGGGTCTTCCAAGCGAAAGAGGTTTGGTTCGAGTCAGAAACGTTCCAATAAAAAGGGAACAATAGGAAAGTGAAATGAAGAGAGTGTACAAAAAGTGAACAATATAATTTCAAGGCGATATTCTTGGTCGACTCTTCCAAACAGCGAAAACAAACCGTTGTGGTTTTTTACGAGGAAGAGTTTAGTGTTTTCCAGAAAACGGCTTCTATTGGTTCCATGAGATTTTATGGGAATATTCTCGTTTGATGCTGTACTTCTATAACTATAAATTCGCTTCTCCTTACATCTGAAGCTAACCATCAGTGTAGGTCTTTTCGAAATCATTCTCTGTTTTGATGGTAAGTACTGTGCTTATGTAGGTTAAATTCCAGTCCGCAATTGCGTCTCGACACGCTTTGGGGCCGCACGCGCTCGAGTCAATCGAGTTTCCAGCTCCAAAGCCGACACGATATGGCTTTTTTTAGACAGTTCTCTTCAATTTTGTTTATTTTCCAGTTTCTAAAACCCACCTAGAGTCAACAGATCCGCAGCTGCGTCGCTGGAAACTCTTCCGACTCGAAAGCGCCCGGCCGGAAAGCGTGTCGAGACGCAATTGCGGACCGGAATTTGACCCATATAAGCACAGTATTAGGTTTACATGTATATACATTTTAATGGTTCTTGCGTAGTCAGAACCACTTTCGGAACCACAAAGTGCTTCCGTGTAGAACACCACAACGGTTTGTTTTCGCTGTTTGGAAGAGTCGACCAAGAATATCGCCTTGAAATTATATTGTTCACTTTTTGTACACTCTCTTCATTTCACTTTCCTATTGTTCCCTTTTTATTGGAACGTTTCTGACTCGAACCAAACCTCTTTCGCTTGGAAGACCCCTTTTTGATAGAATTGGATTTGGCTCTCAACTTGATTTTTCAAATGTAGTGAAATTGTCGAATTGATTTGGCTGTGATGATACTATATGCAGATAACATAATCATTAAATGTAGTGAAATTGTTGCAAACGAATTTGGCTGGAGCTCTATGAATTATCACAGTCAAATCACGCGTCAGAAGGTCCTCTGGCGAGCGAATGAAGACAAAAAGAAAAAAATAATAATCCTCAGTCAACAATGCTGAACGAAACGTGGCCTTATGGGCTAGAATTAAGGTTTCCGAATGCTATTCTGCCTTTTCAGTGTAGCTCCCACTAACAATAAGGTACCAGACCTTCCCTCACCGATGAGATAAAAATCATGAAAACGAAATCTAACGCAATTTACTCGCTGCTGACTCTATGTCTTCGTGTCCTCAACGCTTTCACGGTTCGCATTGTATAGAAACGTTTTTGCTGCTAGGTTTATTCCTGTTCTCATTCGATTCAATATGCGCTCCAAGGAAAACCCCTTCTGACGCGTGATTTGACTGTGATAATTGATAGAGCTCCTGCCAAATCCGTTTGCAACAATTTCACTACATTTAATGATTATGTTATCTGCATATAGTATCATCACAGCCAAATCAATTCGACAGTTTCACTACATTTGAAAAATCAAGTTGAGAGCCAAATCCAATAAAACAATTTCACAACATTTAGGAGCAATGCCAAATCCTTGACCTTTTCTGCGGAGCCCAACTTTCAGAAATGTATCTTTGTGTAGGCTCAGTAAGACGCGCGTGATTTGGCCTGTCAAAACCAACCCCAATTTTCAATTTTTGGTAAAAAAGTGCACATCCGAATCTACGGTACATCATTTCATCGAGCTTTTAGTTTTTCTCCTGAGTTAAATCCCATGACAAATCAAATGCACCAAGTATTTCACTTCTTTTAACGAGTTTCTCATAAATATTGTAATGCCAAATCATGAACCTCTCGTAGCGGAGCAAAAGAGTCGGATAATTTCATTTCATTTTAACGAAGGTCTCCTTAAAAGATAGGAAGAAGAAAACAGGGCACTATCCTAGACGGGGAGGGTTGCCACCCACGATTCAAGGCAAATTAAATAAACCACCAATTGATAAAGCCCCGTTCAAAGTTTGCCGGCCGAGGTCGGACGACTCGTTATCGATTTTGATAAGTCAGGATAGATAAGACGGATAGGATAGGGTAGACAGATAGTACATATTCGATAGCGAGTCGTCCGACGTCGGTCGGGCAAGTGTGAAAGGGGCTTAAGGCTATCAAACGAAGTATTTCTGTAGAGCTTTTATGAAAACAATGATTGTTAGCACTATCAGGCATTTTTTATCAGAGTTTTTCTTCATTTCTATAAATAAGTCTTGGGTGCCCCCCCCCGTCTAGGATAGACCCGAAAACAGGACGTTCATGGCCTTTCTGCCCTTCGCACCTGTTCGGCATTGTAGGACACACGTTACCTTCCCCGGCGCGCTGTGCACTCCTACTTGGGTCCCGTTCACAGTTCCCGGCGCTCTGTGGACTTCCAGTTGGGTCCCGCCAACTTTTACCGGCGCGCTGTGCACTCCCACTTGGGTCCCGTCCACAGTTACCGGCGCTCTGTGCACTCCCACTTGGGTCCCGTCCACTTTTACCGGCGCGCTGTGCACTCCAACTTGGGTCCAGTCCACAGTTCCCGACGTTCTGTGGACTCCCAGTTGGGTCCCTCCCACTTTTACCAATGCACTGTGCACTCCTACTTGGGTCCCGACCATTTTGTCCGGCCCCCTACGCACTCCCAGTTGGGCCCCAACCACTTTTCCCGGCGCGCTGTGCACTCCCACTTGGGCCCCGTACACAGTTCTCGGCGCTTTGTGGACTCCTAGTTGGATTTCGGCCACCTCTTTCGGCGCCCTACGCACTCCCAGTTAAGTCCCGACCAGGGATGAGCGGAGTTCCGCGTTTCGCGTTCCGAAACCCGAAGTTTCGCGCATTTTTGGCATTCCGCGTTCCGCATTCCGAAAACCGCAGAAAACGCCGCGGAACGCGAAAATATCGGGTCTTCTGGGACGTAAGAAAACATTAGATGATTTCTGAATTTTTCCGCGTTTCGCGTTCCGAAAACCGCATTTCCGCGCATTTTCAGGCGTTTCGCGCCCGATTTCCGAAACCCGAGAAAAAAATTTCTGTTCCGAAACCCGAAAACCGATTTCCGAAATTTCATATTTTTATTCCGCTCATCCCTGGTCCCGACCACTCTTCCCGGCGCGCTGTGCACTCCCACTTGGGTCCCGTACACAGTTCTCGGCGCTCTGTGGACTCCTAGTTGGATTTCGGCCACTTTTACCGGTGCACTGTGCACTCCTATTTGGGTCCCGACCATTTTTTCCGGCCCCCTACGCACTCCCTGTTGGGTCCCGACCACTCTTCCCGGCGCGCTGTGCACTGCCTTTCAATTCCCGTCCATTTTTCGCGGCGCTCTACGCACTCCAAGTTGGGAACCGCCCACTTTACACAGCGCTTGGCACACTTCAATTTGTGTTCCGCACACGGAGCATATGGTACCTGATGGACCTGAGGCACAACTCTCGAGCTCTATTGAGTCTTATCAAGTTATCACTCCATTTCTATTGAAAGACCGACCAAACTTCTTATCACTAAATTCCTTCAGACACACACACACACAAACACACACGCATTTTAAAATTCGCGATTTTTTTGATATCTCGAGACCCACTGCGGGAATTTTTCTGAGATTTGGGTAATGTTGAGAATCCTTACTGCTCTATCTTTTGTGAAAGTCCCTTGTTTCAAGATTTCTCCCGAACCAAGATTCTGGAATGAGTGGTGTGCGCAGAAGCAAACCTTTTCCAAATCAGATGCGCGCTTCGCGCGCACCACAATTGTGGTGAGCGCGAAGCGCTCACCAGATTTGGCTTTGATTCGCCATCGCGCAACCCCCTGATCTCAGTATCAGGGTCCAGAGTAAACGTAGGATGACCGTTCTTTTTGCATTTAATACACTTTAGAAAGGTGAATAACTGTTCAAAAAATGGTCCGGAATGGTTACCTGAGATTCGAGAAAAAGTGTCGAAACCACGTCATTTTGGTCGAAAAAATGTTCATCTCCTTTTTTTTTCAGTTGGCGTTCACGATCTTGTTGGAACACTTATCGTTGAGCTAGAGAGCTCATTTTTGGCCAGGAAGCTGGCTTTGTTTGCACCTAGCTCCTGTCAAATTTTGAAGTTGGTAGCTCAATTTTTGCGGAACCTCAAAATTGAGGGTAAAGAAAGACAAAAACACGTAAACATGTTACTAAAAACCAACCCACGTTTGCTTATTCGTAAAAATGAACTAGTGAAATAAACACCGTTACTGGTAGGCTTTTGCTCAGGATTTTACGGGGCAACGCTTCAATCAATACGGCGGGATCTCGGAAGTACTTTTTGAAACGCCGCACGGTGTGACTCAGAAGTGCGCCACAGAACGCCGTAGATACTGTGCGGGACCCCAGCAGGAGTGCGAAAGACGTCGTAGAACATGTGTGTGACCAAAGTAGGAGTGCGCCGGACGCCGTAGAAAGTGTGCGGGACCCTAATTGGTGTGCGCAGAACGCCGTAGAAAGTGTGTGGGACCCAAATGGGTGTGCGCAGAACGCCGTAGAAAGTGTGCGGGACCCAAGTGGGAGTGCGCCGGACGCCGTAGAAATTGTGCGGGACCCAAATGGGTGTGCGCAGAACGCCCTAGAAAGTGTGTGGGACCCAAATGAGAGTGCGCCGGACGCCGTAGAAAGTGTGCGGGACCCAAGTGGGAGTGCGCCGGACGCCGTAGAAAGTGTGCGGGACCCAAATGGGTGTGCGCAGAACGCCCTAGAAAGTGTGTGGGACCCAAATGAAAGTGCGCCGGACGCCGTAGAAAGTGTGCGGGACCCAAATGAGAGTGCGCCGGACGCCGTAGAAAGTGTGCGGGACCCACGTGGGAATGCGCCGGACGCCGTAGAAAGTGTGCGGGACTCAAATGGGTGTGCGCAGAACGCCGTAGAAAGTATGCGGGACCCAAATGGGTGTGCGCAGAACGCCCTAGAAAGTGTTTGGGACCCAAATGAGAGTGCGCCGGACGCCGTAGAAAGTGTGCGGGACCCAAATGAGAGTTCGGCGGACGCCGTAGAAAGTGTGCGGGACCCAAATGAGAGTGCGCCGGACGCCGTAGAAAGTGTGCGGGACCCACGTGGGAGTGCGCCGGACGCCGTAGAAAGTGTGCGGAACCCGAATGGGTGGGCGCAGAACGCCGTAGAAAGTGTGCGGGACCCGAGTGGGAGTGCGTCGGACGCCGTAGAGAGTGTGCGGGACCCAAATGGGTGTGCGCAGAACGCTGTAGAAAGTGTGCGGGACCCAATCGGGTGTGTGCAGAACGCCCTAGAATGTGTGTGGGACCCAAATGAGAGTGAGCCGGACGCCGTAGAAAGTGTGCGAGACCCAAGTGGGAGTGCGCCGGACGCCGTAGAGAGTGTGCGGGACCCAAATGGGTGTGCGAAGAACGCCGTAGAAAGTGTGCGGGACCCAAATGGGTGTGCGCAGAACGCCCTAGAAAGTGTGTGGGACCCAAATGAGAGTGAGCCGGACGCCGTAGAAAGTGTGCGGGACCCAAATGGGTGGGCGCAGAACGCCGTAGAAAGTGTGCGGAACCCAAGTGGGAGTGCGCCGGACGCCGTAGAGAGTGTGCGGGACCCAAATGGGTGTGCCCAGAACGCCCTAGAAAGTGTGCGGAACCCAAGTGGGAGTGCGCCGGACGCCGTAGAGAGTGTGCGGGACCCAAATGGGTGGGCGCAGAACGCCGTAGAAAGTGTGCGGAACCCAAATGGGTGGGCGCAGAACGCCGTAGAAAGTGTGCGGAACCCAAGTGGGAGTGCGCCGGACGCCGTAAAGAGTGTGCGGGACCCAAATGAGTGTGCGCAGAACGCCGTAGAAAGTGTGCGGAACCCAAGTGGGAGTGCGCCGGACGCCGTAGAGAGTGTGCGGGACCCTAATGGGTGGGCGCAGAACGCCGTAGAAAGTGTGCGGAACCCAAGTGGGAGTGCGCCGGACGCCGTAGAGAGTGTGCGGGACCCAAATGGGTGGGCGCAGAACGCCGTAGAAAGTGTGCGGAACCCAAGTGGGAGTGCGCCGGACGCCGTAGAGAGTGTGCGGGACCCAAATGGGTGTGCGCAGAACGCCCTAGAAAGTGTGTGGGACCCAAATCAGAGTGTGCAGGACGCCGTAGAAAGTGTGCGGGACCCAAGTGGGAGTGCGCCGGACGCCGTAGAAAGTGTGCGGGTCCCAAATGGGTGTGCGCAGAACGCCCTAGAAAGTGTGCGGGTCCCAAATGGGTGTGCGCAGAACACCCTAGAAAGTGTGTGGGACCCAAATGAAAGTGCGCCGGACGCCGTAGAAAGTGCCGTACCCAAATGGGTGTGCGCAGAACGCCGTAGAAAGTGTGCAGGACATCAGTGGGAGTGTGCAAGATGTAACAGAATGTGCGCAGGACATTGGTGGGGAGAGAATGTGCGCAGGACATTAGTGGGAGTGTGCAGGATGTCATAGAAAGTATGCAGGACATCAGTGAGAGTGTGCAGGACTATAGTGGGAGTGTGCAGCACCTTATAGAAAGTGTGTGGGACATCAGTGGAAGGGTGCAGGACATCAGTGGGCGTGTGCAGGACGTCATAGAAAGTGCGCAGGCTATCAGGTTGGAGTGCGCAGGACGTCATAGAAGGGGGCAGGACATCCAGTGGGTTTACTTTCATCCTAACACCACCAGGCATAAATCATGTTAGAAAAGGTAACCTTTAGGAAAAATAAATGAAATTCCTGAAAGTTTAGGTTCCTGGCAAAAGTAAAGATTTGGCATGGTCACAAAAATATACTCAGTTAAGAAGGGAAGATAAAGAAAAATGAAAAAAAGGTTTTGAAATATTCCTGAGAACGATTTGGCGTAGAATAATTTGTTTTTCGGGAAATGAAGTGAAATACTTGAAGGTATGATTTGGCAGTCGAGTTTGAACCAACTATTGATAAGAGTTGTGCAAAACGAGAGATCGCCTTGTGTGTGCTTATCCGTAGAACATATCAAAGCGAAATCACGCGTGTTGATTTTACTTCACCTAATACGTGAAGACCGCCGCATTACAGCTCCCGAAAAAGTTTTGATGCTTCCCATTTCACGCGTGATTTCGCTTTGATATGTTCTACGGATAAGCACAGACAAGGCGATCTCTCGTTTTGCACAACTCGTATCAATAGTTGGTCCAAACTCGACCGCCAAATCATACTTTGAACTATTTCACTTCATTTCCCGAAAAACAAATTATTCTACGCCAAATCGTTCTCAGGAATATTTCAAAACCTTTTTTTCATTTTTCTTTATCTTCCCTTTTTAACTGAGTATATTTTTGTGACCATGCCAAATCTTTACTTTTGCCAGGAACCTAAACTTTCAGGAATTAGGAGTTTATAACTAGTTTGGAGGTTGTGCATGAGCGAGTTGGACAAGTTTAGCCCCGCAATCGAACAACTATAAAACAAATATCGAACATTTAAAGTATCAGCTTGGAACGACCTTAACCCTCCTAACTTACAAGCTCCAAACAAGTAACGTAAGCCATCCGTTACTTCTCTGATGGTTAGTTTTTAACTTGAGCAAAAAGTTCTGAGGTATGCGAGCTGACCTGAGTAAAGAGAGAAGTTGTGAATGAAGGGAAGAACGGGGCTAATGGTCGGAAATCATCGCTCATCTCACGATCTCGAGCATTCCTTTGTTCACGTCGGTGGGCGTGTGTTTCGCTTTTTGGGTTTGCCTTGCGCTCGAAGTGGCAACTTTGGGCTCTTTTGGAGCTTTTCCTAGCTCGTTTCCATGCGTTCTTTCGACATCAACGTTACAGTGTGCCTCTCCAATAACCATTCCTAGTGGAAACTGAAACACACTCTTTATCGTGAACACTGCCTTTAAACAGTTTTGTCTAAAAGGCGATTCTTTTTCGAATCAAAATAAAAATGTCTAGGATTGTGGGGGAGAGGGCTACTCAACTGTGCATTGCTTTTTAGAGTTTCTTTTGTACCAAGAAACAAATTGGATTGTTAATTTCAGATCTAATGTTATACTGCATTGCCGATCCCCGATATGGCTTCCCTTTCTCTTATTACCCTGCCCACTCTTCCCATTTCAGGATGTTTTTATCTACCCGCTCTATATTGCCTCACCCAAACGCAGAAGTGTTTCAACCAGATCAGCTGCTGTGATGGGTTGGAGGGGATGCGAAGGCATGGGTGGTCTGTCTGCAAGATATCAGCGGCTTGATTAGGTTGAAGAGCACGACTGATCCCCAGCTTTGCCGTTGTTACAATGAGGCTAAGAGTAGAGTTGACTTCATGAAAAGCCTCATGATACATGGAGTATAACCCAGCATAGCCCATAGCATAGGAAACCCGTAAGCGATCGTTCAGTGTTCCTCTGACGGAAGGAGCGGGCGTTTGCGTCGCGTTTGCAGCAAATCATGCACTGCGTAGTCTAGACGCTAATACAGGCTTTGAGTGGGATTCCAAAGGGCCATGACATTTGCGCCATACTGTTTATGGCTAATGAAACGTTTAATTAGCTTTTAGTGGAAGGATTTTCCGAATCTCGGAAAGAGATGAAACTTTGTCGCAGATTTCAACTACAATACCGCCCGCGACTTTGGGGAAAACGGAGTTTCCGGCGCTTTTTGCAGCCGCAAAGCGCCGCTTTGCCTTAGTTCATACTTCGTTCAAAATCGTCCGTTTGTGTTGCTAGTGGCATATTTAGAATCGCCATGGAGAGCTCTCTCACACTTGTCTTACCCTACAAACAGGGCATATAGGGTTAACAGAATCAATCGAGGGTACGGAAACTGAATTTTTTTCGCCTTCTGGATCCTCATGAGTGAAGCCCAATATCAATTCTGGGAGTTGAAAGGTCGAAACTTTTTCCCCACCAAATCTCAGCCCAAGAGGTTAATTTTGGGCGCTGAACACGAGTATAGAAATCACGTAATAAGTTCAGTCTGATGAACGAACGGGGCCGCGAAAGTAGATCGCAGCCCGCGAATCGAGACCCTATTGCTCAGATAGAGACATCACACTTCCCGCGGTACCACTAGCCGACGTCCCGTAACCCCTTCCGCGGAAGGCCAAGAGAACGGTCGCGGGCAGTCTGCAGCGCCGTTTCGTTGACTGCCCGTACACAGTGAACAAGCACTCTGCGGCCCTTCTGCCACCGCCTTACGGCTAATCTGATGACTCACAGAAGACAACCCTAAAGCAGTTTGCGGCACATCTGATAATCACTCTTCAAGTAAAGGTCTGTCAAAACAAAATTTGAAAATTCCGCTCCTGGGGATTTCATCTTTAACTGCTCTTGACAAGTAAGGAGTGAGCTTCTACGGGTAAGCTTCCTACACTCACTGCTTCTTGCACCCTTCCCTTTCGCAGGCGCCATTGACAGACAGTGGCTCACCTGCCCAAGGCCAGCGTCGCACACAGCGCGGGTTCTGGAAAGAGTCTCAGCACAGCGTTCGCTGCTCGGCAATCGTTCATTGGCTCCACTCTAGTGGGTGGTGCAAAGATGATATCAAAGTGGGAGTCGATGAGTGACTGTTCGATGATCCCCAGGAATAGCCGACTGCTCGCCGACACTCCGCGGGAAGACGGGAGAGCCCCTCTCTCCGCGGGAAGTGGGGAGCTGTGCCACGCCCACGAAATTGGGGCCGCGCGAAGTCGACTAGCCCGACTTGGCCGGCGGGAAGTGGATTCTTTTTATTTGAGTGACCAGTGAGGTCGCCGACACCTCACGGCCTTTAGACAGCCCATTTCCTCTGGATTCTATGTATACAATTTTTTCAGATTCCATGAAGGTTTCTAATGGAGAGAGTTTTTCCAAAAGTAATGTGAACAGGCTGGAAAGCTTTTTGACCCCATTTTTTGTCCTTTTCAATGATCGAAAAAAGAGCGGTTTTATAAAACTGTGTAGATAATTCAGTTCAATTGAAAGACCTTTTGTTTACACAACGACCGTAAAAAGGTGATTCCCAGTCAAGCTGTGGCTATTTACTGGAGCAGCTGGCTTGGAATGAGCCGAAATTCCGATCTTTCGCAAAAAATTCGGAATCCTTGTTTCAGCGCGAATAGTGATATGAAAACTCTCAGTGAGCAATCACATCTCTTGGGGTTATGAGTTAAATCGTAATCTTATATCTGTCGTCGCTAATCGTTTCTAAATTCTTGGCCGAGTGTTCAGGAGACTAATGCTTAGTCATGTGCCTATTTCCACAAACATATATTAATCGTATTTACGAATACGTAACAGCTGACACTAACAGATTCCGGCACGTGAAGGGATGTGAAGATGGCGATGTTAATAGTTACTGAGTCAATAGTTGTGGTCGTAGCTATGGAGATGGGAGAAGTCCGTGAAAGTAGGATTGCGCGGCGCCCTTTCGGGAACGGAGGCATTACGACATAAAATTTATCGCGCAAGCGGCTTCTTATCAGGAAAAATAACATTTGGCTTCAGAATCACATGACATTCTCTGAGCACAGACAGCACATGTAAAATATTAATAGTTGCAGGCGCCCGGCAGAAAAGGCTGGGGCGTCTCAAGGCTTTAGCCCAACCAAAATTCAAGAGTTTTTCGATTTTTTTCTCTGTATAAAGCTTGAAAAAATTGCCCGGACTCAGCTGACACGTACGTGCTGTACTTGCGTGATTCAACGGGCTGATTTCTGATCATTAGATGAACCCTCATTATCGTTTTTGAGGTTGATCGGCCAGTAACGCATTCGCTCAGAGCATTTGCCATGGAAATGGTTAAGTAAACGAATGCATATCAGACGAAATTCGTATGAGATGATCACAAACCACGTCTACTCAGACCGGATTAAGATTCACAGCGAATAAACTGCTTCCATCCGACAACCAAAGAATCAGCATCGCACGTAGATGAAGAGCCTTTGTGAACCCGAGCGAGACCACGAGGTGAATCAGTTAGTATAGAAGTCTCTCCAAGAAGGTTGGAGCTACATAGTCGAGACGCCATGAAATAGCTTTTATATATTCAACCTCGCGCGGTTTCGGAGGTAGTCGCGATAGCTTCCAAGAGTACATATCTTCCTGACAAATTGTTGTACTGGCATTTGAAATAGAGTGAATAGTTCACATTTAAAGACAGTGTTCAAGATAAAAACGACTTTTGAGCTCTCATCATCAGAATGTAGATTTGGTCATCACAAAAGTGAAAATAAGTGAAAAAACCCGGGAATTTGGAGGAAACAAGGTATAACGGCCAATTACCGAAGTCGGCCGGCCCTCTAATTAACGAGATTTTCATAAATGCTTGCTTAGCCGCCTTTTATTTTACTGCTGGAGTAGTCAGTAGTCTCCAGAAATGCTCAGAAATTACTTTGGAAGCAAAATAAAAGTTGACAAAACACACATTTAAAGAAATCTCGATAATTGGGGGCGGGACACCAAGCAATAACTTTTTCTTTTTATTTTATTTCTCCAACTTTTAATTTATTTTCACTTTTGTGATGGTCAGATCTACCTTTTCATGAGGATAGCACAAAAACCGATTTTATTGAGAACCCTGCCATTAACTTGGTTCAAAACATCTGAGTCATGGCAAGAAGTCGCAAAAGCTGTGCTTTCGCTACTTTTTGAGTAGATAAGTGTGTGTAATGTGTGTCCGAATCAGGGGTGTGCGGTAAAATGTTTTCGGTAAATTTTTTACCGAATTTTTTTACCGAAAACATTTTTCGGTGAGTGCGATAGAAACGCTATAACCGGCATCATTTTCCGGACCTTCGTTTTCTCAGACATTAGGCTTACAAGGGAAAAGTTTATGGCGGTGAACTCATCTGCAAAAACGTCTTGTACTGTTAGTATCTCTGGGGCCTCCATAGTAAAATTGCGCAGTATCTCGCCCCGATCCGCAGATTCCAAGAAAATAAGAGCGTAAAGCCGCCGTTTTTTTGTGCTTTTTGTACCTCTCAAAACGCGCATTAGTCTTCGGAAAATCCGGAAACGGACCTTTTAATTGTGTTCAGCACCCAAAACTACCTTCCTGAGCAAAGTTTGGGTGAAGGAACATTTTTCGAACTTTGTACGGACTGAAAGCGTTTTGGACTTATACGGGTTTTCGGTTGGGCGTTTATTTATAACAATTAGAGGGCTCTGGAAGTGATAGAGAAAAGTGTTCCAGATTTGACTCAGAATACTCCCAGGTGGGTTATTTGGGGAGCTGATTACAAATCTGATTCACCAAGCGCAAATCAGTGTGGGTTGCGCTGACCGAGACTTTTATGCGTCGGCGGTAATTCGAGTGCACAACACACACGATAATTCGTGTGTAGGACTCCAAATAACTCCTAGAGAAACATTTTGAGCCATTTCTATCACCGTTCCTGAAATCGTCAAAAGTTGTGTTGTGCCCTCCAATTTTTCCCCGATTGCAGGCTTTGAACGAATTTTGTCGAAAAGTTGAAAAATCGACAGATAAAGCCCAGGGGCCGGATTCATCAACCGAATTTTGGGTGTGGGTTGACCGACGGTAAGTCTGACCGAGCGCCTAACCTACCCAACACCTCCAATCCTGATTCACCAAGCGCAAATCAGTGTGGGTTGCGCTGACCGAGACTTTTATGCGTCGGCGGTAATTCGAGTGCACACAACACACGATAATTAGAGCCGATTCCCAAAAAATTGATTGGAAACTCGACTATGAATAAATTTTCTTGGAAGAAGAGTGACACAACGGTAACTTGTCAGCAGAAAGGATGTGCTTTTCTCATGTTCAAAATGATTCCTCATAGTTTCTGAGGTTTATTCATTAAAAAATTGCTATTCTTCTAGAACAGTCCAAAAATTGCAAATAGTTGTTTTTTTTTTCGTTGGCTCACAGGATGCACATTTTTGCTAAATATTATGCATGCATTGAGTTTATAGAACACACTCCAAACATTTAAAAAATAGCAGAATATAAGTCTTTACATAGAACAACGATGGGCGGCTTTTTTTTACAATTAAATTCTCCTGTTTAAGTGACTTACATCAACTCCTTATTGCAGAATTGGTTTTTGTTTCATATTTTTTAGGAAAAAGGGTGCGCTTCGTTGCCTAATTTGCGTGATGACATGAATATGAAAAAATGCTCGTGTTGCTCAACAAAATATTGAGAAAACGGATGAGAAGTACTCCAGAAAGCTAAAATATTTTTATGAAGCGTACACCTCAGCATGCTGGTTTAGGACTATGATACGCAATGGAAAGGATGAGTGCAGGAAGACATTGTATTCAGCAAACCGTAAATGGCTCACAGCATCAAATCTAGTGTGAGAACAAACACGGATATCCGATACAAATCGTGAAGGAAATGGGAAAGGGTCAAACAAGATTGAAAAACTGGAAGAACTGTTAAGCCAGTTCATGCTGCAATTAGGAGTAACAGCCAGATAAAATATCAATTCCACATGAAAATAATTTCAGTTAATATCATATTTCCAAATAATTATAAAAGTTAGTGATGTTTCACTTGTTTCTTGGATTACATCAAATTTTTAATGCTGCTTATTCCCATCACTGACGATAAGAATCTGGGAGGAGTTAATTAGAAGGAAAAATTATATAGCTCAAAAAGGTTTAATGGGAAATTTTGGCTATGGAGAAATTCAGACTTGGAATTCATAAGAAAATTAACATAAAAATTAAACGAGCAAGGTAAAAATATGAACATGCAAATCGAAAACTAGTCACTTAAAAAAAGGATTATAATACTAATTGTTGTATAAGGCATTCCTAAACTAGTAATAGCAGTACGAATGCCCAAAGCCGAGTATTAGAAGTAGGAGGAGCAGAAGAATAATACCAGCACACGAATAATAGCAGGAGAACAGGGCTGGGCACACGTCCCGGCATGGCGATTTTAAATATGCACCACCCTTAGCTCGGTAATTTTCAGGCACCCCCCTATGGGAAATCGAAATCGGCTGTTTTCCGTGAAGTTGAGCACAACAGCCATGATCTTGACTTCTTTATTTTGATGAACCAGTGTATAAAAAAAGCACTGAATAAAGAAAATTCCGAAAATGTCAACAGAAAAGGTAGTGCAATTTTTAAACTTCGAAAGAATCTTATGAAGAAAATTTTTAATAAGAAGGTTGGTTGTGACAAAAGATGAACCAATTTTTTATTCATTACAATTCAGCAATTACAAACAACAACAGAGCTACTTTTATTGCAGTGACTTACTTGACTTAATCGGTTGGCTTTCGCCTGACGCGGTCATTTCGCATCTTCACCGAGGTGTGCCGTCCTAGTAGTCAGCCGTGTCCATTTTTCACGGTCTTCAGCCACAATTTGAACACATTCCATCCAGCTGTCACTATTCCATTTCCTGCGAAACGAAACATCGCGCCTGAACTGTCTTTCGATGCCGAGTGACTTTAAATCCTCTTTAACCACATCCGTCCAGAACTTTCGCCTACGCCCAGGTGGCCGTTTCCAGACAGGATTTGGAAGCATTTTTAAAGCGTGTTGTACGAGACGATCCGGCGTTCTTCTTAGTATATGCCCGAGCAGTCGAAGTCGACTTTCCATTGCTGCTTGAGATGGCGTTAGGAGATGCTGGCACCTCCCTCGTGTCAAGCGTTGATGTACTGCGTCGATTTCCTTGTAAAGGTCTTCGTTATGGCATACACGCGGCCAGAAATATCCAAGCAAACGCCTAAAAAGCTTCCTCTCCGTGCAATCCAACCTTTCCATCTGCGTTTTCGGTGCTGCCCACGTCTCCGATCCGTACATCATGAGAGGGCGAATAGCGGATAGGTAGACGCGCAACTGGACTTTCTTCGCGATGGTGGTAGACCACAAACACTTGGTTAGAGAATTGAATGCAGACGTGGCTTTCGCACATCGTTGTCGAATATCCGCTGCATAACTACCATCGTTCTTCAGCAAACAGCCCAAATAACAGAAATCGTCCACCAGTTCGATACGTTGTCCGTCCACACAAACTCCAGTTGAAGGCCTCTGAGAGACCAACATCTGCTTGCATTTGTCGGGACGAAGACGAAGTCCATAGGCTGCGGCATACTTCGAAACGAGGTTCACAATCCTTTGCAGTTTTGCGTTGTTTTCAGCGAATAACACAATGTCGTCGGCGTACTCCAGGTCGACAAGGGAGCGTCCCTGATGGTGTTGGGATCACATCCGCAGGAAACTGTTCTGCAACTCTACGCATGATGTCATCAACAGCGAAGTTGAAAAGAAAAGGTCCTGCAACGGCTCCTTGCCTTACTCCTGTTTTCACCTCGAAAGCTGACGTAAATCCGACAGGTGTACGAACTGCTGCTGTTGTTCCTTTGTTCATGTCCTCGATTAACCGAACATACTTTTCCGGGACTCCATCTGCTCGCAGAGCATTGAGCAATCGATCACGATGAGGAGAGTCGAACGCGGCTTCAAAGTCCAAAAAAGCAAGCTGTAATGGCTTCGAAAACCGCTGCCACGATTCAATTACTCTTCTCACGACGAACACTTGGTCGATGGTCGATCTTCCAGGTCGAAAACCGGCTTGCTCATCTCTGGTCGTTCCTTCACGATGTTTGATAAGTCGCTCGAGAATGATACGTTCTAAAACCTTGTACATGACACGAAGTAGAGAGATTCCTCTGTAGTTCTTAGGATCCGTAACGGATAGCTTCTTGTGAAGAGGTACGATAATCGCATGTCTCCACGAATCGGGTATCCTTTCGCTCATCCATATGGCACGGATGGTGTTGGTCATTTCACGAATCCCAGACGGAGGAAGAGCTTTCAGCATTTCAGCAGTGATGTTGTCATCTCCACCTGCCTTTCCATTCTTCATTTTCCGGACACAATCCAAAACTTCAGACTCAGTCGGCGGTTCCTCACTGACATCGTAATGTGCTCTCTGAACATGCGGGAGCTCAGGTACTGATGGCGCTGGACGATTCAGTAGTGAACTGAAGTAATCCTTCCCATATTGGCAGCGTCGCATCACCAACTGCAACTCCATTGGTAGTGTTCAAGACAGGAGAACATCTCTTCATCTTCCCGCTATACTGTCGCAGCAACGTGTAGGCTTTCTCCGGATTCTTATCCTTCCAAGCCTTCTCGAACTCCTTAGCTCTACACGTCCACTCTCGTTCGCGGGCACTTTGGAGCTGCCGACCCAACTTCCTCCTCAGTCGCTTCTCCTCCGCGAGCTTTCCTGCAGTTCGGAGAGCACATACTCTGTTGTAGGTAGATGTTGTTTCTTCTGAGACGTAGGCGAACTTCTTCTTAGGCTGTACAACCGGGAGTGCCTCTTTCGAAGCGTCCTGGATGCACTTGACAAAAAGAATCCGCGTCGCAAAGTTTCTTCTTAGTCCGTACTCCGATGTGAATAGAAACGCGTTGTCGGAAATTCCTTCTGCACTCTTCATCTCTGAGACTTGTCATGTCAATCCTCTGGAGAGGCTGAGCCCCTCGCTTCCTCTTATGAATCCTCGCAGTGAAGTTCAACAGAACAGGACGGTGATCCGAATCGAATGCGACATCCCACACAGCTCTAGATCTTCGAATGTCCGATACTGGAATATTCCTCGTCAGGACATAGTCAAGCTGTAGTTTCAAAGTTGTCATCTTCCGCTTCCGCTGCTCTTCTGGAGATAGCCGGGTTGGTCCCTGCCACGTAAGCTGATGGCGGCGATGATTCCTCTTGAATGTCGATGCAATAATCAGACCACTGCGTTCACAAAAGTCGACAAGGCGGTAGCCATTGTCCGATGTTTGCTCCACTGGGTAGAACCATTTACCGAGTACTTCGGATTCCTGATCAAGTCCCATCTTCGCATTTGCGTCAATCCCCACGACAACAGCATGTTGACAAGGTATCCTGGCCAGCAACGTATTGAGTTCCTCCTAAAACGCATCCTTCGAATTGTCTTCGGCAGTTTCAGTGGGCGCATAGGCACTCACTATCCACAGATTGAATCCTCTGTGATCCCGCAGTCGTACGAATGCATTCCGACACGACGTTGAGCCGAACTCCTTGACCATACCATTGAAATCCTTCCTTACAGCTATTGCACAGCCTCCCACTCTCCTATCGTCAGCGTTACCGCAGTAGATGGTGTACTCTCCGACGCTGATGACGGGTCTATCCTTGAGGCGGGTTTCCTGCAAAGCAGCAAACGGTGCATGGAAATAGCTCAGAAGTCTGGATAGCGCAGTTTTTCGGATCTGGATAGCGCAGTTTGGGGGTGTGTATACAAGTCTGTTGGTACCTGCTCGTTGGTGCCCCTGCTTCTACTGAACCCAGCAGACGTTTGAGTGTACACAGGGAACGTTCGAGCGATATAGCGTGCACAACTATATCGCGAAAGTATCCCGCACATTGCATAAAGGTGTCGCCGTCCGGCACACTAAGGCCTCTGGTCCATAACACCTTAGGATCCGTACCTAGGGAGTCATGGAGTCTTTGGCCACAAGCCACAATTTCGCCACCCTGAACTGTCGATCGCTTTATTGCAGTAATTAATGTTTTCTATCGAATGTTTTCATGAACCTATTTATGAAGGGATAATCCGTGTTTGATCGACCTGATGAAGAAATTTTCAGAATTATTTTGTGTTGTGGAACCATGTAGGGATTGATGAGATGCGTAGGGAGTGGAAAACCCGATTTTTACCCACGTAGAATGCCGCAATCCCTTAGAGACTCGGTTCGCCGTGCGATATGGTGTGTGTACGCAGCTACACAGCTCACACGGGAGTGGACGCAAACACAATATTAATAAAAAAATGTATTTTATTACAGAACGGGGAAGAGAAAACGATTGAAACCGAAGAAAATGGAAGACGATGAAAATTGTGTATTCTGGATGTACCCATTTTTAAAATATAATGTAAACAAACAAAGTTGGAGCAGGGGAAAATATTTAGCCGTGACAAGTTTAATTCAAACGAACCTAGTTGATCAAAAGTAGCATTAAACATGCGAACCAAGGATATTGTTTGAAAGAGGATAATCTGGCAAACAATTCAGCTTCAACAAGATCGTTTTTTAATGTGATTTAAGGACCTTAAATCTCGTCCCGGTTTTACCCCGAAAACCGGGACAAAACCGGGACGAGTTTTAAGGTCCTTAAATCACATTGAATATCAAGCTTTTGTTACTAAAATGCTTGCCAGATTCTCCTCTTTCTCACGATGCTCTTAGTTGTCATGGTTAATGCTGTTTTTAATCAAAAAAGTTCATTTGAATGAACCCTGTCAAGACCGGAAAATTCACCCTGCTCCAATTTAGTTTATTTACATTAAATTTCTGAAATGGTTACATTGAAAGCATCCTATTTCTGCCGCCTTCCATTAACTACACTTTCGATTCTTTTCTCCCCCCCCCCATTCTGCAATAAAACACATTTTTAATTAATATTGTGCGCGCGTCCACTCCAGTGTGCGCTGTGTAGCTGCGGACAAACACCATATCGCACGGCGATTGCAGCATTCAAGCTGGATAAAATTCGGGCTTTTATGAACAGGGTACTTCTCAAGCAGGAAAATACGATTATTTGCTTCTTTCAGTGGAACTTGCAGTCTTAAATTTTTACAGTCGGCTCTCTTAATACGTCATTCTCATAGACGGAATTCCGTTGGCTAGTTTCTATATTGACCGTGATATCCGCATTTTTAGTCTGCCATAATACAGCAGTTCGCTAATCCTTTTCTGAACATGAGCGATAGCTCGTCTGAGCGCTGTCTTTGTATCTTCGCCTTTAATCGGTAACCACAAGCGTAATCACTGAACGTTACACCAAAGAAACATTATACCACATCAATCCTTACTTGCTACTAGATAAAAGAGTAGTGTTCATTTCTGAAAGGCAGTGTTCACGATAGTAATCGTTTTTCTGTTTTCTCGCCTATCTTGAAAACGGCCCCATGCTGATTCCAATGATATCTCTGAAATCGCACAAGACCTTCAGGGAACGGAGTTATGGTCCCTCAAATATTTAGCTAAAGAAGCATGGTGGACGAGTTGTCCGAGGCTTGTAGCTCCCGTCTTTCGCAGCCGATGTATGCGAGCAGACCTGAGTAGAGAGAGAAGTTGACAATGAAGGGAAGAACGGGGCTATTGATCGGAAACCATCGCTCTTCTCACAATCTCGAGCATTCATTTGTTCACGTCGGTGGGCGTGGAAAGTGCATTTGGGGGTGACGAGCTGATGGGTGTCCATCTTTGGGGCCGTAGGGGACCGTTCCGAGCTCATTTTTCTCAGTTTTTTCAACGTTAGGGTTCCGCTAGGCCCCGCAGCTGCCGATCTCCACCAAAAAATCAGACAAGGTTTTTATCATGGACACTGCCTTTAATCAAAACAATCAAACACTTTATACTGTACTTATCTGGGCCGAATTCCGGTCCGCAATCGCGTCTCGACACGCTTTGCGGCCGCACGCTCCCAAGTCAAAAGAGCCGCCGATATGCTGACTCTAGGCGAGTTTTGGAAACTGAGAACAATTGGAGAAAATTGTACAAAAAAGCCATATCGAGCTGGCTTTGACGCTGGAAACCCAACTGACTCGAGCGCGTGCGGCCGCAAAGCGTGTCGAGACGCAATTGCGGACCGGAATTTGGCCCAGATAAGCAGAGTATATGATCATTAATTCATAGAGTTGTTGATGAGAAGCTTCGACAGCAACTGCGAATTATTGCGAACACAAACTGCATATCTATCAATAATTTTAATTCTGTAAGTGTTTCTCTTAAAAAGCAGAGAAGAAGATATGACAAACCAGAAGAGAATCGTGTATTATTTTGCTCTTGAAATTCTACAGAACATGCACTTCGTTTTTTTTGGTGTCCGGTTTAGGCACCCCCCTTTGCCCTCTCTGTAACGTCCAATATGCACCCCCACTAAGGTTAACCGGGACTCGTGCCCAGCCCTGCAGGAGAATGTGTAGCAGCGTGGCAATATGCTCAAAATCACACTCCACGTGAATCGATATCAAATTTGGCAAAGCTCCAGATGACGCTGCGCTGCCGCACGCTTTGAGGCGCGCCGACTAGCATTGGCGCACGACATCTAGTGGGTTGGTTAGCGTCCACGGTCACTTATCACCAGGGCTGTGCGGAAATATTTTTCAAGAATTTCGGAAACGGAAATGGAAGAAAAATTGCCAAAAAACGCCGGAAACGGAAATCCGGAAACGGAAGAGACCGAAAAATCTTTGGGTTGTCTCGTTCTAACGCTCCGCTGCTTCTCATTGCCCGCAGCTCTCACTCAATAACCAATGATTTCAGTCAGTAAACTAATACTTATTCAAAATAAAGTCACTACGAGGCATTCAACAACTTCGGAATCTGGCTTCTGGAGTTCCGAAAAGGCAATTTCGAAGTTGGCTCATTATATGTAGCCGCACTTCGAAATACAGCAGTGATGTGCGGTAATTGCCGTTTGCCGATTGCAGTTTGCTGGCCGTCTCGGGGTTTGCCTTTGCCGTTTGCCGAAATTTTATTTTTTGTTGCCGCACACCTCTGGTGCACAGCCTGTTCTCCAGAAAGCAGTCCAAGCGACACCAGGTGTCCTTCAAGGCCAATCAGAAGACAATTTCCAAATAATCAGCGACTTTTTTCTTTTAAACCATATTTGCATATCGCAGTGGATACAAAACGATTGAATTTCATGAATGAAAGAAAAAACTCCTCAGCGAGTTGAGAAAATTCTCTTATGGTCAACCTCAAACGAGCCTCGCCGCTGTCTGTGGTCACCTCCACATGTCTCCGCCAAAACTCCTTCCTGGAAAACAGTCTCCACGTGCGAGAAAACTATCTCGATTTTTGTCGCTGTCGTGGCGGTAAACAAACAAAGAAGTGGAATTAAGAAAAAAAAGCTTGAAGAAAGCATTGAATACCAGAGAAAAATCTTCATATTTTCAAGAATAATCCTCAAAAGGCGTTTAGGTTTGTGCCATGCCTATTTCATGTCATCATTTTAAAGGGTTCCAATCTCAGGCTCCCAAACTTCGTGAATGATCTCAGCCACGCTCAGATATTTGCTTGAACTCATGAGGTCGGATGTATTAGGTTGTAACATAAATCTTGGAAGATTTTTTAAAAAATGTTTCTATCTTATTTGCTTTGCAAATTCAATCCACAATATAATCACCATAACTATCTACAGCCTCGATCCATCTCATAGGCAAGTCGCTGATTCCCTTTTCCCAGAACCGAGGAGTCTGTGCATCGATGAATCCCTGAGATGAAGGTCCGGTTTTGACTGAGTTGGCGGCTGTTCCCCTCGAGGAAGCCAGAAGTCTCTGTGTGCGTCCGCGTCGTATAGTATCCAACTCTAATCTCCAGTCACAACATCCTCCAGAAAGTCCTTCCTGTTGGAGCGGAGGAGAAGAGACTGGCATACAGACAGTCGGGTCATCCTTTGACAGTCGGTGAGAGCATGAGGTATCCATCGTGCGAGTACTTTCCGATATCCAAGATTCGAAAGACGACGATCGATGGTCATATGGCTGCACCCGATCTTCTTCGCCAGTTCCCGCACACTCGCTTCTGGATTCTCTTTGATGACTTCAAGAATGGTCGAGTCTTCTACAGTTTGTCTTCGAAGTCGCTATCTCCTTCCTCAAAGCGAGTAAACCAGCGGTGAACGGTGGAGTAGTTGACAGACTCCTCGCCAAAGACAGCGTTGATATTGGCGACTGTAGTCACCGCCGAGGTGCCGTGGCGCCACTCGTACAACGCAAGGAGTCGACGTTGGGGTGAAGAAAGAGAACGCATAATTCGACGGTGAAGTGAAGAGCGCGCGTCTATAAAGGTTTCGCTGAGAAGCTTCCAGATACTCCTCTCACTAGCATGAGTTAGTTGATCTATATCACCTAGGAATGGAAAGTTCTAGAATTGTAAACAAAAATCTTCCAAGACTTATGTTACAACCTATAGTTCTAAGCATCTCACGAAACCTTCAGAAATCCTTGCATAGACTAATTATAATAGATCGTGTTGCACTAATTTATTCCGTTTCCGGGCCCAAAAACTCGGAAACGGAACCGGAACGGAACAGCCCAAAAAACACCGGAAATACGGAAACGGAACTGTTCCGCACAGCCCTGTTTATCACCCCACCACGGCGCGGCAGCCCCCGTCTCGCGCGAGGAGTGCGAGCGCAGAAAAAGAGAGTCGGCGCGCAGAGACGGAGAGAGGCCAGCAGCCGGGCTGCCGAACGAGCCCGCCGTCGGGACAGCTCAGAAAAATCAAAACAAGTTACTTGTAATATAAATGTAACTTACTTGAATGTCTCAAGTAACTTACATTTATATTACATGTAACTTACATTTATATTACATGTAAGTTACACTTATGTTACATGTAACTTACATTTGAATTTTCACCATGGGTGGCCACCACGAGACGCAGACGACACGCGATGCAGAGGGCGCGTCCCAGGCCACACACTACGCCAAAAGAATGCTGTCCAGGACCTTCCATGCAGGTATGGAGTCAAGTGCCTCAAACATGGGTAATTGAACCAACAGCAACTCCAGTCGTATGGCTGACCCCGCGAGTGCGTCGTACATCAGCCTTGGAAACATCTTCTTGGCCGATTTAAGTTACTTGCGATTTATATTGTGCCATTTAAGTTACATGTAACATATCTGAGGCGCACTGCGCGCAGTATCCTCACAGAAATTGAAATTAATTTACTTGTAACATATCTAAGCTGATGTAAGTTACTTGCGACTTATCTCAAGTTATTTAAGTTACATGTAACATATCGGAGGCGCAGCGCACGCAGTATACCACCGATATTTTACATGTAACTTAATTGACCTGAGATAAGTCGCAAGTAACTTACATCGGCTCAGATATGTTACAAGTAACTTGTTTTCGGCCTTTTATGTTACAAGTAACTTGTTTTCATTTTTCTGAGAGGGTCTGTCTACACACGGAGAGAGGAGTTGTCCCGCCTTTTGCGTCGGGACCACTTCGCTTACCATGAGTAGCGTGATGTTTCGAACTGCTAAAATGGGACAACTCCTCCCTCGGTGTGTAGAGAGCACCTGTCCTCCCGCCGTCAGCAGCTGGTCGGCGCGATGGGTGCTATACAAGGATTGAACGGAGCTCGGTGAATAATTTCGTAATTCCTTTGACTTTCACGTGAACAGCTGACATCAGTGTGTTCACTCGATAGGTGAATATGCTGGCCGGCGCTTCCCTACATTTTCTCGATAAAATTGTTGCTTATCTAAAAAAAAACTCTGAATGGCTTCGCGCTGTTTGTCAAAATCGTGTTCCTTTTCAAAACCATTCTTGGTCATGGTCAATTTGATCGAATAAAACAACAATCAACTTATGAAGAGAGACTTCTGCTTTAGGTACAAATCATTCCGTTACCAGCTTGGTATGAATACTTTCATTTGAACACAAAGTTAATCCATGTAATAAATGTAGGTAAAATAGTAGCTATGTATGTAGGTAAAATTTTCAGTTTTCTTAGAGACTTCAAGGTAACACTTTTACATATGCTAAGGTAAGTGGAACTAATTTTTTCCAGCTTCGTAGTATAGTTATTATTTTTTTGAATAATTCAGATATGAGTTGTTTCGCCCCTATCCTCAGACAATTCTTACCCCTAGCTACTCGAAGCTTTCCAGTAAGAAAGATGCTGAAAGTTTCAATAATTTAAACTACCAGCAAACATTGAGGTGACAGTGAACATACATAGTTCAAGAGCACATAATTTCTGTTTTTGTAATATTCGATGTTTTTTTCTGCAAACAATATAATAATCTTCCGAGAGCTCTTCAACCAGGAAATATGTTTCCTGGTTGAAGAGCTCTCGGAAGATGTTAAATTATATTTACCGATTTTCTCTATTAGAAGTGCTTTCTATGTGAAGTATACTTTAATAGAAGTACATCAAAAAGAGACTTGAAAATTAAAGTACTTGTAGTTCTTAAAGATAAAATCCGGTATACCACACAAAATCAAACGTGCCCTCGATATGCACTAATGACCAACTGTATGAAGTTACCTAATCGGAGAGAGGAAAAACAAGGAATAAGAAAAAAATTGAAAAACATCAGGGAGAAGAAAAAAGAGAGGAAGGGAGGAAAAGATGAAGGTGAAGGAAAAGAAGTAATGCACAAGGAAGAAGAATAGAAACGAATGAAATACGGAAAAAGATATGGTGACGAAGATGGAGGGAAAGGAGGAGTAGTAGAAGAGAAAACGCAAAAGAAAAAAACGAAACGAGTGAAGAAATACAGAAAAAGAAAGGATGAAAGGACGAAAGAGAATCAGGTTAAAGGATGGAGGAAAAATATGGAAGGTAGACGAAGACAACAAGTACATGAAAAAGGGCAAAGGAGAGATGAAGAGAAATAACAGGTTTATGAAAAATGCGCTGGAAAGAAGAAAAAAAGGCGTAGCGGATAGCAAAAAAAGAGGAAAGCAAAAAAAGAGCGAGAAGAAGACGATGAAGCTCGTGTGTAGAGGAAGAGAAGAAGAAAGTCCTCTTCTTTATCAAATCCTTTCCCCTCTTTTTTCTGCTTCGTCATCATCGTCATCATCACCATGTTCTTCTTCCTCGTCTCTAACAAACTCTACTCTTTCTGACTTTTCTTCAGCTTTTCTTTCCCTCTTTTCTTTGCCTTTTCTTCTACATAGTCATTTCTTCATTTCAATCTTCTTTTTTCCATACTTTTTTCTTCTTTTTATAATTATTTTTCCTTCCTTTCTGTCCCTTTTCACTTCATTTTCTTCTACCCTCTTTCCTCCTACCTCGCCAACTTCTTTTTTGTATTTTTTCGTCTTTTATTCTTCTCTATCTATTCTCTTTTTTTTTCGTCTGATTTTTCACTGTTCTTTTTCTCTTCCTCTACGCACGAGCTTCATCGTCTTCTTCTCGCTCTTTTTTGCTTTCCTCTTTTTTTTGCTATCCGCTACGCCATTTTTTCTTCTTTCCAGCGCATTTTTCATAAACCTGTTATTTCTCTTCATCTCTCCTTTGCCCCTTTTTCATGTACTTGTTGTCTTCGTCACCTTCATATTTTTCCTCCATCCTGTAACCTGATTCTCCTCGTCCTTTCCTCTTTCTTTTCTGAATTTCTTTCACTCGTTTCGTTTTCTTTTGCGTTTTCTCTTCTACTACTCCTCCTTTTCCTCCATCTTCGTCACCAAATGTTTTTCCGTATTTCATTCGTTTCTATTCTTTCATTGACGATCTGTGTTGCCAGTGCTAATTGCCGGCCATGCTTAGATACTTCATTCCTTCTGTGTGAAAACACATATCTTTGAGAAAACCCTTAGATTCTGTTTTGCGTATGCGTTTCAAGAGAGAGTATGTGTATGACTCAATTTCAACTGAAAACAGCTTTCCATGCGCTTGCAAGTGTCAGTAAGCTCACTCAACTCTAAATAGAACGAGAGAAGCATCTTCTGAGGGATCGGTCGAGTCCATGAATCTTTTTAAAAATTTGAACTGTTCTGAATATATTCAGCAGCACTTGCTTTCAGTCAAACACCATTGCCCAGCTCTTCTATGAAGATTAAACTATGGTAAACGGTGGATATATGATTGAAGGTCTCGATGATGTTTATAAGCCTAAAGTGGAAGGAGATGCTCGAAGGGGCTCAGCTTACGTCAGACCTAATGTGCGATGGAGTGAGAAATTAGCTTCTTTTGTTCAGAAATCTCACCAAACATTTGTCCTCCGTTCGCGGAAAACTCCGGGCCTGAATAAGGTTGCTACACTACAAATATCATAGATCAGTAGGGAGGTCTTCTTGATTACTCAACTCGCCGTGTACTCAACATGGCATTCTTTATATACGTTATTTTCGGATCACGTACACAGTGTTCAGGAAAACATGGCATTACTATGACGGCTCAAGTATGTCGGAGTATTTAGTCTACAATCGACATTGAATGCCAATATCGTGGAAGGGGTCTTTGTCCGCTGGGCCAAGAGTGAAGACTCGAGGATGAAGAGTTTTACATCTTCGAGGCGATCGGACCAGCTCATTATAGAAGTTAGTACTAATATTCAGTGAAATCTGCTTATCTACGTAATTTCATGTCATTGATCACGCAATTTTTAGAGTGCTTCGCAGAATGATCGGATCTGGCTTAAAACTTTTATGGAAGTGGGTGATTCAAGGCGCTGACCACAATTTCAGCTTAAGTTTGTCGATATCCTCAAGTATACTGTAGGCTACGGGTGGTATAATGTCGTCTTGGCCAAATTGTGCCACAGCGGCCCCACGAAACGCGCAGCTGTGGTACACTACGGTAGTAGCGTTTGCGGGTGACAAGGGGAAGCTGTGCACTCCCGAATAAAGGCAATATATCTATGACGCTGGATAGCGGAGTGTCGCAGGTTCTGGACGCTGGTTGTGAAGTAATACTCACATCGAGGAAGTTCGAACTCTTCATTTACAGGGTAAGTTTCAAATATGGTGACAAGGTTTAAATTCTAATTCCCTCTACATATACATACCCGTGCCTAATCGCATTCAGTGGTCTATTCTTTCCAGAGAACCTCTCTCCCGAAAAGAACAGAATTTCGGAGCATAAAATCGTTTTTCAAATAAATGGTGGGAAGAAGTTTGAAGGGTCACCAACTTGTGCCAAAAAGGTCGCTACATAGTCTTCGGTAATTGTTCCTACTTGCCGCACGTGAACGTACGGCACTGCTATAATGGGTTCATTTTGAAGCAGAGGGTGTCTGCTTGGAAACGTATCACAACTCAGCCCTCGGACCCTCTACTAATAGAACATGGAACTATGTTGCCAAATTTAATTCGTTGGTTCAGGGCACCCCATTATCGTAATTTCTGCAATCCCTGTGGATATCAAGGCGGCTAACTTTGCGGTCAAGTGCGGCTGTAAAGTTCTAATTGAGTTTTGTACTCCTCCATGATTTCAAGAAAGTCGATAGGCGATAGATTTTGTCGATTTCTGAGTAGAATTGGCAATACGTATACAGATCGATAGAAAATCTTAAGCGGCACTCACGCTCTGAGCTTGACGCTTGGACGCCGTCAGGGAAACGAAAAAAAAGTGGCCCGAATGCAAGTATTTTGAACTTTGGTCAAGCCAAAATGGATTTCGATCTTCCGCTCTCGCGTTCTTTCAGTAGAAGGTACGAGGAATCCAGCTATGATATGTTTTCAGGCCGGCACCCTCAGCTTATAGATGACCCCATCGGAGCAGTTCTTCGAGGTGATGTGCCGGAAGGTGCAACATATACTGAAGCCGACTTAAAGACACAGTCCAACCTCAGGGACGAAACCTAAGATTTCCACATAATTGGCAAGTAGACCCACCCCTAACACCTGCTATTTTGTTTTTCCAAGAATAACTTTGCTGAAACTAAATGATTTTCCACCAAACTCAAATAGAATATCAAACATGATAAAAGTGACCAAAGAAAGCAAAATAGAGCTAAGTATTTCGAGAAAGAAAAAAAAATGACATTTCTTTTATTGAAAAAAAAAACCGGAACAGCACGCACTTGGAGCTAGACAAAAACTTCTTCATATGAGTTTCCTGAGCTTTCAAACGAGATCATACAGTTGTATGTGGGAATAAGATGATTAATACTTCGCTGCATAGACTTTTGCTCCGACTACAGCTTGACATCGTCTTGGCATGGATACGATGAGTGAGACCATGACAGACCTTGGAATACTGCATCATTCGGCCTCCGCTGAAGGATTTTTTCGTCGGAACTCTGAGCCCAAACGACGCGCCCGCTCTCATGTGCTCGATCGGACTGAGGTCTGGAGACTGGCTTGGCCACTTCATGTGTTTTACGCAGTGGTACTCACACCAACTCTGAACAGCCTACAAGCGATGCTTCAGGTCATTGTCATCCTGGTAAAGAAGCCCACTGGTTAGCGAACGACGAGCAAATGGGAGCATATATTCTTTTGAAATCTCACACTCAAACGATTCGCATAAGATGGTCCCGACCTCCGCTAAGGAGCATCCTCAAACCATGCACGAACCGCCGCCGCGCTTCACAGTAGGACACTGGTATCTAATATTCGAAACGTTTGCCCCTAGGATGGCGAATCCACTGTATTTCATCTGTTCCAAGCAGCAGGAACTTGCTTTCGTCGCTCCACTGTTCCCTACTGCACTTTTGGGTGAGCCTAGGGCCATTCCCACTTTTCAATTGGTTTCCGATATAGGTGGTTTTTTGATAGATAGCCTTCCACAAAGCCCATCAGCTACCGGGCAACGTCTGATGGTCCTTTTGGAGGAAAGGGTTCTGTTTAGAGAGGATGATTCTTGCAGGATGTCCGTTGTAGTGAACCTTGGATTGCTACGCAAGATCCTCAGGATGTTTCTGTCGAAAAAGAATCGGTCGCACGTGGCCTCCCGAAACTCTTTTAACTCACCACTTCTCCTCGAGTTCGGAAACGTTGAAGAGCCTTCGTTATATTCGACACAGCAACGCTGAACTGACTCGCTAGCTGTCTGTGCGTTCGGCCTTGCGATCTTCCATTCATAATAGCAGCTAAGAAATCCTTATTGAGATTTCGGGCTTAAAGTGTTTTTGCCATTGCCTAAATATTCAGCGTATGCAATAAAAACAACGGTACCATACTTCCAAAAATCACAACTCATCCTGCCAGTCTTAAAATTGCAGGACGTTGTTTGTAGCGATTGTGATAAAATCGATAAAGGGGGCGCGAAAAAGCCACCCACGTTGACTGCGCGACAATCTACAGTGATAAGAATGCAAGTGTGCCTCTCAAATCGTGAAAAAAGTTTCAAGACGATTGAGCCATTCTAGAGAAAGGTATGAGCAAAAAACCGAAATGTGATATATTTTTGTCCAGTACTGTAGGAAGAAGCCACCCTGGGGCGCCCACGTCTGGAAGCCACTTCGGCCTGCCCCTTTTACGATCCTTCGATCCCAATCGTGGCAAAATGAGCGATGGTTTCCGATCAATAGCCTTGTTCTTCTTTTCATTCTTAGCCTCTCTCTTTATTCAGGTCAGCTCGCATACACGGGTTGCAAATGACGGAAGCTACAAGCTACGAACAACTCAGACGAATATGAGGACCGACCGCGCACAACAATAGGCCCGACTTCGGGATCGGCGACGTTCCGACCGCACCATTGCGCGCGTTCCGACCGGTAGTCAGCGCGGTCGGACCGGAATTGGCGACGTTCCGACCGCACCATTGCGCGCGTTTCAACCGATATACCGGAGCGGTCAGTACGGAAGTGTGGGCATTCCGAACGCAAATCTGCATTACGGCACTTCACGTTCGCACCGCGGGCAAAAATGAAACCAGGGCCCCTCCCCAGTGGGCGGGGCTTAGAACAGCGCAATACGCGAGCAGGGCACCCTCCAGTCGTGACGCCTACTACTGGCCGTTATACTCTCTAACAGCCAGCAGTGGAGATCACAATTTGGGGATACCCTGGATTAATCATTTGATAGTGAACAGTACATGAACAAGTACTGAAACAATAATAGTACGAGAAATTCTTCCTCATGAAGAAACAGCTACATGCAGAATTATGCAACAAATGTTGCAGTACATATCCGGCTTCATATTTTTCGAAACATGACTAAAACTCGCAAAATCACCTATGAGAAAGATGAAATACATATTTACCATGCCACAACATCAGAATAGTTCATGTCGAGATTATTTCATTTTTCATATGTGAAAGTACATGTATAGAAACTTAGCTATCTAGAAAAGATTGCGCTCAAACAACGAATGTTATTTTTGAAATACTCGATTCAACCCTCCGATTCATATGTTCAAACGTCTGAAAACTATATTTTCTTCTGATATCAAATACAGTCCACCACAAATGGAAAAAGGCGGTGATGCGGTCGCGGTAGACGCACTAAAGCCCCTTCCACAGTTTGCCGTTCGACACGTTATAGGACAGGGCTGCGAAATCGTTGAGTGGCGGAAGGTGACGCCGAATGACCGACGTCGCAACGCGGCGTTCAACGTCGGTGCGAAATTTCTCCATTGATAGTGGGATGATCGATATTATCGGTTGCTCTATCACAGGCCTGAGGGCGCCGCACGCGACGTCGGATAGCATCGCAGGATGTCGGACCGCAAAATAGCTGTTAAAGGCAGCATACACGCTCACTAACGTGGTCGAAATAACAGCATAAGAAGACCCGCACGGCCCCTACCATGTCGTCAACGACGTTCGAAGCGCCAAAAACCATTCAGGATGACAGTATTTGACAATGTTTGAGCAATCTTGCCTTCCACGCCTGTATTTTTCCACCCATTCCAATACGAGATTGATAAGTTAAACTTGAGAAAACATGTGATAATTTAGAGTGATAACACTATAAAATGGTAGTGCACGAGAGAAACAGCTTGATTCACCTGAAAATAACATGTTTGTTCACAGATGAAATCCTCCTTTTCAAAAAGTCAGCCGAAGTAGAGCGGCATTCTCGAAAGTGTACGAGAGTTAGTCGGTATGCAGACATGTTATATTCAAATCAATCAAGCTGTTTCTCTCGTGCACTCCCATTTGATAGTGTATTTATGCTGTTATCTCGGCCACGTTTGTGAGCGTGTATGCCGCCTTTAAAGGGTCTTAAGTATAGTGTCGAATCTGCCGAGATATTCAAAATTGGTTTTTGTTACCTCTTCCATTTCTTTTGTTTCCTTCAGGTTCATATTTGTTAGATCTTGTTGGGTGCTGCAAGTATAGGCTTCCTTTTGTGCGTGAAGGTACTTTGCATTTTTTTGGGCTGAAACATTCCTTCAAAATCGCTCTAATAAACCTCAAAAAGTTGCTAAAAAGATCGCCGTTTTCAAAGGTTTTTTTTACCGGTAGTGTAAGTGAGGCTTCATTCGTGCTATCTTTGATCATTCTGACATTTTCTCCTCACGATTCCTGATTTAAATCACTTAATTACCTTAAAAATTGCTTGGAATAAGCTTCAGTACCTTCCACAATGAGAAAAGCCTCTTCCCGAAACAATCAACAAGAGAGAAACAAATGCAGAGCAGAAAGAAACAAGGAATAAGGAGGATAAACTAAAACTTAACTGAAGTACCAGCCGTTCGGCCAATCAAATACGAAATTAAGCCAAGAGTCAGTATCAACCACATTCTTCGTACATTGTTATAGGCCACTTTCAGAAGCCTATCGATCTGCGACGCGATCGACTAGAAACATCAATCTGGTCGTGTCGCACGATCAGGTTGCAGCACGCTTAAACGCACCTGCCTCAAAAATCTTTTGAATCGCTTAGTTTGGCAAAAAGATGTCTTTATCGCATCGCTGTGCATTCCACGGCGATGCGATTGCCGCATCACCGTGCACACGATAGCGTCGCACTCTGAAAGAGGCCATACCAAAATCCTGCGATCGCGACAGGTTCAGTCAACTGTCGCGAGTAGTGGGGAGACCAGGTCGACACAGTACAAATGTGATGTCGTAAGATTACTCTGCAGCACCTGTCGCGGTCGCTGGCTCGAGAAGGAATGTAAGTCCTCAAATGGGAGAGCCGTGTACGCGGTAGCTATCGCGGCTGTGCGTTGTGCGACTGGTACCAGAGAAAGCGACTGAGGGTTCGATCCACTGTCTAGTAGGGTTTTTCTAGCCCTAAGCAACACTGACGTTGCAGTGTTCTTCCGCCGATCTGTCGTGGGATATAATATGGACCCTAGTGTGTTGATCGCAATCGCACCACGGCCTTTTCCCGAACTGTATTTTCATGTTATGACTTTGAAACAACTTTTCGTACATTTTTTTAATAGGTTTTGATCTCAAATATTGCAAATAATGCTATGAAAAAATAGGGCAAATACATTGACAACGGAGCAGTACTTTTCAGAGGTACTGGAACGTAGGCCTCTATTTGCGGAGAGAATAAAAAAGTCAAAGCTAAGGCATGTATTAGCAAGAGATACATTACAGCAAAGAATGCAACGAAGCAATTCTTTGCTGTAATGTATCTCTTGCTAATACATGCCTGCCAGCTAATACATGTCTTTCACAGTCCTCACCGCTAGCCCGGCACGCGCTGGACGTGCGGTGGGCTATGAAACCTATCTCTGCGCGGCACGCGCGTGCCGCCCATCCAGCAGCTACCATGACGGCGCCGCCAAAACCGTTGAGGTGGCTTCACTGTCTGAATCATTACTTGCTTGTTAGTTCAAGCTCACCCCAACATAAACAGTTCCGGGATTATTCTACGATATATACTGAAGCTAGGAAATACAGTACATGTCACGGCTGAAGCCCCACCTAAACCCGCACCGCTATGGCGGCGCCGCCGGAGATTTCATAGTAACTTCCCGCGCGTGCTGCGCGGGAAAAAGTTTCATAGTCCAACGCACGCTCCAACGCGCCTGCGGTGAACACTATGAAAGATGCGAAACTGACTTTAAAATATGAAATAATGGTAGGACGATCTCAGCAATCCCTTCCGAGCTAAATAAGAACAATACGTTGCACTAGCACAATAAACAACATTAAGGACAGCATACACGCTAGCAAACACGGTCGAGATAGCAGTATAAATAGGCCCGCATGACCCCTACCATCTGGTCAGCAGCGCTTAAAGCCCTGGAAACCACCCAGAAAGACAGGATTCGTGCATTACTGCCTTGAATGTTTGTATTTTCCCACTCCTGTCATGCGGGCCAATTTATGCTGTTATATCGACTATGTTTGCGAGCGTGTATGGTGTCTTTAAGAACGATTGAAACCCACAAGGAATAGTATCCTTCAATACCAGAGATTCCTTTTCGTGTTCAGATGATTAGGTTAGCTCTAGGAGTATATTGAGTTGGCATCAACAATCTATCCCATTGAAGTTCGAAGCAATATTTCTGAAAATGTTGGCCTTATAGTTTACCGCAATGTTAAAAGGACATGGTGCGGTTGCGGACTTGTGCTAACATACGGTAGTCTTATTGTGTTATCACTCATTTTTCCGAAATAACTGAGGTTGGTCGGTGAGTTTCTCATTTCACTCTCACATTTTCACCTGTTTTCATTGCTTCCACAGATGTAGTCATATCGGTGAAAACACCGACTCACCGATCTATCACAGCTGTTTCGGAAAAAGGAGTGATACCGCTTACAAACTACCGTATGTTAGGACGAGTCCGCAACCTCACCACGTCCTACTTACTATAGTTGTGCTCGAATATTCACAATCGAATAAACATTCGAATAAATTATTCGATTATTTATTCGATTATCGAGTAATCGGAAAATCCCGGATTTCGATTATTATTCGAAATCGACTATCGAAAAAAACAGATATTCGATCATTATTCGAAATCGACTATCGAAAAAAACCTCATATTCGATCATTATTCGAAATCGACTATCGAAAATACCAGGTATTCGATTAATATTCCAAATCGACTATCGACACTGACAATTATGCGAACATATTCGATCTTCGAATATATTCGAATAATTTAACACAGCCATTACCGGATCCTACACAGAAATTTTTCGAAGGGCCAGTGCACCAGCACTAGTGTGAGTCAGGGCTGTGCGTAACTGAAATTTTGAATTGCGTAAATCGTAATTTTCAAATCTTCGTAACTCGTTAATCGTAATCCGTAACTGATGAGTAATGAGCTCAAACACAGCCTCAGACCTCATTAAACATGGAAATGCCTCAACTTCCCAGTGATGATATGTGTTTCAAAATGAATCTGTTTTTGACGAGTACTTGAAAAAGTGCTTTCATCCGAGCGAATCTCTGGTCCGCAATCGCAGACACCCGCTATGGCAGCACGCGACACGATGACAATACTGGTGGGACCACGTAGTCCCGGCACGATCAACCTTCGTCCCAGCACGACTTCATCGCATTTCGTGCTGCAACAGCGTTTGTCCACAATTGCGGAACGGAATTTTCTTCTGCTAGGGGCAATACTGGTCGAAAGTGTAAATCGTCTTCTATCCAACGCTTTTTTTGGTTTTGAGCAAAACTTGGCGGTTTCCAAAGTTGTAACTAAAAATTTGATGGAGATCCAGGGTACCGACTGAGCATTTTTTAGTAGCCAAAGCTAAAGCCGCGAAAATTGGTAAGGCAATTGAACCCACGACATATGCGCTAGATCAAAATAAGCGCGGAAATTCTCAATAGAGCGAGATTTGTATATTTTTTCCCAACCTTTGACAAGGTGCTTCTATGGCTGTCGACGATGGCTAATTTGGATTTTTCTTATCGATTTTTGGAAACGAAATAAAAACGAATAGGTGGCAAAATGAGTAATACTCAAAGGGGTGGAGTAAATATCAAATAGCAGCAAGTTTTGCGGCTCATACTCGTTAGGGCAGACAATGTCGAAGTAACAAACTCAGGAAAAGCGAAAAAAAAAGCTAGGAATCACGCCTAATCCAAAAATTCCGCGAACACTATCCCCAACTCAGACAGTAGCACTGATGGAATCGCTGGCGCGTGGCGGGCCGAACAACTCCTATCTCTCTATACGACCGCTATCGTTCTAGGGGAAAGCGCGTCATTTCGAATGTATCGCGCCTCTTCACTGTGGACACCCAGCGAAGACGCGACGCGACGTAGCGTGATCGAGATGTAGGCTGATTATAACATCGCGTTGCGACGCGAATGAACTCTGAACGGGGTCTTACGAAACGCCCTCTCGTGACGCGCTGGCGTTGTATAAATAGCGCATTAGAGCCGCTGTGGGTGGCATCAGACAGCTGCTAGTGTAGAAACGATACGTATCGATTTTGCGTGCCGCCACTCATGAACCCTGCCTGAGCGGAATATTGAAAATATTGAGCAGTTCAAAAGCTTTCGGTGCCATTCTTAAAAACTGCCTCTTCAAAGCAGTAGCGTCGCAAAACTCTGAATTCGGTTGGCCGTAGTTAAATTAATTCATTTATTCGAAATTATTCGATTTTCGATATTCATTCATTCGAAATAGAGAATCGAATATATTCATTCATTCGTTCATTCGAAAATTTCGAAGTCGAATATATTCATTCATTCGTTTATTCGGAAAATTTAAAGTCGAATATATTCATTCATTCGTTTATTCGAAAAATTTGAAGTCGAATTTATTCATTCATTCGTTTATTCGAAAATTTTGAAGTCGAATATATTCATTCATTCATTCATTCGGTCCGTTTAGTCAAAAAGCACAACTATACTACTTACATTGCTGTAGACTATATATATAATACTGGACAGAAAGATATCAAGCTAGCATTTTCGCAAATTGTTTTTCTTGACGTATCTCGGGTTAAAGACGGTGGTCACGATCAGGGATGTGCGGAAAAAAATATAGTGGAAACAGAAAACAGAAAATCCAGTTTGACAGAAAATAGAGAAAAATCTCCAAAAATGGGCAGAAAACAGGAAACAGAAAACAGAAAATTCTAAAAAATCAATAAAAAGTGTTCAGTTAAGTTTTTCACAGCATTAAATTTTCAAACATTTGCAGGTTATAAATGTTTTTAGCACAATTTTCAAAACCCAACAATTGACCAGAGTGAGAAGTACAGACACCCAAAAAACGCAGATTATCAGCGCGGAGACGACAATTTTCTCTCTCACCTTTCTTCTCCCAGGCAGTAGCAGCCAGATTGCTCAGAAGCTCAATATGCATGGGTAAGAATTACGTAGATACAGTGACAGCGAGTTAACCCTTACCTAGTTTACATATTTTTACACTGATTTTGGGATAACTGCTGATTTGAGCAGCGTACTACTCCTCAGTGTCCGAAAGTCACGCGCATAACGCGCAACTGTGCCGTTCGAGTATAAATGACCTGACGCGCCGCTCGCTCCACCGTGGTGGGGTCGCTCGTACCTTTTTGGGAGTTTTTTCATCTGCTTTATAGCCTCACCATCGATTTCTTCGCGCCTTACCTTTTTAAATTCTGTACCGTCCTGCGTTGCAATGAGTTAAAATACGCTTTCAGAAGCTGCGTGTATGATACAGTTGGAGCCCAACTTATCACCGCTCCACTGAAGCGGTGGCGCTGGAATACTCTTAGTCTGTGCCCACGTGTGGAAGCAGTTATATTCGGACCAGTGTCAGTACACAATAGCATTATAGTTTTCGCGTCATTTGACTGCATCGCATACCTTCTTAGGGATTAATCAACGGCAAATCTCTGGGTAATGGTAACCACTATAAGATAAAGATAAAACCTCTGTTCCTTTAAGGCAGGGTTCGCGATAAAAACAACTTTTAAGCTCTCGTCATAAGAATGTAGATTTGGTCATCAAAAAAGTAAAAATAAGGGAAAAACCCGGAAGATCGATTGAAAAAACGCTCAAAAACAAAGTATAACGGCTAACTACCGGTGTCGGCCGGCCCCCTAATTAGCGAGATTTTTATTAATACTTGCTTATCCGCCTTTTATTTTGCTGTTAGAGTAGTCAGCAGTCTCCAGTGATGCTCAGACATTACTTTAGAAGCAGAATAAAAGTTGACAGAACAGGCTTTTACACAAATCTCGATAATTGGGAGCGGGAGGACACCAAGCAATAACTTGTTCCTGAGCGTTTTTCTCCAATTATTCTTTTTTTTTGTGATGGCCAGATCTACAATTCGATGGGGACAGCACAACAGCCGATTTTATTGAGACCCCTGCCTTTAAATCTCTATTGGGTTGCGCAGCGTATTCATCGTTGTATTCGTGAAGGCTTGATTGCTTGTTGGGGCTATTTAGTGACTTGCTGGCGAGCCGACTTTCCAGTCAGTGAGTTCGTCCCCCCCACATAGATCTGTTAACAACTCAAGGACCTCGGAGGGATGGTGGGTTTAGCTGACCTCAGGCGAGGATCGAATCCGACCGAGCATTGCGAGCAGCAGCGCCTCCTGCCATCACCCCACAAGCGCTAGGATAGATCACAGTAAAGTGAGTAAAAGTGCTAGGTGTGGGAGAACTGCAGAACCCCCAGGTTGCATTAACCCTCAATCTATTGGCTTACCTTCGATGAATCCGGCCTCTGGCCTAAGGAGCAATCCAGCTACAAATCGCTGCTCACGGTTTTTTTCTGTTTTCTGCCAAATTTCGCCTATTTTTACAGAAAACAGAAAATAGATAAAAAATAGCCAAAAAAGGGCAGAAAACAGAAAACAGAAAGAAGAAAACAGAAAATTCCGCACATCCCTGGTCGCGATAAAATATGCTTGTCCTCTTTTCCTCTCTAAACCCTTTTCTGGGTTTAGAGTAATAGGACCAATGATAATAATAGCGGAAAAACCGTGGTTTCGGGCCAAATTTGAAGCCTGAACTTTCTTGTCTTTTGATGGTGGACGAGCCCACTCCACATCATCGGCATCGATGATCTCTGATATCAAGAAAATCAGCTGGCTTGAAATTGAATTGCAATCAATGAACATTATCCTTCGGGCTCATCTACGATACCGCGCAAATTTTTTGCAAAAAAAACCTTTTTGGGGCGTTTTTTTGCGCTCACAAAGCGCCGCATCGCCGTAACTACTTCAAAATCGGCCAAATGAGTTTTTCTGGTAGTTTTCGTGTTCCTCTCAGTGAGGCGAATGCAATGGTACGTGTAGAAAGTCTTTTCGACTTGATCTTTTTCTAGAAGTGGTTATTTTCTCCTATAATTCACATCGACCACAGGTCAAAAAATGACGGATTTCGGCAATCATGACCGTCTGATCAGTTCCTAATGAGGGATTTTGTGGCCAAAATTTGCGATTTTCGATGAAATTCTAGAGTTGAATCTATTGTTTTGTAACACTATCGCATAGGACTCAATAAAAGTAATTCATAAATGACTTCGAATTGAAATCGAACCATTTTGAAGCAAGTTGTGGCGATGCGGCGCTTTGTAAGCGCAAAAAACGCCGCAAAACGTTTTCTTTGCGAAAAAACATGCGTGGTACTGCATGTATTCAAAAATATTGACTGAAGTGCTTGCTTTCATTGGTCAACTCTTTTCATTACGTGAATTTGAATTTATTTCTTCCTCTGAATGTCCATGATTTTTGACTGCTCGGCATGAAGCTGCAATCTTTTTTTGCGGCGCTGTGCACGTGTGCACGAACTAGCATCTTTGGGCCCTAGAAACTCTAATTCTAGCCCGTTTGTCACCGTGCTTCCTTCATAGTTTTTCAGCTGTTTTCTATCTACGCTGATTTTTACAGTTTTTTAGATAACGTTTTTCGTCGCGACCACTGTATTTAAACTTCACAAAACTTTTTCACCCTTTTTTTCACCCACTTTTTTTCGGTTTTTCACCGGGTTTTTCACCCCCAACAACGATCACCTTTCGTTTCTTGATTCCCCACGCCCTTTATTGAATGTGGAGCGCACTCCTTCTGAAGCTTCGACCACTTTCCGAATTTTATCAATATTGTTTTGACAACCATAATACGTCCCAGATAATATACCCCTCGTGTCTTTTCGAATTCCTACGCATTTTAGCCGATACTGTGCACACTCCTTTTGAACAACTCCCACTTTCCTAAACATATCAGTATTGTTTTCAGAACCATAATACGCCCCCAAAAACGTACCCCTCACGTTTTTCCGAGTCCCTAGGCACTTTAGCCGATGTTGTGCGCACTGCTTCTGAAGCCCCGCCCACTTTTAACAACTTCTACTCACGCCTCGTTACCCATTACTTTCTTTTCACAATGCTAATTGTTTACTTACCAGAATCATTTCCCACCTTTCACGATCTGCCTACATCTAGGAAAACCCTTCACCCTTATCCGTTTTCAATATTTATCATTGAATCACCTAAAGTGTGACCGAATGAGAATGGCGGCCCACGCGGCCGGCATGCTTGGCAGGCGGCCGTCGCATGTGCCGCCCTCGGACGAGTGTTGGATTTCAACGACGGCCGCCCTCTCTCCCACCGTCAGCAGAGTTGATTGATCGGCGCAGTGATTGCTGCCAGCCCGTGCCGACCCCGTTCGTAATCGATGGCGGTGGGGACTTTTCGCATGCCCATCCGAGACCGGCGAACGCGACGGCCGCCTGCAAAGCACACCGGCCGCATGGGCCGCCATTCTCATTCGGACGCGCCTTACTGTTAGCTTCGCTTAAACTGTGCATGCAATTATAAGACGATTTGAACACATATAGAATCAACGGAAACACTGAACCACAGAATGAAAAGAGAGAGAAACAAAGAAAAACATAAAAAAGCAAGATAGTACGAGACCCGCAGCGAAAAAAATTTAATTCAAGCGTGGAGATAAGTGATTTCTCGGCCGCTACACACCATGCATTTTCACTCACGTCTGAATTTGTTGGCGCGCAGTCAGTCCTAAATCGTGAGTTGCGCGCGGTCCGAACGGTTTGTGATGGCGGCCGCAAAGCGTGCAACTTTTTGTGATTGTTCCGACCGCGAGCGCAGCGCGGGTTCGGTCCTGAAACGTTTTTTTTTGCGCGCGATCGGAACGGTTCTTGAACGCGGTCGGTACTAAGGGGAAAAACTTGCGCGCGGTCAGTCCTAACATTTGTCTGACAAGTCGTCCACCATGCTTCGCAGCTCAATTTTTAGAAGCCATAACTCTATTCCCACGGGTACATGTAAGATTTCAGAGACATTATTGGAATGAGCGCGGGACCGTTTTCAAGATAGGCAGAGAAACACAAAAACGATTCTGAGATTGGACTGTGCCTTTAGGGGGTCTGCAGAGTTTAAATCGCGGCGTTGCTCGCAGCGACGAAGAGCGCTGGGTGATGTTATACCGATCACATTCGACGACGGGGGCGACCGACGCAGCACGAAGGGCGACGAGGGGGATCGTAGAGTGTTTAAACGCTACCACGGCCCTGAGTCACTCCCAGCGAGCGGCAACCGACGCCGTGACGATAACGCTTGAAAACATTTTTGTCGCAAGGCTAACGCTCGGCGACCACCCTCCAGCCGCTGCAACTGTGCAAACCCCTTCAGTTACGAGTTTCACTGTAAAATCGGGGACAGTTCAAGCTTTATTCACCATTTGTTTCGAAAACGGTTTTGCGCCCCGAAACTTTTTGCATTTTGAGAGAGAGGTCCAATAAAAAGAAAAAACCATACAAGGTGATTAGCGACGTACACGCGTTAGACGCGTTAAGACTAAAAAGTTTTGTCATCATGTTCAAGAATCACCCTGTAGTGCATCAGATTCTTTGCAGAACAGCCATCAAACTCTTTTCTGACAACTGAATCATGCCATATCATCTCAGCTCCGGGGCGTTTCTAATGGGCTCCCGATTTCGATCACCAATGGCATCGAGAGGTGGCTTTTTTGTCGAAGCATCGTTGTAAGCCGCTATTTTTCTACAAGGGCCACCGCTCCGCTGCTGATGGTAATGGCAATCGAGAACCCACTAGAAATTCTCCAGAGTTTATTTTATTGGCATCACTTCACTTAATCATGGCCCAAACAGCCTTTCTTGGAGTTCGAGAATAACTCGCACTTGTGCGTCCATTCCGGCGTACATTGATAACGAAGTATTAGGTGTAGGGGGTCGTTTATACTTCCGCCGTCGGGCGACGCGGCGAAGTAAAATTCTATAATATCGATGAAGCCGCGCCGTATGATCAATATCATAGAATCGCACTTCGCCGTGCCGCACGGCGACAGGAAGTGTAAACGGCCTCTAAGACTTGCAGAAGGCTTCGTCCTCAAACAGCTGAATCGGTAAAGGAGGAGTCTTAGAGTTGACACTGGAAAGAAAGATCCACAGATTTCTGTTTTTATTTCAAACGATGCACACAAATAGTACACTATAGACTTTCAGTGAGTGCGTCTGTCTAGGCTTGTTTCCAAAGGAGCTTACGAGGAAGAGCCAGAGTGGGACAAAAGGCTTCAGTAGAAATGAGCGATAGTAATGCGTCTATGAGTACAAATGAACGAGACAACGCCTTCTTTCAAAGAGGCAATTAGGAAGAGCAGTCAGTGCAAGAGGATTTCGATGGAATCCTGCGATGTGAAATGAGGATTACGTGTACATAACATTAGCGTTTCGGGAGGGAGCTCATAGCATAGCATGGAAAAGCGTTAAAGGCATCGTACACGCGAAATGACCACACTCCTTTTTTTCTGTTCTTTAATGGGTATATAACTTTCGCCAATCAAAACGGCAAACGAGTCCTCCAAAAACCACAACTACTGAAGAACATTAGAGTTGGAAGGAATTGAGAGCGACGTTTGTCGCGCCATATTGACTTTCTGAACACTAGCGCTGGGTTCTTTCGTAGGGAATCGTAGCGTACTAACTGTGACAGATGACTGGTGAAATTGGGTGGAATTAAGCCTCTTTTATTTTTCGAGCCGTGCTTTTTTACGTGCCAAACTGTCATTGGGCTAAGCTGGGTCCAGAAAGTTGAATAAAGGAAAAAAAGGTAGGTGCCCTCAAAAACAAGTTGCACCAATTGAAAAATACTTGGGAAAAGGACTAATGAGACATTAATGTGGTTGAAGGCAGCGTTCACGATGATCGTCTTCGGTGACTTCCCACAGTGAAACGATAGGCGAGAAGGATCCTAAACCCCCAGTGCCGAAAGAACTAAAAGAAAGGAGCCAGGGGTGGCGGAATAGCAGCTGCGAATAAGCGTTTTGTAGTCCCAGAGCCACCCCGCGCCCCATTTCTGCCCCCTCAATGTGAACAAATGAACACTCAGATTACAGGAATGATCAAGTCAAGGAAGTGCTGATAAGTGAGCTGATCGCTTAATTGCACTGATAGGCATCATCCTTCATAGCGGTCAATTCCTCCACGCTCAAAAATACACGTAAACAAGGGAGGACCTATTTTGGATCAAAACGCGTCTTTCGCATCCTTTTTAGGCATGCCTTGCTATATAGGGCACCAGACCTTCCGTAAACCGTGGAGATATCTGAAGCGAAATTTATCGTGAACACTGCCTTTAAGAAGTTGATTAAGATGCGACCAAATTGCATAAGTGGTGGTTTCAATCTGTCACACGACCAGGAGGATGGTGAATTTATCATTGCGGGACACGCGAACGTACTATTTGGGAGAGATCTCGTATTTGCAGCACGCCAACCCGGAGAACTCCCTGAGCTCTTTTATGTCATGGTACCTCCAACAAGTTTGTTAATCATTTGATTCGTGATCAGTTTTCTGTTCAGTGAGTTTCCTCACTGCAGTTCAGAGATTGAGCACTGTGTTCTGCGAGCGAAAAGTCCCGACTTCGTGTATTCAAGCACACTTGCCTGAAGCGACTTCTCATTAAGAATCATAAAACTGTTTGCGGAGCTGTACTTGAAGCCTGCAAGTATTTGATTTGACGTGCTGTCGGACAGAAGCGCGGACCTTTTCTGAAATTTAACTTCCGCAAGAAGGGCAATCTGGGATCACCGTACTGAATTCAGTGCCGTGATAGCAGTACAGTGAACTTCCCGCGGTTCGAACTTGAGGCCATGCAAGGAATATCGCGAAATCTCCCTATCAAAACATTTTTCTTCCGGAAGTAAACACATTTTTTCGAAATATCAGGTTCACAGAACCACTTAACACAAAATTGAAGTGTGTTGCACATTGACCAGACAGTCACCCAGAGTTCAGCCTTTGATCGTGCAGAGATAAAAAATGGCCGAATAGGCTGGTCTTTGGAACTAAAGCTCGCCCTAAGCATATGCAGTCTGTTCCCGATTTTTGGTCAAAATTTAGACGAGGGCGGCCTTTTTCGCGAAAAGTTTATTCTTCGTTTCGATTGAGACACTCCGAAAACCTCCTTTGCTTCTAGTTCGACATTCTTCTATGCTTCTATGCGGGGAAGACATGTATGATTCGAAGAATAGCCCCCTCCTCGCTCTCTCATCTGATCTATAGCGTGAAACGAAACTCGAAGGTAGCGATTGGGCTAGTTGCGGTTCCCGTGCATCGTTTGTGAAACAATTTGTATGCCAACGATGCCAAGCACTTTATTTTTGGGAAAAACTAAGAGATATTCTCATAGATATGTATATGTGATTGCATCAAGACAGATGGTCTACCTGGACCAATCCGTAGTTTACGGTTATAGACAGGTTTGTGAAAATGGAAAATCTGTATGCGGAGGAATGGGAAGCACTTGTTGTGTGGGAGCTTCGAGGCCCTCGCGTCCGTCATAAGCTTGCCGAAACCGCTAAATGGCCAGGCCAGGTTAAAGGACAATGTAGGCATTGTCAAAGTGTACGCTGAATGCGTTTGGCAACGTATGAACTGTTAGTTTTCGGCAAAATTACTTCGATATATAGGATTACCCTATTCATGCATAGAATAGTATCGAAATCACGGCGATATCCCTGCTACATAAGTGCTCCGTCCTACTGGTGGTTGCTGCGAGTTTGTGAAACCTTGGGCGGTGGCCCAAAAATTATTTCCGTTTTGAGCGATGCAAAGAACAGAAGACGGCAGGTGAAAAACTAGTACTGCATTTTCCAGGAAGAAAACTAGCATTCGGTCTAGTAACAACGGATCAAAAAAAAAGGTGCACACATATACGTTTAATGGATTTATGACTCAAATTCGCTACATATTAATGGGAGGATATTGCATAAATGTTAATTTTATAGGATCTTGACAACACAGAATCGTTGGATGTGTTATGTTATTAAAATCATAGACTGGCTGATAAATATCATAAAAAGCTATCTAGATTAAAACTCTCTGAAAATCTGATAGTAGGTCACGTTCAGCAAATTCCGAACCTCTTCATCACGCAGTGGTTTCAGTTGAAGTTCTCGCGAATTATACAGACGAGTTCGCCTGAAGTGCTAAAAATGATCGATTTCAGCATGTTGAGGAAAAAATCCTATTCCAGAAAACAAACTGCTCGGCACATTTCCATATATGTACATACATACATCAGCGTGTAAAACTCTATTGATACTTGCTTTTTCACAAACATCTTATGATTTAAAGCTTTACACCGTTAATAATCCTCAACTCTTGCAGAAGGCTTTAAATGCGCTCTTTGAATGGTCCATCAAATGGGATCTAGAAATTTCAAAAGAGAAAACTTCGGTAATGTGTTTAGGTAAAAATCACCCCTCTGTAGAATTTAGGATCAGTGAAACCGTTTTGAGCCATTCCAGAGTTATAAAAGACCTCGGAGTATCATAAGATGACCATCTTGATTTCAAAGCGTTTATTACTGCTGTTGTATTGAAAGCAAGATGCAGAGCTAATTTCATTCTGAGAGCATTCCATTCGCGTGATCCATTGCTACTATTCAAACTATTCACCGCTTATGTGAGGCCTATACTGGAGTATTGCTCTCCGGTGTGGTCGCCCTACAAAGCGTGTCTGATCGAGAAAATTGAAAATATTCAAAAAAGATTCACGTATAGAATTTTCGATCGAAAAGGAAAATTTAGAATGCCGTACGAGAAACGACTGAAAGCTCTGAACTCCTTGTCTTTAGAAGATCGCCGTAAAATCACTGACTTAACCTTCCTGTACAAAAGGATTACTGGTGAAGTCGACCTGGAGCTTTGTGAAATGTTCCGCCTGTCTCCCTTCATCGGTTTAAGTAGGGGACATGTTTATAGGCTGTCTCACAACGGATGCAACAGTCAGTCATTCAAAGGCGCTTTTCTTTCTAGAGTTATCACGCCTTGGAATAATCTAAATGAACAATTTTTTAAATTCAGGAAGTCTACGAGTTTTCAGTACGCAGTTTGTAAACAATTCAAGGAACGTGCGTTGGTGGGCGACGAAGCTTGATGCTGGTTCTCGTTCCATGCATTGTGTTCACTTGACTCATTTCACTTGCGAGCATCTCATGCGGATTTTGTTTTTTTGTTTTTCTCTCTTGATTCTAGGCCTCTGGTGATCGACATGTGGGCCTTGGTGGGGTTGACGGACCAACTAAGATGGTATCCGGAGCCGCACCTATCATCCAGCCGCTTGCAGTGTTGGCCGGCCACTGCTCTTCACCGCCAAGTGACCCCACTCCCACCCTGATTAACTATGCTGTCCTATCCAGTCATACTCTTTTAATTTTTTCTCTAGTTGCTTTCATAGTTTTTTTATATCGGATGCTCATTCATTATCTTGGGATTTGTCTGTTTGTGTTTCTTACTATCCCGATAAACAATACATCAATACAATCCTTGCTTTTCTTAGAGCCATCAGTTTCGTGGCAGTATTCTGGAGCAGTAGACCGAGATTGTACAGCTTTATTAAGAAAACAGTTCGGCAATCACGCCTTCGACAGAGCCTTTGGTGTGCAGACTGAAGCCTGCTATGCAAAGGGTATATAGATAGGCAAGATTGTTTGCCAATATTCGATATCTGCGATTTCTTACGGTTTTCGGATTTGCTCATTTTTGTTGTTTTCGGTAGAGTTCACGTAACAAATTTAGTCTGGTGAATGCACGGGGCTGCGACGGTAGATCGCCGCGCGCGAATCGATACCCCGTCGGCCAGTGACGCCGTCAACACCGCACGGCCAGGCGCCTAGTCCATGCGTCAGACTAAATCGAATACGGAAACCTCCATCCTGATTTTTGTCTTGAGTTCTGAAAAGGGTTCCCGTGCTTTCTGGTTTTAATTATTTTCTCGTTGCTTTCTGCTTTATTAAGTTGGGCGTAAAATAGTCTTGGCTGCACATTTCTTCCTCTACCTTATGCTTCTCGTCGTTTCCTATGGAGATCGATCAATTTTGAATTTTACATCTAAATACACTGAAAGATTATTTTGAAATGTTTATATTTGCTTTCTCTTAGAGCCCCAAATCAGCCATCATCGGTTGAACTTGTGATCCCTCTGTGGACTGGATGATAGCATCAAAACAAATGGCGGAAATTTCTCAATTGGGTGAATTTTGTATTTCCACGAAAAATCAACTTTCTGCTATTTCTCTTGTATTCGGGACTGCAAGGCACCAAACTCTGTGGGTCAATATTATAACAACTTTCCTATTCGAATATATTTATTTTGCCATTCATCGACCATTTTTTTTTCAAAAATCTATTTTTGGTACTTTTTTTCGACTGTTGAGAAAAGCTGTTAATTCAATCAATGAATAACATTATCTGAAAAATAGCTACTTCATAGTACTTTCATCTAAGGTTTGGGGTTTTGAAGATTTAACATAGAAGATAAATCGCAGAGGTTTCGAAATTCGCGAAAAGACACACTCCATTGATAGTTAAATTAATCATGGCTAATTTGATAAGAGTAAAAATAAACATTCCCCAAAATACAGACGTGGACCACACAGTGCATTCAAATGTGAAATTTGAAAGCGATCAAGTTCTAGCGAAAGCGACAAGGAGCATTAGATAGAGAAAGAAATCTTGCTTTCGAATGCTATATGTATACACATTACAAAGCAAAGCCCGCCATAACGAGAAAAAATTCAAAACGAACAAAGGGCAGGGACTTTTTCCTCAACACAATTTTTGTAGGATGATTCGTTCTCTCGGAATTAGAATACCTGAAGTCACAGTTCAAACGATTCATATCCGAATAATATTTTATCGTTGTTATCAAAACCATTTTTTCAGATAAAGCGAAGTTATATTAATCAAATTGAATTATATAAGAATTCAAATTACAGAGAAAATTTAGATAAAAAATCAAATAAAGAAATTTAAAATGAGTATTAAATACAAATAGAAAAGCCGAAATAGTTAAGAACCAAAAAGACTCAAGCAAGTAACTAAATGAATAGCCAATAAGTAATACCTATAGGAAAAGTGAGATTAAAATTTATAAAAATTAGAAATCTAAAAAAATAAAATTTGTGAAAAACTGAGTCGAAATTCAAATAAACTAGAGTAGACCCAGTTACACATTTCAGCAGCTCGTATTGACCCACTTTTCACCCACTCGATTGATTGTGTCAACCCTATATGCCTTGTTTCAGAGTAAGCCACATATTGAATTAAAAGAAAGAGGGATCGATGCTGATTCCAAAAATGTCTTGAAGTTTGAAAATCGCCCACTTTGAAGCGAGTTATGATCAAAAGACGAAAAAAGCGATTTTCCGCGTTTTTTTTCGCCTTTTTGCCAAAACTTAGGGTGGGTATTGTATTGTCACATAGTGATCGGAGTTCTATCATCTGAGCTTCTAAAATTGCTCTATCAAGAAACCTTCATTCAAAACACCCATTTCGCAGATTTTGAAGGATGGCGTTCGACATCTTCCGTAATTGGAATTGCGAGGAAGACCTCTTCAGATAAAGGCAATGCCAAGGTCTGTCCGAATAAGCCTCTCCGCCCGTGCAGTTGGCGTGCGCGTCGAACGGCAGTGGCGGGGGCATTTTCGGACTATCTTCCCACAACTGCAAACAGCTTGCTGGAATATCATTCGCTACTCATCTGACATTCCTACTAATTGATTTACAAGTGGGAAAGTGCCTTTACAACAGCACGCCGACCGCGTGGGCGAGCAGTCTCATTCAGACGGGCTTCAGATGGTTTAGTAACAGGTACCTCATGTGACAATTCGAGGCCCAATGTTCTGGGGATCAGAGGACAATTTGAAGAATTTCATGAAATACGGGTGATTTTGTGGCACCCTGCCGGCGGTCCGCCAGCACGCTTGCCCACCGCAGGCAGCGTCTTGGCTACTAAAGTGTGCCCGAATGAGAATGGCGGCCCACGCGGCCGGCGTGCTTGGCAGGCGGCCGTCGCATGTGTCGCTCTCGGACGAGTGTTGGATTTCGACGACGGCCGTCCCCTCTCCCCCCGACTACAGAGCTGATTGATCGGCGCAGTGTTTGCTGCCAGCCGGTTCCGGCCCCGTTCGTAGTCGATGGCGGTGGGGACTTTTCGCATGCTCGTCCGAGAGCGGCGCACGCGACGGCTGCCTGCCAAGCACGCCGGCCGCATGGGCAGCCATTTTCATTCGGACGCACATTACCTGGTTTTCCCGCTGTTGAGCAATCGCTTAAAGGCAGTGTTAACGTGAAAAGTGTTCGAAATTTCACTAGGAATGGGTAGTGGAGGGACACTCTGTAAAGTTAACGTCGAAAGAACGTATGAAAATGAGCCAGGAAGAGCCAAAAAGAGCCCGAAGTTGCTACTTTGAGCGCAAGGCAAACCCCAGAGCGCATTTCCCGTCCACAACGAATGAAATTTCCAGATCGTGAGATGAGCGATGGTTTCCGTTCAATAGCCCAGTTCTTCCCTTTATTCCCAACTTCTCTCTTTACTCAGGCCAGCTCACATCGGCGGCAAAAGACGGAGGTTACAAGCCTCGGAAAACTCGTCCATCATGCTTCTCTAACTCAATTTTTGAGGGACCATAACTCCGTTCCCAGAAGGTCGTGTACGATTTCAGAGGGAATCAGCATGGGACCGTTTACAAGATAGGGTGACAAAAAGAAAAAAAAAACTATTTCTATCGTGGACACTGCCTTCAACTGCGGTCCGCCAGTCTCGTCGCAGACCGATAGTTTGAGATTGCTCCCTTATTGCGCTCGTCGCCGTAGCCCAACACATTATGTTTCCCAGTGCTGCTCGCAGGGCTGGGCACGCGTCCCGGTTAACCTTAGGGGGGTGCATATTGGACATTGCAGAGAGGGCAAAGGGGGTGCCTAAACCGGACACCAAAAAAAGCGAAGTGCATGTTCTGTGAAATTTCAGGAGCAAAATAATACACGATTCTCTACTGGTTTGTCATATCTTCCTCTTCGCTTTTTAAGACAAACACAGAATTAGAATTATTGATAGATATGCAGTTTGTGTTCGGAATAATTCATAGTTGCTGTCGAAGCTTCTCATCAACAACTCTATTAATTGAAGATCATATATAATGTGTTTGATTGTTTTGATGAAGGAATGAACACTACTCCATTATCTAGTAGCAAGTAAGGATTGATGTGGTGTAATGTTTCTTTGGTGTAACGCTCAGTGATTGTACAAGTGTACTCAGGCCGGTGTAGTACCAGAAAATTACCAGAAATTTCCCAGGGATCAGTGGTAAATGTGCAATTACCACCCGATTACGGACATTTTACCAGAGATTTTACCATCTTAATCTCTGTTGTTGACAAATTCCCAAGCCAGATTACGAGAAAGTTACCCATAAATTTCTCTATTGATTTTCCGGAATCTCTTCCCTGTATTCTGTCAGAAAAATGGCGATTTCTGACAGAATGCGAAATACGGCTTTTAGCATCCGAATTGGCGGTTTTGGGGGTCAGTAAGGATGAGTTCTAAGCATCAAGACTCTTTCGGGACTCAGGAAGAATGGTGGGGCGCGGCTTTACACTTCCAGTGGAAACTCCTGAGCGAAACGGTTGTGGGAATAGGAGTGAACGCGGAAGCATCTCAGTGATCCATATGAGCGCGCGGTGCTTGACCAAAGTACGCGTACGCAAGTGCGCTCTCCTCCCCTTCACACACGTAGCACGCAAGCGCGTGCACACTCATATGTATAGCGCTCTCACGCGCAAATGCATGCGCTCCCAGAGACTGGACATTCACGCACGCTCATTTAAACACGCTGTATATGCGTGTATACGTGATCATACTTCTCCAGTTCGGAAGTCAATTTTAATCGGGCACGTTACGAGCGTGGTGATTGCGGTGTATGATGCTTTTTCTTATTCCTTCACACCACAGGTGTGAGGAAATCTTGGTAAAATCTTGCAGATGAATTTAATAGATGGCCTGGTTGCTCACCCCTGAATTCAGGGGGCTCAGGGGTACTCAGCGAGACGGCTGGCGCCCTGGCACATCTCGAGGGTGCCGCCAGCGGCGAACCGAAGCCTGCACATGCGACGCCACGAGGCGTGGTCGTTCTCGTGGCGCCAGACTGTGAGGAGGGCAGGCGGATCAGTGAGGAAGGCTGTCACACCTATTGGTTGAGGCTACGCTTCTGGAATCATTAGCGCTTACTCCGGCCCTTTTCCTCTGATCTGCTCCGCCCTTCTCTGTCTGGCGCCTCAAGACGACTCACCTTATGCGACGCAATAACGCTGCGCGGATATTGGCTCGCCCGCTAACCACAAAACACGCTACGCCATCTTCAATTCGGCCGGTTGGAAAAGACAATTGATAATGGTCACGAATGATCACGTCGTAACGTGCCTTTATCGCGTGCACGGCCGGTATGCTGGTGTCTCTGTCTCACTAGAGTACTCTATTCGGCATTCCTGGTAATGCCGGCCCTGGAAGGTGACTTCCTGAGTCCTTCTCCGAGTAAGGCCAGCATATTTCTTTGCATGCTGAGTGGATAGGGCATCCCCACGGCTGGGGGCGAGGGCTTTGCGATCCGCGGGGATGGTGGTTCTTCACCGCAGACTGCGGCGGATTTGGCGAAGTTCGGCAGAATTTTCCGTACTGTCCCGACCAGAGTAGCCGGAAAAAATTCTGACAGATTTCGGTAAAATTCTGCCACGTTAGAAAAACGAGAAAAAATTCGCTGCAGAAAACGGTAAAATCAACTACCAGAGGAGGGCAAAAAATCGTTCCTGTAATCTGGGCAGAATTTTCCTGCAGTAATCTGCTCAGAATCTTACCCGTAATACCTGGTAGGCCTGAGTAACACTTGTGGTATACCTATTAGAAGCGAAGATACAGAGACAGCGCCTCAGACGAGCTATCGTTCAACGTTCAGAAAAGGATTAGCGGAACTGCCGTTTTATGGCAGACTAAAAATACAGATATCATGGTCAGTATAAAAACAAGCCAACGGGAATTTTGCTCCATGAGAATGACGTATTAAGAGAGCCGACTGTAAAATTCGAAGACTGCAAGTTCCAGTGAAAGAAGCAAATAATCGTATTTTCCTGCTTGGAGAAGCACTCCTGTTCATAAAAGCCTGAATTTTATCCAGCTTGAATGCTGCAATCGCAGAGACTCGTTGTGCGATATGGTGATTTGTCCGTAGCTACAACAGCGCACACTGGAGTGGACGCGCGCACGTATATTAATTAAAATAAGTTTTATTACAGAATGGGAGGAGAAAAGGATCGAAAGTAGAGTAAATGGAAGAAGGCAGAAATAGGTTGCTTTCAATGTAACCATCTCAGAAATTTAATGTAAATAAACTAAATTGGGAGCAGGTGAATTTTTTTCGACTCTGGATACAAGGTTTATTCAAATGAACTTTTTTGATTAAAAACAGCATTAACCATGACAACTAAGAGCATCGTGGGAGAAAGAGGAGAATCTGGCAGGCATTTTAGTAACAAAAGCTTGATATTCAATGTAGATTTAAGGACCTTAAAACTCGTCCTGGTTTTGGTCCCGGTTTTCGGGTAAAACTGGACGAGATTTAAGGTCCTTAAATCACATTAAAAAAAACGATCTTGTTGAAGCTTTCAAACTGTTTGTCAGATTCTCTCTTTCAAACAATATCCTTTGCCTCGCATGTTTAATGCTACTTTTAATCAACTAGGTTCGTTTTAAATTAAACTTCTGTCACGGCTACACATACTTACCCCCTGCTCCAACTTTGTTTGTTTACATTACATTTCCTAAAATGGGTACATCCAGAATAGACAATTTTCATCATCTTCCATTTCCTTCGGTTTCAATCGTCGTTTCTCTTCCCTTCTGTTCTGTGTAATCAAAATACATTTTATTAATATTGTGTGCGCGTCCACTCCCGTGTGCGCTGTGGTAGCTGCGTACACACACACCAGATCGTGCACGGCGGGCCGGGTCTCTGAAGGATTTGCGGCATTCTACGTGGGTAAAAAATAGGTTTTCCACCTCCTACGCATCTCATTAATCCCTAAAATGGTTCCACAACACAAAAATAATCCTGGAAAATTTTCTTCATCAGAACGATCAAAGACGGATGAATCTCTTCGTACATAGGTTCATGAAAACATTCGATAGAAAAAAAAACATTGATTACTGCAAATAAAAAGTAGCTCTGTTGTTGCTTGTAATTGCTGGAATTGTAATGAATAAAAAATTGGTTCTCTTTGTCGCTACAATCCTACCTTCTTATTAAAAAAATTTTCTTCATAAGATTGTTTGGAAGTTTAAAAATTAGCACTACCTTTTTATGTTGGACATTTTCGTGGAATTTTTCTTTATTCAGTGCTTTTTTTTTTAAGTACTCTGGTTTATCAAAATATGGAAGTCAAGATCATGGCTGTCGCTCAACTGCCTAACTTCTCGGAAAACAAAAAAAAAAAAACAGCCGATTTCTGATTTCTCTCATAGGGGGTGCCTTGGAAAAATTGCCGGGGAGCTAAGGGGGTGCATATTCGCAAATCGCCCTGCCGGGACGTGTGCCCAGCGCCTCTGGCTGCTCGTCGACTTCAACTCTGCAGACCCTCGTGCGTTTCTTTCCGCTCTCGCCGCGTCACGACTTCGTAATTACGGTCATCACAGATCGTCATCACCGACCGCCAAAAGGGATTTGAAACGGTCAGTGCGATCGTATATTGGAAAGCTGTTATATAGAGAACTATAGCTCTCACTATATATGGAAAACTCGAAAACGAAATCCATCGTGAACGATGTCTTTGTGCATGACAATTGAGGTGTACTACCATGTTATGGAAAAACCTCACCTTGTTCTTCTTTCTGTTTTGGAAGACGAATTGTGTACGTTTTGCCAGCTCTGACCAGATGTTCATTCCTGGGCTCAGAATGATCGACTTTCAGCTGTGTGTCTTCTCCATTCTCAGCGAAAATGTCTAAAATCGGCTTGATAATTTTATAGGTTGTGTAGGAAGAGTTGACTGCACTTTTCACGTTTTACAAAGCTGAGAGCGAACCGGTCTACAATTCCTGCCTCACCTCACTGGCATCTTCTCTACTGTAGTGAGCATTGTGCTTACGCTCCAAGCGAAGTCTACGTGAAGCAAAAATTCACAACTTCTTGAGGTATGTAATCTCAACTCCACCACAACCTTCCCTAATCCTAATCCATTTCTAATGGAAAAATGGAGAACAATAAAATTTTTCACATTACCAGTGACAGAGTTTTTTTCCGACCAGGTGAACACGTGGATGTTTGACGAAGTATTCCAGCTTGTGGTGATTCGAAGCGCGAGTATACTTTATTCTATCCATGCTGCAGTCATGACTCCAAAACGGCGATTAATAAGGGTGTAGTTAGGCTCGGTACGTATACATATGTATAACGATTATATTGGGTTGATGAATAAGTTCCCGCGTTTTCAACCAATCGAAACGTTCTCGTTGAACTTCGCCAACTTCCGCGACTTGTGATAAACGATTCGAAAGGAATCTATTCGTTCCTACAAGACGTAAAGTTAGCTTTCTTTGAAACAGATCCAATATCACTGAGTTTCGGCTCAATGAAAGGCAGGGTAAAAAAACTTCTGACTCATTTTACTGACCCAAAATTTTTGAAAACAAATCTGATCTCAAAAACCCATTCGCACACTCTTGTAGAGCAGAAGATTCCCTTTGAAGAATATATAACACTATGCCAAAATTGACGCAACTTCATGTACAATTTAAAGGAGAGCGTTGAGCAAATTACTCCTTGAATTTTTGATTGAAAATAAGCTCTCGTGTTTTTCTATCGACAACATTTTATCCATGTGGGAAACAGCACTTACGACAACATTTCCTTTTAATTAACTATTTTTTTTTCTGTTGCTTCTGGCACTCTACCTCCAGCCCTCTTTGCGCCAAAAATTGCCTCAGCGCGTGTGTCGAAGAAGTGCGGTAGGCCAGGCTTTGCGGTTTTTTAAGCCGGGATCATACTTTCAGGACGAGTCGCAATGTTTACCATCCACAACGATCCGAAATTCTGATATGCCTGATATGCGCCGTGTGGCTGCCACTGGTCGCGGTGAAAGTATGAACCCGGCCTTACTGTCGATACACGCAGGAATAACTCCGCAAAATTGAAAGGAAAGAAAAAACAATAACCCAAAAAAAAAAAATTATCGGCTATTTCTTATCGGATTGAGGTAAACTTGGAAACTGAGTCAGCCTTGGCTACAATATGAATAGTGAAATTACGCAAACGTCCCGCCGCCTTTTTTTTCTGCTGCCGTTTACTCAGCTTATCTGGGCCAAACTTCCGGTCCGGCAATTGTGTCTCGACACGCCCTTTGCAGCCAGGCATGCGTTCGAGTCAGTCGGCGTTTCCAGCGCCAAAGCCGACTCCGAATACGTCGCTTTTATGCAATTTTCTCCTATTTTCTTAGTTTCCGGTTTCAAAAACCCACCTAGAGCTCAGCAGATCGGCGGCTGCGGCGCTGGAAGCTTTTCTGATCTCGGGCAGTGTGCGGCCGCAATGCGTGTCGAGACGCAATTGCGGAGCGGAATTCTGACAAAGATAAGCACAGTATTCTGCGCTTGACCTGGCAAACTGCCATCATTACTGAGCGCAAAAGTGGCGCTGGAGCGCAACTACTACGAATGAGTACGTGCCTCTCTATACGAAAGTCGCCACACAGGCATATTTCATCCTAAACTACATATGCCCTCTTATCCAGTAGGTGGATATTTTTGGTGTTTCGGTTAAAACACAAGTTTATTGGCAGTGTTCACTGATAGATTCCATTTCCGATATCGCAACAGTTAACGGAAGGTCTGGTGCCCTATATAGCAAGGCATGCTTAAAAAGGATGCGAATGGTGCGTTTTTGAGCCAAAAATAGGGCTCTCTTCCTTGTTTACGCTGACTTTTGAAGGCATCGTACGAGCCTGAAACCACTCACCGTTTTTTTTGGTTCGCTGAATGATTTTCTGGGGCCCACCTAAGAACGTAGTAGGAGAGTTTGTTCTTGGTTAAAAACGTCTTATTTTTGAAGCATAACAGAGGTCGAATGTCTCAAATTCCGTCAAAAGAGGCCGGTCCTTCGTCAGTCATCTCCGGCACAATTTGCTGTCAGCTATCATATAAGTGTAACTGATCAACAATTGATACAGTACAACTGGAGGAGAAGTTGATGGAATATAATGGATTCTTTCGCGGTTTTTTCAACGTAGCTGCTATATTGCAGGATACTTGAGCTCTCATTATATATGGAAAGCTTCCAAAAACAAAATTCATCGTGAACGATGCCTTTAAGCGTGGGAAGAAGTGACCGCTACGAAGGAGTGATGCCTATCATCATTAATTAAGCTGATCAGCTCACTTATGAGCACTTCATCGAGTTGGATCATTCCCTGTAATCTGAGTGCTGATTTGTTCAGCATCGAGGGGGCGGAATTGGAGAGCGGGGCTGTTCTGGGGACACCAAAACTTTTGTTTGCGGTCCGTTATTATTGCTCACTTACCTGGCCTGTTTCTTCTTTCTTACCAAGGTTCTTTCAGTTCAGCCGTGGAGCCCAGCAATCCTTCTCTCTCTCCTATCAGTCTCACTGTGGAAAGTTCCCGAGGATGATCATTGTGAACGCTGCCTTTAAAGCGGTAGAGTCTATGGACCGGTAATGAGATTTTTCAGGATGTTTCTAATAGACTAGTGCTTTTGTGCTGCCTTTGGAAGGTCAACTGCGATGAAATTCAACGAACCTTTTTAGCAGACCGATCCTGGAAGGGATATCGATGTCACCGGACGATCTCTATGAACTGCTCCTCCTATAAGTGAGTTTCATAAAAGTATCTAATTATGCCATCAGAAGTAGGGCTCTCTACACACCGAGGAAGGAGTTGTGTCAAACCTTGCGGCTCTAATTCCTTCCGGGACCACTCCTCGCTTGAATTGAGCATCCTGGGTGGCGTGTCGGGACTGCAAAAACGAGGACAACTCTAATACCTTTGTGTGTAGAAAGCACTTATCTCTAGGCCATCTGCACTTATTTGTTGTTTCAACTGTCTAGCACCCTAAATGATGCGATATAGCGATGCAATGCGGGTTCGATTCCTGCCTGACACCTAAGTTTTGTGTTCAACTCAGCAACACTGTGATATCAAGTACTCTAATTTTTCCACTACACCAAAAGATTCTCACCGGACAAGGAAAAAATATTTGAGAGAACTTACTTGTTCAAATGCATCGCCACTTCCTAGCAGTTCACTGTCAATTTCTGCATTGTCGATAGGCGAAGTTCGATCAAACATATTTGACATCTGTAGTAGAAAGTGATTTTCCACTTCAGCAGGCTCTCGGATAGTGGACTTGGCAGCAGAAGATTATTAGCTCTCTACAAAAATAGAATTCCTGCCATGTTGAAGAAATATATTTGAAATTATCAAAATTACCAACTGGTAGCCATGTTTTGTCTATAAAGTAAGCTACTGAGTTCAACTACCCAGGCCAACATCAAGTTTTTCATGCTAGAGAGTCGCTCTTCAGTTTTTTCGCGAACCTTCTACCTCCAGACATGTTGCCAACTTTTCCAGCCGCTCACGCGCGCGCTTACGCTAGCTCTCGCTCCTAGCTCTCCGTAGCCCACGCCCGCTCCGGGAAAGAAGCATAGAGTTTCTGAGCCAACTGCTTCATCCTCAGAACCCTAGGACTCAAACATACTTCAAAAACCAATGTTCTTCGTAAGCGGCATAGTCCCACCACCAGGGTTAGCTGACCCGTTGTCCAGGACATCGACGAAGCTACTAGAGTTTGAGGACTTTTTAGAAAGAGACCGAACGTGAACGGAATTTCGAATAAATTCGTTCATTTTTCATTTCGAACGAACAAATTTCGAATAAATCTCGTTCATTTTTATTTTTCAAACGAACGAATTTTCGAAATAAATTCGTTCATTTTTTATTTCGAGCGAACGAATTTCGAATAAATTCGTTCATTTTTTATTCCTGGACGAACGAATTTTCGAAATAAATTCGTTCATTTTTTATTTCGAACGAACGAATATTCGAAATTCGAATATTCGAATGACGAATAATTTAAGCATCCATAAGATTATCGCGTAACTGCGAAGTGAGCGGCACTAACAAGTTGAATTCTTCTTCTAGAGCTTTATTTCCACTTACAATTGGAATTAATAAGACACGACTCCATCTCTAGACCTGTACGGGCTACTAACGCAAAGAATGCTACAAAATCAACTTTTTCCTTCTGTAGCTTAGCCTAAGGAGCTTATTCGAGGATCTTACTAACTTTGCGTGCCCCATAAGCCAAGCGAGATTGGTGGAGCCGAGCTCCATAGTTATCTCCGGATGGTGCTTTCGCCTCTATGGTTTGTAAAAGGCAGTGTTCAATAGATAATCTTTAATTCTTTGAGATTATTCGCTATATCGATTAACTGGGCCCCGGGTGGATCTAAATGACGTAGAAATTCGAGAAAACGCAACAGAAGTACGCGAAATCCTCAAGTATCACCCCCGCCTCTTTAAGTATCACAGGAATTGTTTGTTGTGACAATGAAATCTCTTGTGGACGCGTCCTTTGCAATTTTTTACTTCTGTATTGCTCCGTTCCTTCCTCAGAGCCCTAACTCGACTCTCTGCTTTGCATGAAATATTCTTTCTATTTTCGATTGACACAGTTTTCCAACGGTGATGAAATCCATATCATTAACATGTTTATCCGACCGACAACTGGCCCATGTTAAAGAATAATGTCACTGAAATACGACGTTTTAATGCGTTCCTCGCCATTTCTTCGTAATTTTGGTAACACTTGAGAGGCCAGCGCGCATTGTCTTATGTGAAAAAAAAAAAAAAAAAAAAACTGCAGATGAAAATCATCGTGAACACTGCCTTTGAAATGAGAGGCGCAGAGTTCTGCTGGAGCTAACAACGGGTTCGGCCCCACCGACCTGGCTGGCTTACTTCCTGAGAGAATCTTGCGGCAGTACCGTGATGTTCCTGGGTGATTCGCGTTCGTTCCGCGATAGTTACCCAATCGACTCATCCGTTGACATTCTGGTTCTCATACCGTGATAATACCGCGATCGTTGAGAGGTTTGACGGCGCTAATACTGTGGTGCACTCTGCTGATCCGGGCGATGGTACCGTGATCGTCTCCCCGCTCCCTGCTGCTTCTCATGTTGTGCAGATTTTGTAAAGCAGCGCGAAATGCGGCGAGGGAAATATCTTATAGTTTCGTGTTGATCTGATAGGCAACACTCGAAGCTCGGGTGAGACATCGAGAGGGCCTGGATGCGGTACCATCAGAAGGCTGGAAGAATCTCGCGATCGTCCCAAGCGATAGTTCCAAGCTCGGTTCGTCGCGGATCCGCGATGTAACGCCCCGAATACGTCAATGTATAGACGCTGATTCGCCCTCAGGCTGAAACTGGTAGGATCTCGCAATTGTTCCGTGATAGGCCCAGGCCTCGACTCCTGGCGGTTTTGCTATAGAGCATCGTGGAGCATCGATGAACGAACGCGGTACAACTCTCGGTTTGAGACCGGCAGAATTTTGCGGATCGTTGCGCTATAGTCCCCATGCTAGAAAACTCTCGGCCCCTACCAGAAACCGGAGATTCTATATCCGTGAACGATCGCGGGGATCCTCTTCAGAGTATGGAGCGAGCAAAGTTAGGAATCCGAAATATCATTCGACGCAGAATTTTACGTAGATTTCAAAAACAACCTCACCAGGTTAAAGAGTTATGGGCGAAAAAAACCGGTGTTTTGTAAATGAATCAGGCTGAAGGATCGAGAATAGTTTTCCAAACTGGAAGCACAAGTTGACTCTGAATTCTCCAAGCACAAAAGTTATGGACGAAAATCGCAGGCAGTGGACACTCCATTACTGGAATTCTTGAAAATGACTTGCATCAATGTTGGGCACTTTCATTCTTTTTTCTCGGGGTGCGTACTGGGGAGATCGGAGTACGGGGGTGGAGTTTATTGCTCCGTCGGCCAATCGACAGACGTCTCCACCATACTTAAGTACGTGGGTGATTGGTCAACGGAGGGATAAACCCACACCCCCACGTATTCCCGTCTCCTCCTGTGCCTCGGGCGTTTCACCGGTTGTCACCGGTTTTCCCAATGATGAAGGTTCTCTTCACCTGCCCAGGAGGTGAGGTTGGTGGAGGCAAGGCTCCACCCAACGAAGCTATGGTTGGTGCTATCATTGCCCAGCGGCATGGACAAATGGGAGTGGCCAAGTGCGATTGCCATATGGTTCTCTCTGTTAGAACCGCCCTAGTAGCCTCATCAGACGGTGTGGGGAAAAAATTTAGTTCTTGCGTTCGGGAAAATGGAACAATGGAGTCGTGAAGAAAATGACATCAGTCTGGAAAGGTATGTCGATTCCTTCATACATTGGAGCTGATTTTCATATTTTTGTTAAACCAGCTCGGGTATTCAAATTGGAATAACGTTCGAATATTCACCTCTCCGAATAATCGAATCTCGAATAATATTCGAATATTCACCTTTCCCGAATCAGTCGAATTCGAATAATATTCGAATATTCACCTCTCCCGAATAGGTCGAATTCGGAAATAATATCTGAATATTCACCTTTTCCCGGAATAGTCGAATTCGAATAATATTCGAATATTCACTCTCTCGCCGAATAGTCGAATTCCGGAATAATATTCGAATATTCACCTTTCCCGAATAGTCGAATTCGAACAATATTCGAATATTCACCTTCCCGAATAGTCGAATTCCGAATAATGTTCGGAATTTTCTCCTTTGCGAATAGTCGAATTCCGAATAATGTCTGAATTTTCACCTTTGCGAATAAAGGTCGAATTCGAATAATGTCTGGAATTCTCACCTTTGCAAATAGTCGAATTTTGAATAAATGTTCGAATATTCACACTTTTTCTCGAATATTCGAATGTTCCTGAATAAAAAATTCGTCTGAAAAAATTCGAATATTTTATTCGAACTCGATTATTCGGTCCTCACTCTAGAAGCTACTTAGAGTGGAGGACTTTTAAAAAAGAGACCGAACGAACGAATTTCAAATAAAATCGTTCATTTTTTCGAACGAACGTGAATTTCGAATAAATTCGTTCATTTTATTTTCCGAACGAACGAATTTCGAATAAATTCGTTCATTTTTTATTTCGAACGAACAAATTTCGAATAAATTGGTTCATTTTTTATTTCGAACGAAAGAATTTCGAATAATAAATTCGTTCATTTTTATTTCGAACGAACGAATTTTCGAATAAATTCGTTCATTTTTTCATTCCGAACGAACGAGTATCTCGAAATTGGAATATTCGAAAGACGAATAATTTAAGCATCCATAGCAATAGATCGCGCAAATCACGAAATGAGCGGCAATAACAAGTTTAATTCTTCTTCTGGAAGCTTTATTTCCATCTACAATTAAAATTAATAAGGCACGACCTCATGTCTCTAAACCTGTACGGGCTAGCAACGCAAAGA
>JAPDOI010001700.1:0-151425 GCA_029168955.1 Aplectana chamaeleonis
ATTAGGAACCCTCTTTAGAAACTTTTAGGGAAATAGACAGTCACCAAATGACGACTCTGATTCTAGGTGATCCTCAGACATTCGGAGCGTGGAACTACGAGGGAAATGCCGTTAGAGTTGAACTATCGAGGCTATTTTGTCGAAAAGTTTCTTATGGGAACGATGCGTTGAACCGCTGGGATTATCGCCGCGCTGCGTGTTGCGTCGCGTGCGCAGTGCCAATTTCATACTGCAAATGCGCCGAAGCCTGTCGCTGCGATGGGCGTGGTCGCTGTACTACGCACTGACAATGAGTCAGGGACAGGTGTAAAGTGCGGAAAGGCAGCGACAGACGGTCGCTGCCGCAGCGCAAAGGACGTCGCACGCGGCCTCCGCACGGCTTGCTCACCTCAGGCGGTGCGGCGCCTTTTAGGGGTTGTTTATGCTCCCGCCGCCGAGCGGCGCGGCACAGTGCATTTCTGTAATATTGATCACGTGGCGCGGCACGATCGATATTACAGGATTGCACTTCGCCGCGCCGCTCGGCGGCGGAAGTATAAACGACGCCCTAAAAAATTTGTGTTAATGAACTCTAAACACCCTGCGGGGGCGCGCCGCGGCGCCGCGTGAATGTTATCATTGAGTTGCTTTTATTCGCCCCGCTGCGCGTCGAAAGTATGAACGGGCCTCACCTTAGGTCCCCTGAAGAGACGAGCGACCTGGGGCGGCACTCTCGAACGCTGAGGCGTCGTTTGAACTTCCGCCGCCCAGCGGCGCGGGAAACCGCGAACTTCTGATATTGATCGTTCCGCGCCGCATGATCAGTTTCAGGAAATGCATTTCGCGGCTCCGATCGTCGGCGGAATTTTTTCGTGTTTTTCCCCGGTACCATATATCATAAATCCCTCAGGCATCGCCTAGATATGAACAGATACTACTATTTACAAGAATAATTCTCTTCCTTTGTGAAACACTAAACAACACCCGAGAAACACGATGATCATTGAGCTCTCAATCTCATACACACACATAGATACATACATGTGTTTTGCGTAATTGTTGATGCTAGTTACTGTGAGAGGGAGAGGAAGGGAGGAATGAAATTGTTATCGAAACAACACCTATAGTCGCCGATCTGAGGGTGAAACTGTCTAATTAATGTTGCTAATTGTGGACAAATATAATCGAAAATCAACTTTGCAAAACAACGAAGCAGAGCCGAAGGCAGAAAACAGAAACAGCCGTAAGAGCCCTTCAGTCTAATGATTGGAAATTGAAACAGCTGGTCATGGTAGGATACGGTGGGTGGCAATAAGTGCAGGAAATCAAAGAGAGAATTACGCATATGTGTCCCGAAGTTTCCCTAACGACTTCTTGAGTATCTGACAAGTTGTCTCAAAGTTGCCGGTAGCTTGTTTCATCATGTGAGAACAGTCTTCTTTCGAAATCTCCGCAGGTTGACGCGGAGCCTCCTAGATTTCTTCCAGTAGCTGACTTACAGAATCATAGAATATGTCCCCTTAAGTGCCTCAAAGTTTTTTATAAAGGTTCAATGAGTTTCTCACTAGTTGTATCGAAGTTTCTGCAAGCTTGTCCGAATTCGTTACAAGAATTGTCTGTAGAAGTGTACCAGTAAGCTTCCTAGATTTCTTCACGGAGCTGTATCACAGAAGTTTGGCACGTACTCAGACAGTAGGTGCGGACTGACCGCTGGCAATCAAGGCCTCACCGGGCGGTACGCCGGCAAGTTGCGGGCGGATCGCTGCTCACCGTGGCCACGGCAGCCGGATCGCTGCCTCTCGTAGTCTCAGCGGGCGGATCGCTGCGTTTTTGCGGGCGGATAGCGGCATCTGGGAAAGTTGATCACGCTAGCGGGCGGATCGCCGGCAAGCTCTGAAGCGGCGATCCGCCCGCAGCCTGCCAGCAATCCGCCCGCAAGGGCTTTTATAGCCAGCGACCCGCCCGCTTAGCTATGAGATGCAGCGATCCGCGCGCAACCTGCCAGCGATCCGCCTGCCAGGGCTTTGATAGCCAGCCATCCGCCCGCCACTGCTTTGATGGCCAGCGATCCGCCCGCTCAAATTTTACACGGTGTTTCTGTTATCAGTATCATGCTCAGAGTAAACAAACCGAAGGGTTAAAAGGCGCTCCTTCGCCATGACTGCTCACTCGGCATTTTGAGGCCGATCCTGAATGGTGACTCAAATTCACCTCTGAAGGATCACTCAGAGGCCGAAGGATAATTTTTGTCAGCTGAGGGGATGGTCCTCACGGCTACGGGGGTGATCCCGCACACGGAGACCGTGGTGGGAACCACCGGAAACCGACATGTGGCATCGAGGAAGGGTCGCTGGCTAATGGCGGGCGGATCACTGGCTACTGTCAGGCGGATCGCTGGCTACTGGCGTGCGGATCGCTGACTACTGTCAGGCGGATCGCTGGCTACTGGCGGGCGGATCACTGGCTACTGTCAGGCGGATCGCTGGCTACTAGCGGGCGGATGGCGGGGGGATGTCGATCCGCCCGCCAAAAGCCAGCGATCCGCCTGCACCTACTATCTGAATATCCTTCTACGTGTCCCACATATTATGAAGTTTCGGGACTCGGGTCTGGAGTTTCGACATGGACATCTTTTCTTGCGTTTCGGAAATCGGTTGCGAAATGCCCAAAAGTGCGCGGATTTGCGGTTTTTGGTACGCGAAATGCGGAGAATTTGCGAGATTATTGATCCGCTACTTCTATTTCAATATAGCCGGAATTCCAGGGTTTCGCATAGCTTTGTATGGTTTCCAGAAAGCGGAACGCGCGAAAACTCGGGTTTTAGTACGGAAAACACGGTTCCCGCTCATTCTTGTTAGCGAGGATTTTGCTTAGTTCTCCTCTTGAAGTCCTTTTGTCCCATGACAATTGGAATGTCCCAAAGTGTCCCATACCGTTTTGATTTCCGCTAAAATTTTCTTGAGGTCTGAGGAAAAAACCGTCGAGTTGTCCCACAACACACATTTTCTTCTCTGCGAGTCGCTGCGAAATATCCGAAATATATGTCCCACGGCCATTTCGGTAATGTCCCAAAGGAGCCGCAGGCGTTCTCTATTGAATGCTTTAGATTCTACATGCCGTTTCAAAGGTTAAAGCGGAGTATTTTCCTGATGCGTGCAACTTTTCGTCAGGAATGTTGCCCTTCCTGTCGATAGCACTGTAGAGTACTCTATCAGGACTGTTCCGCCGATTTTCCGCGATATCTCCTTGAAATTTCCGCTAGTTGACCTGCAATTTTGAGTTTTCTCAACAGTATTCAAGACTTATTGAAGTCTCCCCGGTTCTTCATGGTATGCTGTCAGTCCACTTTCGCCCCGCGAAATCTCCCGCCAGTAACCGCGAAATATCCGCGGATGCTTTTCTCCCCGAATGTTGAACATTTTTTCAGAATATCCTTCACAGGTTACTTCAAATTTCCGAAAGTCAAGGTGTCCTATGTCTAACAGCTGGCTATGAGTGCACTCATGAGCTTCTCTATAACTAGCTGACTCGAAGAAATTCAAAGAATTGAAAACACGTGTTGTTCCGCAAGTTCATGCACTATGTGTTTTCTTCGACAGAGCGACAATTGTGCTGCGGTGGGAATCCTGTTGTGTTGCTTCTCAAGGTTTCTCCTGAGTCATGAATCCTGTGGTGAAAAAAGTTAGTTCTACAAGAAACTTAACTATGAAAATATCTAATTGTAAGAGAAATTTCAAAATTTATGTTTGCAAAAAAAAACTTCAGTTGAAGTTTAGATTATAGCTCTGTCAGACAAATAATGCTTATTTCCGGCTGTCTGAAGTTTCATACAATGATGTGACCAGACTAGGTTGTCAGAACTACCCATGAGGTAATGTTTTTCTGATCGACTACCTCCCGGGTAGTCCTGAAAACCACATGTCAGCTGCCCGAGTAGTAGTGAAAAGAAAAGATATGAAGCAAAAAGTGAAGAGCCTGTAGGCATAATACCATTAAGCTACCGTAATCTATGAGAGAAAATATCGATTTTCATCGATCTTGCAGCTATTGCAAGTGCTATCGTTTTCGGCGCCAAATCCCGGTCCGCGATCGCGGACTGCGGCTGTTGCATCATGCGGCACGTGATAATCGTGCTGGGAGAAAGGTGAATGCCAAGTGGTCCCAGCGCGATTATCACGTGTCGTATGATGCAATAGCCGTAGTCCGCAACTGCGAACGGGTATTTGGCCCAGAGAAAGCCAGTATTTCGTGCTGTATTCTCCGCTTGAAGGCCTGTAGGATCGATAAAATATCACGCAGAGTGATTTTTCATCAGAAATTTCGTTTCCGCGTTTTGTTTTACTGAATGGAGATTCTTCTCACCTATGACGATTTTTGTTGCTAAACAAACATAGAAGTGTCCTCTGTAGAATGCCGTAATTCTCACGACTCACGGCGCGATCGGCGCGCGTGCGATTCTGCTCCCTCCGTCTGTCATTCGCTGTCTCACTGTCTCTAACCTCCGCTCCGCACCAGCGCGTAGAAACCATGAGAATTTCTCGGTTTTATAGCCTTTACTGCATACAGTTGTTGGATTCAAAAGACATCGTGCCATTTTTTTACCTTTCGGTTAGGTTATCGTTCATTTATTGATTTACTCATTCGTTCACATTTTGTCTTCTATATTATGTTTCTGACTATTCATTTATTTATTATTTTGTTCATTTATTTATCCACTTGTTTGCTTATCTGTTTTTTTATCTATTCTTATTCATTACGTTTTCGACTTATACCTATATATATATATATATATATATATATATATATATATATATATATATATATATATATATATATATATATATATATATATATATATATATATATATATATATATATATATATATATATATATATATATATATATATATATATATATATATATATATATATATATATATATATATATATATATATATATATATATATATATATATATATATTAGGTCTAGAAGTTAATTTCCGCGTTTTTTACGCTTTTTACACTATTGAAAACTGGACATACTTAAACAAAATTTTTTATTCAAAATAATTTCCGTCATTAATAACAACCATTTCCCAGAGTTTGGGTAACTTATGGATTCCATCATAATAAAATTTTTCTGGTTTGGCCTCCACCCATTCATCGAGCCATTTTTGACATCTTGACGATCTTGAAAGCGCTGCTCCGCTAGACCATGCGCCATTGACCGGAAAAGGTGATAATCCGACCGGGCGATGTCTGGAGAGTACGGCGGGTGCGGTAAGACTTCCCATTTGAACTCTTTTAGCGTATCCTTTACCGTTCGAGCAACATGAGGTCGAGCGTTATCATGAAGCAATATGACTTTTTCGTGTCGACTCGCCCATTCTGGTCTCTTTGCTTCGATTTCATGCCGCAATTGCGCTAGTTGATGTTGATAGCGATTCGCAGTAACTGTTTCGCCAGGTTGAAGAAGTTCATAGTACAGTATACCGCGTTGATCCCACCATATGCACAGTAAGACCTTCTTCCCGTGGATGTTTGGTTTTGCGGTCGAAGTTGTTGTTTCACCAGGACTAACCCACGATTTTCTTCGCTTCGGATTGTCGTAGTACACCCACTTTTCATCGCCAGTTATGATGCGGTGTAAAAAGACTTTCTTTGGAATCGGTCCAACAAGATTTGTGAAGTTGTTTTTCTCTGCTCTTTGTTGCGTTCTGAGAGCTCATAGGGGATCCATTTTCCTTCCTTTTGAATCTTCCCCATTGCCTTCAATCGAATAGAAATTGCTTTTTGGGTGACGCCGAGAGATGCCGCGAGCTGTTCTTGCGTTTGAGCCGAATCTTGATCCAACAAAGCCTGAAGTTCTTCGTCTTCGAACTTTTTGGCTGTCCTGGTCGATCTTTGTCCTTAACGTCAAAATCACCCGATTTGAAACGCTGAAACCATTCTTGGCAGGTTCTTATGGATGGAGCAGCATCCCCGTAAGCTTGGGCAAGCATTTGGTGCGCGTCAGTGGCTTTCTTCTTGAGATGAAAAAGGAAAAGGAGAGCTTCCCGCAAATGGCGTTTTTCCGGCACAAAAGTTGACATATTCTGAAACTAAAATAATACTTTTTTTATAAGGTACGTGAAGCAAGTTATATATCAATAGAAAGCTGATAATACAGTGAGCATTATAACATAAAATTCGTTATATAAAAATAAAATTATTTTTACAAAATATCGATAACAACAAAAACGGCGAAATTAACCTCTAGACTTAATATATATTTAGTCATTTGTATATTTATTATCTGAATAGTTTATTTATTCGCTAATTAATTTATTCCATTTGATTTTTGGTTATTTATTCTTTTATTATTTATCTCTTTGTTTATTTACCTATTTTTATTTATTTATTTGATTATTTATTCAATTATTCAGTTATTTATTTATTTATTTATTTATTTATTTTTTTTATATTTTTATTCATCTATTTCTTTATCTGTTTTTATTCATATGATTACTTAGTTAGTTAGTTTCATAAATGTTTATTCATTTTGTTATTCACCTATGGATTTTATGTTTATTTATTCATTTATTCAATTTTTTATTCTTTTGTGTTCATTTCTTTTTCATTTTTAATCAATCATTTTTCGTCAGATTATTTATTTATTCAAGCATTTGTTCATTTCCTTCTTTGTTTATTTATTTATTTATTTAGTTATTTATTTATTTATTTATTTATTTATTTGTTTGTTTCTTTATTTATTTATTTAATTATTTATGCATTTAGTTATTTATTTTGTTACTAGTGACCCTTCGTCCCTAGCCTGCCGCTACTTAACTTTAAGGCAGCGTACCCTGTTTTGGAGCCTATTTCACTCGGTTCTATAGCGTTAGCTTTTTGTTTCTTGATCAACCATAGTTGGCCATACCAGTAGTTTGCGAAGACATGAATTTTTACGGCTGATGAAAAAAGTACATAAGAAAAGAAAAGCAGTTGCTTCCTCGCTGGTCTTTTCTCAATTTGGTGAGCCAGATCCCTTCTCTGTTCAGAGGAACGGAGGCCCTCGCCATATTTCAAAAACACAGGGGGCTTGTAGAGAAGGAAGCAAGCTTTCTTTTCTGCCAAAAGAAAGAGGGGCCTTTGGCCTGTTCTAAAAACGCAGAGAGGGTGGGCCTTAGGTCCCCTTGTAGAAAATAAAACCAGCTTCTTTTTCTGCTAAGAAAAAGAGGGGCCTTCGGCGTCTTTAGAAACGCAGGGGTGGGCCTTCGGCCCCTTTGTGGAGGAAAAACCCAGCTCCCTTTTCTGCCAAAGAAGAGGGACCTCCGGTCTGTTTTAAAAACGCAGGGGTGGGCCTTCGCCTCCCTCGTAGAGAAGGAGGCCAGCTCCCTTTTCTGCTAAGAGAAAGAAGGACCGACCCCCCCCCCATCTACGCAGTATTCGTTCGGCTTCGCCGAACGATGGGCTGGCTAGGCGGGCCATCCTCCGTGCGGTATTCATTACGCTTCGCCGAACGATGGGCCGGCTTCGCCGGCATTCCTCCCTCTACCTAGTATTCGCTCGGCTTCGCCGAACGATGGGCCGGCTTCGCCGACCACCCTCCGCTTAGCACTCTACGTAGTATTCGTTCGGCTTCGCCGAACGATGGGCCGGCTTCGCCGACCCCCTCTCTCTACGTGGTATTCGTTCGACTTCGCCGAACGATGAGCCGGCTTCGCCGACCCCCCAATCTCTACGTTGTATTCGTTCGGCTTCGCCAAACGACGTCCCGGCTTCGTCGACCCCCCTCTCTCTACCTAGTATTCGTTCGGTTCCGCCGAACGATGGGCCGGCTTCGCCGACCCCCTCTCTCTACGTAGTATTCGTTCGGCTTCGCCGAACGATGAGCCAGCTTCGCCGGCCTTCCTCCTCTACCTAGTATTCGTTCGGCTCCGCCGAACGATGGACCAGCTTCGCCGACCCCTCTCTACGCAGGATTTGTTCGGCTCCGCCGAACGATGAGCCAGCTTCGCCGACCCCCTCTCTTTACGAAGTATTTGTTCGGCTCCGCCGAACGATGAGCCAGCTTCGCCGACCCCCTCTCTACGTTGTATTCGTTCGGCTTCCCGAACGATTGTATTCGCCGGCCTTCCTCCTCTACCTAGTATTCGTTCGGCTCCGCCGAACGATGGACCAACTTCGCCGACCCCTCTCTCTACGTAGGATTTGTTCGGCTCCGCCGAACGATGAGCCAGCTTCGCCGACCCCTCCCTCTACGTAGTATTCGTTCGGCTTCGCCGAACGATCGGCCAACTTCGCCAACCCCTCTCTCTACGTTTTATTCGTTCGGCTTCGCCGGGCGAACGATGGGCCGACGTCGCCGGCCTTCCTCCTCTACCTAGTATTCGTTCGGCTCCGCCGAACGATGGGCCAGCTTCGCCGGCCACCATCCGCTTCGCACTCTACGTAGTATTCGTTCGGCTTCGCCGAACGATGACCAACTTCGCCGACCCTCTCTCTACGTTGTATCCGTTCGGCTTCCCGAACGATGGGCCGCTTCGCCGGCCTTTCTCTCTACGAAGTATTTGTTCGGCTTCGCCGAACGGTGGGCCGACTTCGCCGGCCTTCCTCCTTCTACCTAGTATTCGTTTGGCTCTGCCGAACGATGGGCCAACTTCGCCGGCCACCATCCGCTTCGCACTCTACGTAGTATTCGTTCGGCTTCGCCGAACGATGGGCCAGCTTCGCCGACCCCCCTCTCTCTACGTTGTATCCGTTCGGCTTCCCCGAACGATGGGCCGACGTCGCCGGCCTTCCTCCCTCTACCTAGTATTCGTTCGGCTCCGCCGAACGATGGGCCGGCTTCGCCGGCCACCATCCGCTTCGCACTCTACGTAGTATTCGTTCGGCTTCGCCGAACGATGGGCCGACTTCGCCGGCCTTCCTCTCTCTACGTAGTGTTCGTTCAGCTTCAAAGATGGGGCTTCGCCGCCCATCCTCCCTCTACCTAGTATTTGTTCGGCTCCGCCGAACGATGCGCCGGCTTCGCCGACCCCCTCCCTCCACGAAGTATTTGTTCGGCTCCGCCGAACGATGGGCCGGCTTCGCCGACCCCCTGTCTCTACGGAGTATTCGTTCGACTTCGCTGAACGATGAGCCGGCCCTCCTCCCTCTACCTAGTATCTCGTGGGGCTCCGCCGAAAGATGGGCCGGCTCCCCCGACCCCCTCCCTCTACGAAGTTTTTGTTCGGCTCCGCCGAACGATGGTCAGGCTTCGCCGACCCCCTCTACCTAGTATTCGTTTGGCTCCGCCGAACGATGGGCCGGCTTCGCCGACCCCCCTCTCTCTACGTAGTGCTTCGCCGACCCCCCTCTCTCTACATTGTATTCGTTCGGCTTCGCCGAACGATGAGCCGGCTCCGCCGACCCCCCTCTCTCTACGTAGTATTCGTTAGGCTTCGCCGAACGATGGCCCGGCTTCGCCGACCCCCCTCCTCTACCTAGTACACGTTTGGCTCCGCCGAACGATGGGTCGGCTTCGCCGGCCACCCTCCGCTTAGCACTCTCTACGTAGTATTTGGTCGGCTACGCCGAACGATGGGCCGGCTTCGCCGACCCCCCTCTCTCTACGTAGTATTCGTTCGGCTTCGCCGAACGGTGGCCCGGCCTCGCCGACCCCCCTCTCTCTACGTTGTTTTCGTTCGGCTTCGCCGAACAATGGGCCGGCTTCGCCGACCCCCTCTATGTACTATTCGTTCGACTTCGCCGAACGATGGGCCGGCCTTCCTCCCTCTACCTAGTATTCGTTCGGCTACGCCCACCCCCTTCCATCATATGCACTGTTCGGTTGGCTTCGTCAAACGAAGGGCCGGCTTCGCCGACCCCCTTCCATCATGTGCAGTCTTCGTTTGGCTTCGCCAAACGAAGGGCCGGCTTCGCCGACCCCCTTCCATCATGTGCAGTGTTCGTTAGGCTTCGCCAAACGAAGGGCCAGTTTCGCCGACCCCCATCCATCATGGGCAGTGTTCGTTTGGCTTCGCCGAACGAAGGGCCGGCTTCGCCGACCCCCTTCCGTCATGTGCAGGCTTCGCTTGGCTTTGCCAACCGAAGGGCCGGCTTCGCCGACCTCCTTCCATCATGTGCAGTATTCGCTTGACTTCGCCAAACGCAGGGCCAGCTTCGCCGATTCCCTTCCATCAATTGCAGTATTCGTTTGACTTCGCCAAACGAAGGGTCGACTTCGCCGACCCCCTTCCATCATGTGCAGTGTTCGTTTGACTTCGCCAAACGCAGGGCCAGCTTCGCCAACCCCCTCCCATCATGAGCAGTATTCGTTTGGCTTCGCCAAACGAAGGGTCGACTTCGCCGACCCCCTTCCATCAATTGCAGTATTCGTTTGACTTCGCCAAACGAAGGGTCGACTTCGCCGACCCCCTTCCATCATGTGCAGTGTTCGTTTGACTTCGCCAAACGCAGGGCCAGCTTCGCCAACCCCCTCCCATCATGAGCAGTATTCGTTTGGCTTCGCCAAACGAAGGGCCGGCTTCGCCGACCCCCCTCCATCATGAGCAGTGTTCGTTTGGCTTCGCCAAACGCAAGGCCGGCTTCGCCGCCCCCCTTCCATCATAAGCAGTCTTCGTTTGGCTTCGCCAAACGAAGGGCCGGCTTCGCCGACCCCCTTCCATCATGTGCAGTCTTCGTTTGACTTCGCCAAACGCAGGGCCAGCTTCGCCAACCCCCTTCCATCATGAGCAGTATTCGTTTGGCTCCGCCAAACGAAGGGTCGACTTCGCCGACTCCCTTCCATCAATTGCAGTATTCGTTTGACTTCGCCAAGCGAAGGGTCGACTTCGCCGACCCCCTTCCATCATGTGCAGTGTTCGTTTGACTTCGCCAAACGCAGGGCCAGCTTCGCCAACCCCCTCCCATCATGAGCAGTATTCGTTTGGCTTCGCCAAACGAAGGGCCGGCTTCGCCGACCCCCCTCCATCATGAGCAGTGTTCGTTTGGCTTCGCCAAACGCATAGCCAGTTTCGCCGACCCCCCTCCATCATGTTCAGTGTTCGTTTGGCTTCGCCAAACACAGGGCCGGCTTCGCCGACCCCCTTCCATCATGTGCAGTCTTCGTTTGGCTCCGCCAAACGGAGGGCCAGCTTCGCCAACCCCCTCCCATCATGAGCAGTATTCGTTTGGCTCCGCCAAACGAAGGGTCGGCTTCGCCGACCCCCTTCCATCATGTGCAGTCCTCGTTTGGCTTCGCCAAACAAAGAAAACCAAACGAATACTGCTCATGATGGAAGGGGGTAGGCGAAGCTGGCCCTGCGTTTGGCGAAGCCAAACGAACACTGCTCATGATGGAAGGGGGTCAGCGAAGCCGGCCCTGCGTTTGGCGAAGCCAAACGAATACTGCTCATGATGGAGGGGGGTCGGCGAAGCCAACCCTTCGTTTCTGCCCATGATGGAAGGGGGTCGGCGAAACTGGCGCTTCGTTTGGCGAAGCCAAACGAACACTGCACATGATGGAAGGGGGTCAGCGAAGCGGGCCCTGCGTTTGGCGAAGCCAAATGAACACTGCTCATGATGGAGGGGGGTCGGCGAAGCCAACCCTTCGTTTCTGCCCATGATGAAAGGGGGTCAGCGAAACTGGCCCTTCGTTTGGCGAATCCAAACGAACACTGCTCATGATGGAAGGGGGTAGGCGAAGCTGGCCCTGCGTTTGGCGAAGCCAAACGAATACTGCTCATAATGGAAGGGGTCGGCGAAGTCGGCCCTTCGTCTGGCGAGGCCATGAGCTTTGGGGTAAACCACCAAACCTGCCAAACAAGACAGGATCCTTGAGCCATCGTAATTATAAAACTTCGGACCAAATTGTGTTATTCGAAAATTATGCTAATGATTTTTCGAATTTCGAATCATTCAAAATTCGAAAATTTTGGTTCTAGAATAACATTCGAAACTTTAAATTAAAAAAAAGATTTTTGAATGTATTTGAAAATTGGAAATTCGAAAAATTTCATCGGTTTGCCCAAGTATGGTAATTATTGATCTTTAGCGGATTTCATGATTTTGCGAATTCAGTCTTTTCTTGCAGAAAAAAATTACTGTGGTTTCGCTACACTACAAAAAGTTGACTAAAGAATTCAAATTATAATTTGAACAAATATTTCCGCATTCTCGAGTTATATTTTTTCAATCCCGTAGTCAACTTTTTTTCACACTGAAAATATTGATTTTACTATTATCACAATCATAGGATTTTCAAATTTTTTAGAAGATGAAATTAGCTTTCGCTAACTGTTTAATTAAGTTTTTTTTTTCCATTTGATGAAAAAAAACAAGAGTTGAGACAATTAAAAAATTTTAAACAGTTAACAAAATCTAATTTCGCCTATGAAAAAAATGAAAACCTTATACTCATCGCCAAATCAATAATTTTCAGTTTAAAAATAGTTTACTGTCGGAATAAAATTCTAAACATACGAATACGGAAATAGTTGCTAAATCACTAATTTTTGGAGCAGTAATGGAGTCAAAACCTTTTTCCGTCAGCAGAACTGCGAAACTAATTACTAATTTACAAACACTAATGCAAAACCGAAGTCGGAAACCACAGGCAACAACATATATTGAACAAAAAAAACAGAAGAGCGAAGAAAATCAAAAATCCCAGCGATCAGCTGAGATGATGACTGTGCGGAACAGCGCCGCACAGTCCAGAAGCCACAGGCTGAGCATTTACGCATGCTCTCGCCGTCTGCGCCCTCTTCCACTCACCCCACTCACTCTAATTACCCTCCGTCTGCCGTGCCCTCCGCACACTTTTGATAACTACGTATTTTTGAAGCGTGTTTCTTTCCATTCTTTATTATTATGATTTATTTGCTTAATTTTCATTCATGTTGTTATTAGTTCGTATTTATTTTACGAATTTATTAATTTCATTCGATTTATTTAATTGATTATTTGATTAATTCATTATTGTTAAATATTTATATTTCCAGTTTATTTTGTTGTTATCTGGTTCTATTATATTTATCTGTTTGTATATTCATACATATGGTTATTGAGTTTGTTAGTTACATAATTATTTATTCATTTTATTATTCACTTGTTGATTATTTGTTTATTTACATATTCTGACATTTATACAATTTTTCATATCTATTTGTGCTCATTTTAGTTTTTTTATTTTTTTTTATTTAACTCCTTTTTTTGACTGATTATTTATTTATTCAGGTATTTGTTGAATTGGTTTTCTGTTTATTTTTTTTTATTTATTCACTTAATTCTGTATTTAGCTATTTTTTTATTTATTTTCTTATTTATTTTCTTACTTTTTTTCATTGATGTTCATTTATTAGTTCATTGGATTTACGAATATGTGTTTATTTCATTCGATTAATTATTTATCTATTTATTCATTTATTTATTTAATTATTTATATTTCTGGTTTATTTATTTATCTGTTTTATTCATTCATATGGTTATTTAGTAAGTTAGTTGGTTACATAATTATCTAATTCATTTTATTATTCACTAATTGATTATTTATTTCATTTATTCAATTCCCTCTATTCATTTGTGTTCATTTATTTTTTATTTTTTTTATTCAACTGGTTTAGTCAATTTTTATTCTGAATTTTTATTTATTTAGGCATTTGTTAATTTCCTCATTTGTTTATTTAATTATTTATTTGTTTATGTATTTATTTATTTATGCACTCAATTTATTTATTTATTTATTTATTTATTTTTTATTTTTTTCATTTACTTTGTTATTTATTTATTTATTTATTTATTTATTTATTTATTTATTTATTTATTTATTTATTTATTTTAATTCTTCTTATTTATGTACTTATTTTTTATTGGTATTTATTTACATTTGTTTATTTATGTAACGAGCCATGCGAAGATTTGTCAGCACGGAAAAGTGTTTTCAAGTAACTTTCTACCGCGTTTGCTCATCACCGGATGTTCAGTCATCATCGAGAACCGCCACGTTTCTTGTGAATCACCGAACATAGCGAGTGTCAACTAACTCTATTTGAAGTTGATTTTTTTGCGTATTCACGAATTTTTGAAGCAGTTTTTCTCATTCCCTCCGGCAATGTGTGTATCGTTTCTAATTTTCAGACTTTTTTCATGTAGATTTTTCTTTTTCTCATTCCGTGTGTCTGATTGCCCTGAAAAGAAAGTTTTTTCCACAGTTGCGGACAAATTCTAGCTCAATTTCCAGAGCTGATTCCACAATTTTCCTCCCGTTCATACTCGCTCGTGATTCTCGCGGCGGAGTTTTCACAACGTTCGATATTGTCAATTTCCCGTTTCAGCTTTACTATAAGACTGCCGTTAGCTTTTCAATCCGGTTACTGGTATAAGCATACGTATTGAAGATATCGCAATAAGCAAGTTATTATAGAATCGCATGAATCGCGGCGATTGGAAGTATGAACATGAAGCAAGTCGAAGGAACGCCCACACCGATAGCTTCGTTGGGTGGAGCCATGTACTTCACCAACCTTCACCTCTGGGCAGGTGAAGGGGAAACTTTCACTTTTGGGAAAACTGGTGACGACCGGGAAAAAAACACTCGAAAAAGGACGAAAGTTACCCGACAATTAATGCAAGTCATTTTCAAGCATGGATTTGTGTCATTGCCGGTTTTTCGTCTACACCTTTTTTGTGCTCAAAGACAGACCTTTGGCGGAGGTTATTTTCGGAATCCTCGTGAAATTCTGCATCGAATAGCGTTTTCAAGTTTGAGAATTACGTTCCCGCTCTTCCAGCCGATTCCGGTTTATGAAGAGCCTTTTTTTTCGCCCGAAATTATTGGTTTTTCGTCCATAACTTTTTTGTGCTTGGAGATAGACCTTTGGCGACGTTTATTTTCGGAATCTCGATGAAGTTCTGCGTCGACTAGTGTTTCCAGATTGAAAAAAATATTTTCTCGATTCTTCAGCCTAGTTCATTTTACGCAACATCAGTTTTCCGCCCATAACTCTTTAACCGTTGAAGATAGGACTCTGGTAAGGATTGTTTTTGAAATCTACGTAAAATTCTGCGTCGAGTGATATGTATATCGTTTTCTTAACATTACTTGCTCCATGAACCAGCCAGTTCGCTAGAGCCGAGCTCCATAGTAATATCCAGAGGGTGTTCTCGCCTCTATGGTGTAAATAGGAGACGCAGAGTCTCACTGGAGCAAACAATGTAGCTCGGCTATACCGACCTGGCTGGCCTATGGAGCAAGCAGCGTTAGGAACCCGATATATCATTCGACGCAGAATTTTACGTGGATTTCAAAAACAACCTTTACCATAACCCTATCTTTAACGTTTAAAGAGTTTGAGGCAAAAAACTTGTGTTTCGCAAAATGAATTAGGCTGAAGGATCGAGAAAATATTTTTTTCATCCTGAAAACACTAGTCGACGCAGAATTCTATGGGGATTCCGAAAACAACCTTTACTAGAGGTCCATCTCCTATCGTAGAAAAGCCGAGCGCGAAAAAATGATAACTTAAAGCAGAACAATGCCCTTTATAAACCGAAATCGGCTGAAAGAGTGAGAACGTATTCTTTGAACCTGAAAACGCTATTCGATGCAGAATTTCATGAGGATTCCAAAAACAACCTTCACCTAGGGCAAGCCCAACTTGGTTCGGAGTTCTAAAGCGCGGTAGATCTTCAAATAACTTTTCTTCGAAAAATTTTACGGAAATTCCTACAAAAAAAAATTTTTGTTCAATATGCTTCTCCGAGGGTAAAAATGTTACCGGCGGAAGGCCTGTAATTTCGAGGTAGAGGTCAGGTTACCTCAAGAAATTTGAGGCATAAAAAGACGAAAAGACCGAAAAATTGAGGCGGTAAAATTATGTTCATTCTTCAAATCGGAGTGAGAAAACAACCTTCACCTCTCGGATCGCTCTCTCCACTATACTTGGGCAAAACTGTAAAAACCTTCGAAATGCAAATTTTCGAATATGTTCGAAAATCAAATTTGTCGAATTTCAAATTTTCGAATAAATTCGAAAACGTTTTTTTTTCGAATTTCAAATTTTTGAATATATTCAAAAATCAAATCTCTCGAATTTCAAATTTTCGAATAGACTCGAAAATGGTATTTTTCAAAATTCGGATTCTCAAATATATTCGAAAAACTGATTTTTCGAATTTCGAATTTTTGAGTCTATTCGAAAAACAAAATTTTCGAATTTCCGATTAATTTTTTCGAATTCCGAGCACTATTCGAAACCGCTTTTTACGAAGTTTTCGAATTTCGAATATTATTCGAGAGCCTGTTTTCGAAATATTCGAATTTCGATTATTATTCGAAAACAAAAATTTTCGAATTTGGAATGATTCAAAATTCAAAAAATCATTCGAATGCTTTTCGAATAATATAATTCGGTCCGAAGAGAGATTAAACTCCACCCCAACGAAGCAATGCCCACACCGCGGCCTCTAAAAACTCTATTTTGCTTGCCGCGACGCTACCGCACGCACTGCCTCTCCTCAATTGTTGGCCCCAATCTCTCCTTAAATTTTTTTCGACTTTTTCCTTCATCGACATTCTTCAGCTGCTACATACGTGAATAGTCGCCTTGTCTTGTTTTTGTGAATTTATTCATTTTTTGTTCCCCGAAAAGAACACCTGCGGGTGTTTTTGCATGGGCGAATGGTTTGATTCCGAAGAATCTGATTTCATTTATTCAAAGTCAATTTTCAAACGAAAAAAAAATCTTGTATCTGATTGCCCTTAAAAGACATATTTTTATAGAGTTGCAGACTAACTCTAGCTCAATTCCTACAGCTGATTCCGACTTTCCTCACGTTCATACTCGTTCGCGATTCTCGCGGTGGCCACTTTCGATATTGCCGATTTCCCGTTTCAGCTTTGCTATAAGACTGCCGTTAGCTTTTCTATCCGGTGTTTGGAAAAGGAATATGTATTGAAGATATCGCAATAAGCAAGTTATAGTCGCACGAATCGCGGCGATTGGAAGTGTGAACGTGAAGCAAGTCGGAGGAACGCCCACACCGCGGCCTCTGAGAACTGTATTTTGCTCGCCGCGACGCTACCGCACGCGCTGCATGTAACTTGGCCCCAGTCTCCCCTCAATTGTTTTTTTTTCGACTTTTTCCTTCATCGACATTCTTCAGCTGTTACATACGTGAATAGTCGCCTTGTGCTGTTTTCGTGGATTTATCCTGACTTGATCTTTCTTTCCTTCTTGGAAACTAACACATGCGGGTGTTTTCGCATGGGCGAATGATATTCGTGGCTCTCTATTTATCGAAGTATTTCGTACTTTCATGTGCGCATCCTCTGAGAAATTTCTCCGCGACTCCTCCGCGGCTCCCCGCGACTCCTCTGGCAGGCGGCGCCGAGCCGGAGGAGTTGCGGGGAGACGCGGGGAGAGACGCGAGTGGGATGCGAGGCAGTCGCGGAGGAGATGCTGGGAGAACGTTGGAAAAAAAAAGAAGAACAGAGGCTTTGGAAGGTACAAATAGCCCACTAAATTTGAATACTTTAGATCTCTGGAAGCAGAAAACTGCTAGCACAGCAGATCGTGGGGGGAGTCACGGCAGAGTCGCGGGCGATTTGCCACTGACAAAGTCGCGGTAAACTCGCGGAAGAGTCGCGGGGGAGTCGCGGTAGAGTCGCGGAAGCTTCTTCCACTAAGAGGTCGCGGAGGAGTAGCGGCAAAGTCGCGGGGGAATCGAGGGTAGCGGGGGAGTCGCGGAGGAGTCGCGGCAATATTACTCAGAGTCCGTCGTATCATTGATTTCGGAGAATCCGAATTTGATTATTCAAATCCAATTTTCACGTCAAAAAAATCGTTTATTTTTTCTCAAGTTTGTTATAAAATAGTAAGCATAAAGAATGCTTTATTTGTCTGCCTATTTTGACTCTTGATTGAGAACAATTAAATTGAAATTCTTTTTTTTTCATTGAATTGTTTTTTCTGCCGTTTACTCGTTCATCTAGTTATTCAATTAATTCAGTTGTTTATTTATTTGTTTATTTTTCATATTTACTTTTATTTTTATTTTGTTTCGTCATTTCTACATTTATTGATTCAATTGTTTCTGTTTGTTGGTTTTTCAATTCATCCGCTCAGTCAATTATTCGTTAGCCTACATATTTGTTAATGTATTAATTTTGTTGCCCTATTTTATTCCTTTATTTTTTTGAACTTTTTATTCATGTATTTTACTAACTTATTTATAATTTTTGCTTGACTATTTTTTATGAAAAAATATTTTTATTCATTCGTCAACTAATCAATTTATTTACATATTTATTTACTTAATTATTCAGATATTTATTTTTATTTAATCACTTATTTATCAATTATTTATTTTATTCAACTAATTCTTTGGTTTAATCTATTTATTTGTTCATTTGTTTACTTTCTTATTTATTATTCATTGATTAATTTTGACAATAAAATATTTATTTTCTTACTTCTTTATGTATTGTTTATGAATTGATTAAATTATTCTTATTTTATTTTTGTTTTTGCTTGTTCAATAGTTCTTCTCACGTAAGTGTCTCACAAAAAATACTTTGCCACTCGCTTGCGAATTTGTTGTGGATATTTACCCGACTTGATGAGCTCATGTAATATTTTTGAGAATTTATTTTTAACCATCATTTTTTGACATAAATATCATCCCTAGGGCCACAAAAAAAGAAGTTCTTCACGTTAGAGCATTGTCGAATATCTGAATAACGTTTTGATGTTGTTCACAGCAACTTATGTATATGATTCCGAACGAGAACTAGAATTTGATATATGAAAAATATTAAACAAACAATGATTGAAAAAACCAAATTAGATCGGAACGAAAAATCCAATTTTTCCGAAAATTATCAGAAAAAATTCGAAAGAAAAAGGTAGCAAATGAGTATGAGGAGAAGATCGAAGGAAAAGGAGAATTAGCAGAATTTTTTTCTGTTCTTATAGTCTTCCTCACTCTTCTGATCACAATTATTTTCGTTTTAGAGTGTGTAAAAGCGAATTTGCCATGGTTCCTTCGCGTACGTGTGCGGGGCGGTGGTCCGAGACAGGCAAAGAGCTAAGGGGAAACGGAGGGAGCAGAGTCGCGCGCACACGCACGCGCAGTCCGTGACGGGAATTTGATTTTTATACAGGAGCTACTTCGTCCTTCTCGAGAAAGAAATTGGATTACAATACCTTTCCTTCAATATCTGTTCATGGAAAACAAATCTTTTTTTTCAAAATTCGATTCAAATTTGGTGAACCCCGCCACCCGAATTAGGGTCTGCCACCCCCTCAGCGTCAAGTGGGCCGCCGCGTCGAACGACCCTTCTACTCTGGGAAGGAATGCTTGGAATTTACTGAAAGTTTACCTCGAACATAGATTTTACTGAGAGTTTGACACAAAAATACTGCGAAAATGACGTGATTTTTTTCGAGACGTGTCTGCCTCGAACTTACCGCGAAAACAGCGGTAAACGATCGCAAAAATGACATAATTTTTTTTTCGAGTTGTGTCTGCTTCAAATTTACCGTGAAAATACCGGGAACATACCGCGAAAATGGCGCAATTTCACCGAGAAGTGGCTGACTCGAATTTACCGCGAAAATACCGCGATACACCGGCCACCTTTGCAATGTGGGCGCCCTAGTGCAGCACCGAAGATGGCTCAGTCGATAACGGACTACAAAGCGATGGACCGGCAAGGGTTTATGGTTCGAATTGTGGCAAAAATCACGGTAGATTCGCGGCAGAATCCCGGCATCTCCGTATTTTCGCCATGTCGAGGTACTGGGAACTCGGCGGAATCAAGCCAATGCCCCGATTCCACCACGAATCTGCCGGGCATCTGTAGCTTCGGCTCCGGTCCGGCACCAAGGAGGCGGGTTCCCGACAGGTTCCCGGACGATCCCAAGCAGGTTCCCGGAGATCACTTTCAGAGTGGGACGTCATCTACTGACAACCCAAGCTAGCCCTGTTTCAATCGAGAAATCTGCTTCTTGCTTCGAGAGGTCTGTCTGTCGGTCGCTTGTTCATTTCTCACTGTGTCTAATCCATAAGGAATCGCCTGGATTCTACCGAGATTCTGCCGCATCGGTGCCAAAGCGACAGATTCGCGGCAATCTTTTCTCGGTAAATCTGCGTCACCTTTTCTCGGCAATTTCGCGGTATTTTCGCGTTGAATTCGCGGAATCCACTTGGCAGCGGTTTCCCGGCGATTTCGCGGTATTTCCGCGGCAGTTTTCCGGCTTGCGGTAGTTTCGCGTCCAATTCCCGGTTAAATTTTTGGCCGAACGCAGGCGATTTCTCCCAGAAAAGCTATCGAAATTTTCGATTTCTGAAAGCTGTTTACCGCGATGTGAGTTGTTTTTCCGTCATTGGGACGCGATTTCTGTTGTTCAGTCGTCGTCGGGGGGTAATTCAGCATCGCCACGTGTGTGTTGTGCAACTTTGTTTCCCTCGATGTAGGGTATTTGTCCCGCCTCCTCCCCCTCCCTCCGGTAGCTAAGGCGTCAATAACCCGCCCCTCTTTGATCCTTTCGTGGCTAAGGCTCTTTATGTGCCTGTGGCAGTTCTAGATTTCTTCCTCCTCTAGCCGAGTGCTGCTCTGGCTCCTTTCCTGTACAGGACCATTAGGACTATATTTTGGACATAGGGCACGATTTGTGAATGGAGCGTGGGTTTCTGTGTAGATTTTATGAAACGCATAGATCCAATATTTGCGGTGAAAATATATATTCATGAGCACATTGATCCAAGTTTGAGGAACACCCAACTCGATGTGATCGTCATCTAATATATTTTTTTTTTCAAATTTTAGTTTTTTTTATTTATTCTGCTAAGAATTTCTTTGTAAGTTTGGAATAGTTTGCAACTTTTGAGACTTTTCAAGAGGAAAAAGTTGCTTTTTTGATTCCCTGACCTCAAACCTTGGAGCTGTATAGTTCTGAAAACTTGTAATTTGAAAATCGAATTCCCGGAAGCGAACCCCCTAGAAACCTTTGCTCTGCCCCCCCCCCCCAACAAAAACACTAACACATACCCTAACAATAAGACTCTAGCTCTAAAAAAAAGTAAATGTTCTAAAGGCTCCAAAATCCTAGAATAGTCCTAGAATAATGGAACCTTCCTCAACACCCTTGATCTTTGAACCCTAGAAACCCTCAACATTAACCTGCGTGACTACCGTAGACCCACCGTAATTTACCATAGGCTGATAAAGATCGTAAAGCAGACCCCAGATTCTTTTTGAGCGCTGTGAATCACTCGAGAGAAAAGTATTAGAGCCACATCTATCGCAGCATTCCGGAAAGTATCAAAAGTCGCATTTTACACGCAAATTTCCCCTATAAGAAGCTTCGAATGAACTCAGTGGGAAACTTTGAAGAATCAGCAAGTGGACCTCGGATTAGTGATCAGCACCTCAAAAAATCTCCATGAAGAAACTTCAAATCAGAACTGAAATATTTTTTAATGCTTTCAGAAGCTTTTGAATGATATAAGGAAAACTCTTAATAAATTGATATAAGGAAAACTCTTAATAAATTAGGGAAAATTGAAAAAACACCCCACAACTCTGTTCAGGGAACCATTTGGAAGCTAAGGAGAGGGATTTCGCATTTTCCGTCAGAAAAGGATCGTAGAAACGTATATCTCATTTTGAATGGCCCCTTTTTCCAACTATCCTTCTCTTGTAAGTTCAAAAATGTGCTTTCACCCAAACTTTGTCCAGGGGGGTTATTTTGGGCACCAAACAGAAATATGAGTTCCGTTACCAGATTTTCGAAAGTTTATCGTGCGTTTTGGAAGGTACATTAGGTTCAGTGAACGACGTCTTTACAACCTCTTCAAACGCTGAACACGAATCTTGGATCCGTTTGTCGAAATTCTGAGGTTTACTGTAGGTTACGGTTGGTGCCATGCCATTTAGGAGGCGAAGCCTACCTTGAAAATTCAAAAATGGACAAATGAATGTCAAATTCGTATGCAGCACCCCGAATATACCCCGCATAAAAGTGTTGAGTCAAATTTGAAACTTTGATCAAACTACTGTATACCCACAGTAGTCTACCATAATCTGCCGAATATCGATAAACGGACCTCAGATCCGTGCTCACCATCAGCACTCTAAATACAATTTTGAGCTACATCTACCGTAGCATTCTGGAAATCGTCGAAAGGCGCTTTTTGGTCTAAAAATTCCTCCGATGGGAAGCTTTGAACGGGTCTAAAACTTTGGAAAACCCAAAAATAAATCTCAGATTTGTGATCAGCAACAACCGAAGAGACCCCATGAGGACGTTTAAAGTAAAAACTGAAACCTAAACGCTTTCAGAGCTCCCGCGTTAATCGATATAGGTAACGCTCAACCAACAGTCCGTGTAAGTCCAAAATGTTATTTCTCTATGCTAGGTTAGAAGAATGCTCTTTCAAGGCACAGTCCAACCTCAGAATCGATTTTTCGTTTTTCCGCCCATCTTGGAGAAAATTCCACGCTGATCACAATGGTGTCCCCATAGTCGCTCAGAACTCATTACGAACGGAGTTACGGCTCTTCAAAAATTTTGATTTTGAACGGCTAGAAGTTCGTGGACGAGTTGCCTCGAGCCTGTATTTTCTCGTTATTCGCAGCCATCTTTCTGAAGCAGGTCACAATATAAAGCCAGACCAAAAACAATTCGAAGAACATAGGTTTTGGATAAAATCATTCGCGCGGCTCTTCCCTATTGAGGTCGGAAACCTGGAAGTGGGCGTTACCCATTTTTTCTTTCAAGGGGGCGTGGCCGACCTTTTCCTAGCTTTTTCTCGCTTATTTGGGCAAATTGAGATTTCGCGCTTGGCAGGGTTGCTATAGGCGGCGACCGGACTATAATATCAAAAATTACCTCTAAGGTTGGACTGTGCCTTTAACCCGAATTTCGTCCACGTGGTTAATTTGGGAGCTGAACACGATTAAGAGGTCCGTTTCCGGATTTTCGAAAGATTACTGCACGTTTTTAGAAGGTGCATCGGGTAAGAAAATCTGTGGGAAAACGTCTATAACTTTCTTCAGAGTGGTTTTAGGCAGCTAAGAAGGGAATATTCGAACTCTACGTCCAAAAATAGTTCTAGAAATGAACATTTCATTTGGAATGGCCAGACGGACTAAAAGCAGTTTTCCTGTGGATGGCCAAGGTATAGTAACAATACAAGTCGTTTTTGCAGACGTTAGACATTGCCTTTGGGCCGTATGCATGAACGACTTACCCGCAAGGTGAGGGTAAATGTTACTCGGAACCTCTGCATTTCATGTGCTCTACTTAGAAAAATGAAAACAAGTTACTTGTAACATAAAAGGCCGAAAACAAGTTGCTTGTAACATATCTGAGCCGATGTAAGTTACTTGCGACTTACCTCAGGTCATTTGAGTTACATGTAACATATCGGCGGGATACTGCGTGCTGTGCGCCTCCGATATGTTACATGTAATTTAAATGACTTGAGATAAGTCGGAAGGAATATACATCGGCTTAGATATGTTACAAGTAACTTGTTTTCGATTTCTGAGAGGATCCTGAGTGCAGTGCGCCTCCGATATGTTACATGTAACTTAAATGGCACGAAATAAGTCCCGAGTAACTTAAATTGGCTAAGAAGATATTTCCAAGGTTGATGTACGACGCACTCGCGGGGTAAGGCTTACGACTGGCGTTACTGTTGGTTCAATTACCCAAGTTTGAGGTGCTTGACCCCATACCAGCAGGGAAGGCCCAACACATCACTTTTTTTGCGTAGTGTGTGGCCTGGGACGCGCCCTCTGCGTGGCGTGTCGTCTGCGTCACGTGATGGCCACCCATAGTGAAAATTCAAATGTAAGTTACATGTAACTTAAGTATAACTTACATGTAATATAAATTTAAGTTACAGGTAATATAAATGTATGTTACTTGAGACATTCAAGTAAATTACATTTATATTACAAGAAACTTGTTTTGATTTTTCTGAGTATGCGCCTGTCTCGTTTTTCCGCGGAGAAGCGAGACAGACGCATAGAGCAAAGGAAATGTGGAGATTCCGAGTAACATTTACCCTTATCTCACGGGTAAGTCGTTCATGCATACGGCCCTTTGTCGGAGAAACCTTTCTCTCGAAATCTCCTCAGGAGACTTACAGAACCTTCAAAGGACGGGGCAGAGCTCTTCCTGGGCGGGGTTTGGGTGTGTGTGTGTGTGCGTGTATTTGGATTTGTGATGTTATTTTCGAATGCTCGAATGCGTGCTTGTGTGTATGTGTATGCATCCATCCCGCAGTCTCCATCTCTACGCCAGCTACCGTATCCCCCGAGCCATCGGCAGCAGAGGGAGAAGGTGGAGAAAAGTGCAGACTAGGGGCGTGAACGTTGTCTCATCGCCGACGACGATGGCGGTGGTTAGGGGTAGAGATGCAGGCTAGGGGCATCTGCGCTCTCCACGCCACCATCGACATTTCGCCCAGTCGTTGTTTACATTTTCGGTCGGGGGTAAACATCGGGTAAACACCACCGCGCGCTCGCTCGCGAGGGCACATTTCTTTCTCACCGCGCCGCCGCACATATCACATCCCTGCCCTGTGCTGTAGGTGAATGTGGAGCTGTAGCTGCTAGGTGACTAACTAACGTTACCCCTAAGGTCTGCACTCTGCATATCTGCATTTGTCTCTGTGTTTATGTGTTCTTCGATGGCAGCCGGCGGGCGTTTCCGTTGCACTTTAAGGACGCGCACAGCGACGGCCACAAGTGGCCTATGTGTGTATCTGTATGAAAGTGTGTGTGTGTGTCTGTCTGTGTGTATGAAAGTGCGTCAGTTAGCGCGACTGTGTCCCCAGTTGCGTTGCGTCTACGTTTGCATCTCGTCCGATTGACGCTGCGCTGGACTGTTAACTATACTCTGTTGGTGTGCTGCTATTGGCCTGCCGTCGTCCTGCTATAGTGCTGTCGCCGTCGCCCCGCCCCCTGGGAACGCCTGTGTGTGTGATGATGTATTCGAGCTCGTTGCAGGCTCTGCTAGCGGTAACTTTATTCACATTTTTGTATTGTGAGAATTTTATTGTTTTTTGTATATATTGGTTTGTTCATAAAAAAGAGGAATATTCATATTTTTTCTGCAATTTTTGCAATTTATTTTCTCTTTATTATTTTTGTGACAAGCTGATTACATGTTTCAGTCAATAGACAATTACCACCGCAGTAAGGTGGTGACGTTTCAACATGCTCATGTTACAAGCCATGTTTTAACAAGCTTATGACATTAACATGTTTAATACGACTGCTCTAAAATAAGGTTGACGTGTCAGGACATGATATCTGGTGTAAACGTGTCAAAACTCCACTAGTCTTATTGGATGGCAATTTACTAATCACTGGAACTTATATGTATTTTTCCAAGCATTTTATTTTTTTTATTCTCACATTATTGTTTCTTATTTAATGATATTATTATTGGTTTTTATCATTTCAATTTCTCTGTGACTATATGGCTTCAAGGCTTTCGACCTCTTGATTTTGCTTCGTAGTTTTAGACCTAGGGGTTAAGGACGTTGAAAGAGAAAAGATTTTAGAGCGAGAGCATTAGAGTGGGTGTTAAAGGATTTTAGGATGGTGAAAGGTTTTATACATTGTTGGATTTCATTTTAGTTTCATTTATATCTTTTTCTACTCTTTCACAATCTTTTAGTATAATTTGAGTAGTATGTTTACGTGTTCTATTATTATTTTTCCTTCCTCCTATTTATTTATTCATTTATTATTTTTGATCACTTGAATAATTTATTACTTTATTTATTTATTTTTCATTATTAATTTATTTTTATGTTTTTTTTTTTGTTTTATTTCATTTTATTTTCTTTTTTATTTTTCAAAATTGAGTTATTCATTTTCTTTCATTTCCCTCCCTAACAAATTTTGATATGATTCTCTTGGGGTTACTAGTATAAATTGTATTTTTCTTCATTCATCTCTCGCCACTATTTCGAAAAAATCAATTTTTTTACTTTGATATGCTAATTGGGTACAGTGGTCCCAACCGAAGTTCTTGGAATGGTAAAAAAAATCGATTTCTCCATCTTGTGGATCAGTTGAGTGTCTTCATTGGTTTTTTTGGGGTACTAGATTTGAAATGAGCCGGCAGATTTTTGAAAAAACCTATTAGTCGATTATCGGTAGAGGGATTACTCTGCCTTGAGCTCTTCATTTTCTGACTTTTTTTAAATTTTGACTTCATTTTGAATGAGAAAATGATGATTTTTATTCCCATGTGTGTAACTTGATATTCAAAAAAAATGGTGTTGAGTCTGCTCAATGTTCCAATTTTCCATTTTATTGAGTATTTTAAATTTTCGTCATGATAAACTATTGTAAATGATCCTTACAGGATTTTGGACGTTATGCGGGTGAAAAGATTATTGCTTCGGTGAAGATTTACCGAGCAGCTGAGTGAGAGCGACGCTGGGGCTTCGGTGGTGCAGTGCGTTAAGGCGCTCCCCCGGAAAGGGAATATTTTGGTTCAATCTCGCCCTCAGCCAAGCGTTTTGCGGTCAACTCAGCACCTTGTGTAGATATTGTAAATAATGTTTTTTTAAGATGAATTTCTCGAACTAATCTGTTTTTTTAGAGTTTTTTTTTTGAAAACATTCTTGCATATTTTCCATTTATTTTTCCCGAGTTGAAAAGTCAAGTATTCGAATTAATCGGAGGAATTGCATTTCTGATGAATTTGGGATTGCTAAGTGCCATACTGGCCAGAAAACTTCATTCGGCGCCAGCTGCTGACACCCTGCTGGCATTGTCGCTCTAATGTGCTGCCACTCACGATTTCACAGTTCTTCCCTCCACTGTCCTAGTTCCGATGTTGTTAACCACCGATTATGATTTAGCGCAAGTTGCTGGCATGTTGCTGTAACTGTCGCGCTATTCAATTGCCACTGATACCATGTTTCATCCAAGCTGCTACGGCAAAATTTCCCTCCTCTGCTAGACAGTGCATGTTCCTTCAATAGTTCCGGTGCTAGTGACCATAAACGTGCTTTTATGTGAACTGTTGATATCCTGCCGACATTGTCACCCTATACTGCTGCCATTCATGTCTTGATTATATCCACGCTGTTTCCGTAACTTTGTTCTTCTTTTTTTTTGAACCATACATATTTCTGGCTAGTTCCGATATAGTGATCTTTGAATATGTTGTTGCGCGATCTGCTGCCGTCCTGCTGCTATTGTCGCTCCATTGTGATGCCACGGATGTCTGATTAAGTCGCTGCATAGTGCTGCCATTGACGCCTATGAGTGTTAGTGATATTTCGAGCGGTTTTCCTCCCTTGCAAAGGTCTTTGTGTATCTGCCCTAGTTCAAATGTTGTTCATCACTGATAATGCTGTTGCTCCAGCTGCTGATATTCTGCTGCCGCGAGCCCTCTATAGCGCTGCCATTGATGCCCAGTTATGTCGAAACTGATTTCAGAACTCTTTCTTCTTCTGTGTGTGTATCTAGGCTAGTCGATGGTTACCGAGCTGTGGCGCCAGCTGCTGACACTCTGCTGCGATTGTCGCTCTAAAGTGCTGCCATGCACGCCCACCTGTATTCGAACTGTTGCTATATTTTTCCTCTCCTGGAAAGCTATGTATCTGTTGTCCGTGGTTCGGATGATGCTGAACACCTCTTGTGCTGTTTTGCGGGCTGCTGACGTCCTGCCCGTATTGTCGCTCTATAGTACTGCCGTTCATGCCCAATTACGTCCAATCGTTTCCGCGATTCATTTTTCATCTGCAAAGTTTCAAATATACAGATCGCTTATCGTGCTGTTTTTGCGACCTACTGACATCCTGCTGCCATTGTTGCTCTTTAGTGCTGCCATTCACGCTGAGCTGTATTGAAGCTTTTTTCGGCAACTTTTGTTTCTCTCAGCAATGTAGGAGCGTCTCTGCCCTTGTTCCGATGTTGTTGATCACTCATCGTGCTGTGGCGCCAGCTGCTGGCATCCTGCTGCCATTGTCGCTCTATAGTGCTGCTATTCAAGCCTAGTTGTGTACAAGTTTTTCTACAACTTCATACAACTCTGCAACTCTGTGTATGTCTCCAAACTTGTTTCGATATCATAAACTGCTTATTGTGCTGTGGCTCCAGCTGCTGGCATCCTGCTGCGATTGTCGCCTTATAGTGCTGCCATACATGCCTACCTGTATCCGAGCCATTGCTATAATTTTTCCTCTTTTGCAAAGCTATGTACCTCTCTGCCCTAGTTCGGATGCTGCTGACCACTTCTTGGGCTGTTTTGCGAGCGGGTCACATCCTGCTGCGATTGTCGCTCAATAGTGCTGACATGCACGCCTACCTGTGTCCGAGCCATCGCTATATTTTTTCCTCTTCTGCAAAGCTATGTACCTCTCTGCCCTAGTTCGGATGTTGCTGACCGCTTCTTGGGCTGTTTTGCGAGCTGCTCACATCCTGCTGCGATTGTCGCTCCATAGTACTGCCTTTCACGCCGTGTTGTATCCGAGCTGTGCGTACTTGTATCAAGTTGTTTCCGCGATCCTTTCTTAATCTGCAAAGTTATATGTGTGTCTCTGCACGTGTGACTGCCCTAGTTCCAATGTTGTTGACCTCTAAACGGCCGGTGCGAATGCATGTGCATGTGGGTGCTGGTGTGTTTGTGTATGTGTGTGAGCGGGTGAGCGGCGTCGAGCGCGTCTCCCTGTGTGTGTGTGGCATTAATGTCTTGGCTCCGCCCCGGGCTAGCACTTTTGTTGATTCTCTCCTCGTTCCCCGCACCAGCGCACACATACACACGTACACACTGACGCAGCAGCCACAGCAGCAGCGGTCATACATCGCCACACATACCGTAATCACCTCTCATTCGTGAAGATCCATTGAGAGTTCTGCCCGCAATCGCAGACTTCTCCCCGCTCAAGGAACAGTTGTCCGAACCATTGTGTGTGCGCAGGGTTGTTTATCGTCTCAGTCCGACGCTGTTTTTGTTTGTTTACTTGTTTTGTTGTTTGTTTACCCTACTCACCCAGAGGTGGCGTCTTGTGTTCGTCAACATCATTCATTCGATCACTTGTGTAGTAATAGTAGTAGTCTAGTTCCTGCTATAGAATATTTTTTCCTGTCTGATACCGTATCCGCAGCTTCATTCCATCTGGGACCGACTTTTGATCTATATCAATTTTGTGGTTGGAACGTGTTTGGTCTCGTATAGATTTTGATTATCTTATTTTTGATTTTTTTCTGATGGTTTCATACTATGACTATTCTGTTTTAATGAAAATACGGTCATTTGGTGCAGTTGCAGACATTCACCCTTATTACTATCATCTCTTATTGTTTGGAAAAATGTCTCTTTCGTTTGCATTAACTTCTTAAAAACTTGGTTTTCGGCGTTTCATCTGATTGTGGGGCTTATGGAAATGCGAAATTTTCTGTAATCCAGTCGGGATCGACTTTTGATCTCTGCTGTTATTTGGCGTTCACACGTGCTTTATTGCGTATAGACTTTGGTTACCGCATTTCGGATTTTCTCAAACGATTTTATACTCTGAAGAATCTGTTTCATTGAAAATACAACAGTTTTGTGCAATTGCAGTTTTCGCTAGCATCCGCTATTTCTTGATCAAACTTTCTACCTCTACAATAAATTTTTTTTCAAAATGTTTTTCTCGAGCTGTCCCGTGAGATCCGATTTCTTCGGTTTTCGTTCCAGTTGGGGAACGAATTTTGATCTACATCACTCTTTTTGTAGTTAGCGCGTGTTTCAGTGCGTATTGATTGTGATTGTGTTTTTTTTTGGAAATTTTCTGATGGTTTCTCACTCTAATCAGTTTTCACGAAATTCAATAATTTGGTGCAATTGCGGACCTTCTTTCTTATCAGTAGCGTTTCCTCTTTTTTAAAAATTTATGAACACCATCATGTACCTTTCGTGTCATTCAATCGATAAGGCATGACGTTGTAATTGGGGGCGAAATAATTTGATCAATAATCCTTACCCCCATATTTTACATGTGCCAAGTTTCCCGCGTAGCGGCCAGCGTCACGGTTCTCCAATTGAAGGACACGGTTTTTTTTTGGAGTAGACGTGAATATTCCGCTTTTTCCTAGCTTAATTTTGTCCTGGAAATTTTCAACTGCTGAAAATGTGAGATTTTTTACGGAATTTCCGTTTTTCAAAGTTTTTTCTTTTTTTAAGTGACCTTGATCTTGCTGTAAGATCACATTTTCGCTATTTTTAGTTCGCGAAAAGCTCCTTCAAGTTTCTCTGTGCAACAAATTTCTTCTCAAAGTGTTTCTACGAAGGAAGAGAGTATTTAGTGCAATTGCAGACAGCCATTTTCCTCCTATTGCTGTAATTCACCCTACAGTTAATATTTTTATGAAACGCTCCGCTTTCACTATTTCTTGTTAAGTTCCCGCTGTGCAATTTTTTTCAAAGCTCCAGAGCATGCTCGCCACGCATTGCACACCGAAAAGGTTACTGTAATTGAAGGACAATCGTTAGGAACTTCTCGATTTTAGATTTTCATTATTGTGAAAAAAATATATTTTTGTAAATGAAATTTGTTTGAAACAACACGTACATTCTGAATGTTTCCCGTGAATTATCTTGCTATATATTCTCTGTTTCCGAGTGAAGTTTTAGTTCCGTTAATCGCGTGCGACTGCGTGCGTACGCTGCTTCTCCTTCTCCCCACACTTTCTCGCTGTCTCTACCCTCGCTCCCATTTAAGCACGTGAGGGAACAGAGTAAATTTGGCTCCGAACCAGAGGATATGTGTACTGAAACTTTAATCAGAGACATACTTCGACACAGCGGGAAGCTGCGTTTGCCGCTGCGATGAAGTATAAACTCATTTTCAATTCCCATGTATTTGCCCGCCAACCGTCAATTTGTTGTTGTTTTCAGGCTGCTTATCAGTACAAATTGATTGTTTTCTCCCAACATAAACAACAACTAATAGTCTCATTCTTGCAGGAAGACTCGCCAGCTGCGCCGAGTATGCTTTCGGAGGCACAACGGCCTCCTGCTGCTGATCCGACCACGTGTGCTGCCACCGAGAACCTGCTGATGTTGGCGATCCAGGAGCGTCTACAGAATCCGTTCCGGCCGAACGCGAACGCAGCGGCCACCGCTGCGGCTGCCGCAGCGGCGTCGAACCTGTTCAATCATCAGCTGAATCTCACCACCACCCAGTCGCCGCTGGGCAGTCAGCAGCCGGATGTGAATCGTCTGTTCCAGCAGATGCTCCCGCTCCTGGGCCTGCCACCGCTCCTGCCCGGGCTCACCGGGGGACCATTGGATCTGGGCTGTCTTCCCGGCACCTCAATGACGCATCCACTATGGCAACATAACCTCTGTGCCTGGCCGGAATGCAATCATCCATGTGAGAATCTGGCCGTTTTCCTGAATCATCTCTCACATGCACACACTTTCAATGAGCGGTGAGTCTAGCTTTTGTTTTACTCGATTATAAGTTCTAAAGGTTAGTGTTTTGCCACCATCGAGCAATACGTACCGGTGTTTTTAACACGTTCGCACAAGATTTCCTATTTTGACACGTTGGTACGTGTCAAAATCTACAAAACCTACGAACGTGTGAAAACATCGAGAAACAGTGGACGTGTTGAAATTTGAGCAATCCTCCATGGTGGCAAAACACTAACTTCTAGAACGTACAATCGATTCGTTTTTTAAAATTTTGTTAGTTTGTAACATTATCGAATTCCCACATTTTTAAGTTCAGGGGGAGGTTAACAAAGTTCCACCGCGGTGGAATAGAAGAGTCTCGTCACCTCTGTACTCTGCATGTTTTTGGCAATTATTTATTCCCTCGAAAGTTTATAAATCTGAGACCTTATCAGATTTCTACTTTTTTTCAACTTCTAGTCGTTAACAAAGTTCCGCCAGGGGAAAATAATGGAATTTTTTCGACAAGATCTATCTTGCTTATGCGTTTTTTTTACGTTTTTGTTCTTTTGAACGTTTACAAATGTGAAAAATTGTCTAATTCCCAGGCTTGATAATAAGTCCCAATGGTTAACAGGTTTCCACCACGATGGGCTATACGAATTCCAACTCTTTCTCTGCTTCCCTCATGTTTTTACACGTTTGTATTCTTTTGAACGTTTGTAATTTTTTAGGATTATCAAAGTCCCTCGTTCGATTCAATGTTCTAGTTGTTAACGGAAATCCACCTCAATGATTTAGTGGGATTTCAGCACATTCTCTGTTACTTGCCATTGGAGTGGTTAACGAATTTCCACCGCGGTGAATTAGTGTTTATTGCGTGTTTTGACACGTTTGTCTTTTTTAGACGTGTAAAAATTTGAAACGTTATTGAATTCCCACACTCGACTGAAAGCTCCAGTGGTTAACGAAGTTCCACCGCTTCGAGCGAGTGTATCCTACATGTTTTTGACACTTGTCCAATTCTTTTGAACGTTTACGAGTTTGGGACATTATTAAATTCCAACTTGATTATTGTTCCAAAGGTTAACGAATTTCCACAGTGGTGAATTAGTGTTTATTGCATGTTTCGACGCGTCTGTATTTTCTTTTCAACGTCAAAAAAATTTCAACATTATCGAATTTCCACAGTCGACTAGAAGTTCCAGTGGTTAACGAAGTTCCACCACGGTGACTTGTGTTCCTTGCATGTTTTTAACATGTTCATATTTTCTTCTGAACGTTAACGATTTTGGGCATTGTTATGTCCCCGCTTAATTTTTAGTTGCAGTGGTTAGCAAATTTCCACCACGGTGAGCTAGTGTTTTTGCATGTTTTTGACACAGTTGTAATCTTGCAAACGTTCATAAATTTGAAACTTAATCAAATTTCCACCTCCAATCAAAAGTTTCAGTGATTATCAAAGTTCCATTATGGCGAAATAGAGAATTTTTAGTACGTTCTCTCTTTCCTGCAAGTTTTTGACACGTTTGTAGAAGTTTTGGCCTTGAAATATCGCATTATCTTGTCAAAACAGGTAATATGGTGCGATGTGTCAAAACATGTGTACAGAGGTGAAACTTTGCTAATCACTGGAACTTATAATGGGTTCGGCCTCGAATCTTCCCGGAAACCAGATTCGTATCTCCTATTCTAAGAAATTGTGTTTCCATTGTCTTACTACGGTATTGAAGCAATGCTTCTGAATTTCTTTCTCGATTGGGCCTCGGTTCTGCCGCGATATCGCCTTGATCCTCACCGGAATTCACTCGCTTTGGTCTTCTCCTTGTCATAATCGCGGTTCTTGCTCTCTTTCTTGGATTCGAAACCCTTCCTCTTTTTCTCATATATGCCTAGGTTCTCCCTCAATTCCGCCCCGTTGTTAACCGCGGTTTAGCCTAGAAATTCATATTTTGTCCAAATTTCGCTGTTGTGAACTCATGGATTTTTGTAGCTATTTTATTATGGTAATACAGATAAACAAGGTCCACAGTGTGAAAAGTAGTTTTCTTCTATTTTTTTAGACTTTTTCTTTTTTTCTCATATTAATCTTTTCTGAGTGTTTTTTCATCCAGGTCTACCTCCGATATGCGAGTTCAAGTGGAACTTGTCGACAGTTTGGAGCATCGTTTAACCAAGGAACGTAATCGATTACAAGCCATGATGCAACATTTACACATGAAACAGTCACCGGACACCACAACACCCACCCTGGGCAAGGTAAAGATCGATTATTGATTTTTTTGGGGCGCTGGCAATTTATCGATCGACATTGTCTGAATGGTTATTGATCGACTTCCGTTTAATTTTATCTGAATTTTCGATTCATACGGGTTTTAACTTGTTCTTTTTTTCGGTCTTTTGATTCGTTGCCTTTTACTTTCGCACAAGTTACATGCCTGCTTCACCCAACTTGACAGGTTTATCCTGCAGAAATTTCATTTTCCCCCATTTCTTTGCTCCTCTTGCAAGTTAAATGCAGTGGGGTGAGCGAATGCTTCAAGTAACATCTAGAAGTTTCCTATCCTATTTGCTCAATAACTTATGAACAAGTTACCTGCAGCTTTGGGTCATGTTACTTGAACGCTCCAGAAAACTTGTTGTCACTTGCAATCAACTTGTTTTCCAATTGTTTCAAGTTGAATGAGAACTTCAACGTTCAGTGTAAAAAGGCCGAAACAAGTTACTAGCAAGATGATTCGAAAGTTGCTGAGTCGCTGCTGCAGCTTAATCACAAGTTGCTTGCATGTTTCACTCAACTTACTCGGTTTTTTTTCTTGCAAGTTACTTCTTTTTCGGTTATTTTATGATACATACTTCAACTTAAACTGGGAAATCGGGAACTTGGTATGTTGAAGTTGATTGAGACATAAAATAATTTGAAACTTTGGAACTTTTGAACAATTTCTAGAAGCTATCACCCATGTTTCAGGTAACACATGTGGCTCATTTTTTTTGTGTTGCATGCAAGTTGAAAGCTCTCAAGTAACATGATTCATATCTAAAATAATTCCACTCTGCTTCATATTTAAAACCATTCCATTACAGTTACAAAAAAAACTCATTTGAATTTCACCAGTCTATTACTGTTCAAAAGAAACAGCCTGGAAAACGGAACCAAAATGGAGTATTTTTTTTAATGGAAAGCTGAGGTAACGAAGTTGTTCGTAAGTTGCTGGGATTAAACAAGTTGCTTGCAATTTGTTGGGAAGAGATGATGCTCGTAAGTTAATGGGGGAAAATTAGTTGCCAGCAAGTTGTGTGAAACCTCCAAGCAACTTGTTCGAAAATTGCCGAATCCAGTTCGCCGCGACGTTGCGGTACGTTAACTAAATAAGTGTTCGTAGAGTGCTTTTTTCTCCTTCATCACATTCCATTCATTATCATCGCACTTTGATACCAAGAAAATTCTGAAGAAGTAGCGTAAATACGCTTTGACTGGATATTATGCAGCTGCCGGCCAACGTGTTGACGTATGCAGCAGGAGGTGGGCAGAAGAAGAGAAATTCCATTAGGCCCCGGTCATAGTTGGTGCTATTTGCATCTGCATCCCCCCCGCACCCCCCAACACCCCCCCGCACCCCCCAACACCCCCCCGCACCCACCAACACCACCCCGGTCGATACGTATGTTTAAAATGATGGAGTGAGGTTGAGAAAATCACTCGATGCATCCAACTAGATATGACGATGATTACGTGGCCAACAGGATTGCACCTGTTCAGAGAAATAGTGAAGGCGAGTATGGTGAAGTCACGGAGGTAGCAGTAAGGTTAGCTTTCTAGTGATACGCAATGTTTTATCTTCGACCCGCCCACCCGGTGATTTTCTCATCCACGTATTGCATGGATATCGACCGCGTCGGATACATTGAGTGATTTTCTCAACCTCACTCCATCATTTTAAACATACGTATCGACCGGGGGTGCGGGGGTGTTGGGGGTGCGGGGGTGTTGGGGGTGCGGGGGATACACCAAGTGATTTTCTCAGCTTCACCTCACCATGTTGTTCATACGTATCGACCGGGTGGGTGTTGGGGGTGTTGGGGGTGCGGGGGATACACCGAGTGATTTTTGCATCCCATTTCCAATGCATTCTGTGTGTATCGACCGGGCTGGAGGCGTCGGCTCATCCAACTATGACCGGGGCCTTAAGGTCAATATACTTAGCGTCGGATGACTAACGCGTGTGTGTGTGCCTGTGTGTGTACCATTCATTTTCAATTGACTACGAGGAATGTCTGCCACTTCCCACATAGTACACATGCGTGAAGTTCCTGATATCAAAAGGTCGGGGTCTGGGAAGTTAAGACTCAAAGGAATCAGAAATCTTTCAGCAAAAAGAAAACTCTCACACATAAAATGCTTCGGAAAGCGAGCTGCTGTTTGTGAGTTAAAAGTCGCGTTAGTTGTTGTAGTAACTTAAGCTGAAGTTGTCGGTAGCTTGTTCTAAATTTGCTGAGCGACTAAGCACTTTTTAGACGGGTCACTGGAAAGTTTCACACAACTTGCAAGTAATTTGTTTCGCAAATCATTCATATTAAGATTGGCTACACTCTAAAATGGTTGTCCATGTTAGAAACGGATATCATCTAAATTCTCTTGAGGTAAAACTCCGATCGCTTATCATTTGTTAGCTGTAAGCTCTTCTAGAAGGCTGACCTTTTTGTGAAGGAGTCACATGTATTGGGCTAAACAAGTTACGTGCGCTATCAAACGAGGCAAGTTGCATGAAAGCTTCAAATAATTTGTTCGCAAGTAGTTCAGTTTTCCATTGTTTTATGTGCCAATTTAACGTCATTTTTTTACATGTGACATAAAATAACCGGAAAGCAAGTTTTTCTGAAGATAAATTAGGTTTGTTGCGTGAGTCATGCTAGCAACTTTTTCTGAAACTGCGGTAACTTGTTCGAAGCTCTTGAACGAGTGAGCAACTTTTGAACAAGTTGGTCGAAGACATCGCTCAACCTCTTTAAGTTACAAACAAGTTCAAAATTTGCGTATGAAATGAGATGATGAAAAAAAGTGATCAGCTTGCAAGATGAAGAACAAGATGCGTGAAGTGACATTCGCTCATCTGTCAAATTGTTCAAAGGTTCCTTAGCAACTAAGCAACTTTCGAACAAAGTATTTTAAGGCTCCGCACAAATTACTAGGATTGTCTTGTGAATAATTTGTTCCGCCCCTGTTACATTGAATTGAAGCAGTATTCTCGCGTTTTTTTAGTCAAAATAATAAAACTTTCATTGATCAATTTCATTTCGATCTTTTTAGAATTATATTCCATCATTCTATGTATTTATTTTGTAATTCTTTTTTTTTGGTTCGATATGAATCGCTTTGCCCCTATCTTCAGACAGTTTGTATATTCATAAACTCGAACTCGAAGTTTGCATGCTTTTTAAATTGATGGAAAAAACAACTTCGTAAGTCGAAACAAGTTGCGCGAAGCATTCAAGTAACTTGTACTAAAGTTGCAGGTAAGTTGCTCAAACGTCGGGCAACTGAGAAACCTTCAAATGTTACTTGAGACATTCACGCATCTTACTGCATTTACCTCGCTCGCATCTTTTCGGCAATTATTTTTATGTCATACATAAGTTAAAAGCTTGCACACATAATAATAAATAATGGGAGAGGAAGTTATTCGCGAGAAAAATTGGAAATTTGCGTGGAGCATGCAATCATCGTGTTGTTAAGTTGCAGGCGACTTGCTCTCAGTTCCCTATCAGTTGAGGATCTCAGGAACAAGTTGTCTGAAACTTTCATGCAAATTACCTTGTTAAATTTGCAAGTGACTTCTTGGCTTATAATTTTTTCGTGTTTCATGCGAGTCCAAATTCGGCGCAAAGCACACAATAACGATAAAATCAAGTTTTCCGCGCGATAGACAGCACAATGCTGTGTGATGCATGCAAGTAACTTGCGCCTAAGTCATGGGCAGCTGGTTTACAAGTTGCTGATTGATCAAAACTTGAAGGTTGTCTTTTTCCAGGTAGAGACCGTGTCGCCGCCAATGCGATCACCGAAGCAGGAAGTATCATCCTTCCAGCCTATTTCATCGCTGTCATCGCCTTCACAGCCAATTCAGGTCTGCTTCAGTGTCTAATTACGGCTATGCACGAGCGAATTGGCCTCCTGTTGGGCAGTAGCTCAAATAACCGCGCTGCGTTCCCTTTGCGTCGCGGTTGCTTAGGGCACAACTGAACAGCGTGAGGCCAATTTGCCTCAAATCGAAATTCTTCTTTTTTGCTATCTTTAAAATTTTCCTTCTCGTATTTTTGCTTCCTGTTCTTTATCTACTTTTGTTTACTATGAGCGCCACCCTGTGTGTATGTGTCCACACGCACAAATATGTTATTTGGTCTTTATTTTTGTTCACTGATCGCTTGTGTGTATGTATGTTTGTGTGTGCGCGCGGGAGACTTGTTTTTGTCGAGTAGACTCGAGTGAGTGAAACAACACGGGGCCTGGTTGGCCAGACAACATCAACCAGCAATCATATATGTTCTGTGAAATATGCGTAGTTGAGAGTGGATGTGTGTAGTGTTGAGGTTACCCAGTAGAGTGGGGGCTATGGGGTGCTTAGGTTGCCCTTTGCGATTGCGTGAGCGTTGAGCGCACGGCCCCGTCCGTTGCGCGTTTTGTTTACATGACGATCAATCGCGGCCGGCAGATAAACAAAACATGACAATGTATTGTCGGGGGGGGGGGGAGATGATGATGATTTCAGATGGTATTGATCCTGAATGTAAGTGTTGGGAATGACCTTTAGTGCAGGGTTATCAATACAGAAAGGCACGGCGTTTGTCGAGCGGATGGGGGGCTAGGGGGTTGGATAGTTGGTGTCATAAAAGTTGATGTAGTTATGGAAAGTATGAGTGGTATTAGCCACTAATTCACCAGGTGGATGTACAAGAATGTATAAAATTCATATAAGAAAAACACGGCAACAAAAGAAATGTGTGCAATATAGTGTTCAGATCAATGGAAAACAAAACAGTGATGAACAAAACATCCTAAATGTACAGAATGGAGCCACAACTAGCGAAAAACCCTGACAGAGAACAAGTATGAAATGCTGATCAGTTCGGTGGACGTCTATCCTAGTAGTCGTAGAAGCGAGACAAATGAAGAATGAATCCAGACCTGAATCGATCTGCCTTTTATATGCGTGCCCGCGCGCTTATGGATCCGGTAGGTCAAACTGTCTCGTCGGTCTCACTAGGCGTGCTCTAATATTGTGACAAGTTTGAAATTCCTTTGTGTGAGATACCACTGGGATAAAGGTGTTCCTAGGATAATCGGCTCGACATAAGGGTCTTGGGGTTTCAAGCCTATGAGTAAAGGGGCAGGGGGTTGAACAGTGAAACGACGAGGGAGGTTTAGAAAACAAATTTGCAGGGTAACCATAAAGTAGGTGTACTAGCTATTAATTAACCTTCCTCTAAAGTCAGTGAAAGTTGGTCTGTGAGAATCGCCTCGAAAGACGACCTTAGAGGGAGAGGGGTCCGACCAGGTAACTTCTTTCAGCGATATGTAGTGGTCAACCCAAAAGAAGTGTGCACATCTAGAACCATTTTTGGACGTGGAATCCGTATATGCCCTCAGGATCCGTTAAGAATCACTTTGAACATAGAGTGCCCGCAAATATTTTAGTCTGATTAATGGACTGTGCTGCGACGGTAGATCACCCCGCGCGAATCGAAACCCCATTTCCCAGTGATACCGTCAACCCCGCACGGCCAGCCGCCTGTTCTATGCGTCAGACTAAAATGAAAACGGAAACCATATAGCCTATCTCCCTCATCTTGAGCCGGTTGAGGTAAGGCTTATCGGGCTCATCATCTCAAAATCTCTTTATCACTTATATTTCGCCATGACCGACCGCTCCGCTGCTTGCTCCGCCCAGACTCATCCGAGCAGGCTAGGCTTTGCCTTACAGAACGACTGATTGTATGAGTACAAATTAGCCAACTATTGGTTGATTAGTAACTCTAACCTTGTCATAATTGTTATTCTGCCCTGCAGATTGGACTGTAGTTGTAATTGAAGAAGAGGGAGAGGTAGGATAGTTCCTTTAGCATTCAGCAGGGTGTGATCGCACACATGCGTCATCAGGGATGCTGGCAGCACTTTGTTGAGCCCTGTCACGTAAGCTACCTCTGCAAAGCTCTCGTATCCGAGGATGATCATCGCCTAGCCGTAGACAGCGCCAGCGGCCGCTAGGTGTGATCTGCCGGGAGATAAGGTCAATGTTTATCGTTAGGATGCGTATACATGTAAGCCTGACTGATGATCAGGATGCAGATGTCAGTCAGAGGACAAAGCCTGTCGTCATCTGAAATCCATCAGCATCGATCTGCAGCAGCAGCAGTCAGCCGTCAGGAGGCAGGCGTAGTGTCTGCAGTCCTAGTCATGCACTTTTGCTGTTCGTGTAGATATGTATGTATGTGAGCACACACACAGCAGTGGGGGGTGCATTGACAAACAAGTGGCAGCGGATGCCAGGCAGCAGCAACGAACAAATGAGTATTCATTCAGCGGACATACGTAGATGCACGCACGCAAAAATGCAGACTTAGAGAGAAAGGGTGCAGCAGAGTCCGTAGGTGGATGCTGCCGGCTACTGCACATGCATCAGCATGGTCGCAGGAGCGGGAGAAAGAGGTTGTACTTGAGTGCAAGTACGAACATGACGAGCACAGTGATGGACTGGCGATGCACTTGATAAATATGGTTGAGATCGCTCGACCAGAACGACAACATTCTGGGGACATTGTTGGAATGTTGCTGCACCGATGGTTCACACTATGATATCGAGTTTGCTCCGAATGGCAGACCCGGATAGGATCGATAGTTGCAGCCTTGTAGAGCTGATCAACTCCATCTTGTCCTCTAGAACTAGACTCAGAACAGTTGATCGATCCAAGAAGGAGAGTTCGGCTACTTGTTGAGCTACAGTTTAGTCGACTGTTTTCTATGGTAGGGTTTGGAGTCGCTGGGCTGTGTGCAGATGCTTTCACGGGCAGTCTGGATGACAAAGACTCCTCAAGGATGGTAGCATCTGCGGCAGGGCCATGTATGCTACACTGACTTATGAGCAGACTCTGCCAGTGCCGTATCTGAGCCCTGTTTGAGCTAGCACCTACTCGCTGACACATATCGGTCGACTTTGGCGCCCTTGGTCTAACTAGGGAACCTTGCTAGTCAGGTATGAGCTTTTGAGAGACTGTGAATGTTTCTTGGTCAACTCGGATACGCTCTCTTCGAATCTGAACTCGCACTTTGCTACGGACGTCTGCTAAAACGTTATAGCCGGCCAAAGTTCGTATTTCACGCTTTTCTATCAAAAACGCGCATTACAGTTGACAGCAATGTTAAAAGGACATGGTGCGGTTGCGGACTCGCACTAATTCACAGTAGAATCTGGCACTTTTCCAGATTTAGTCATCGATCGGCGCCAAACGTCGTCTCTCTGCTCATGAGAATATCAGCTGTGGCGCCGATCGATGACGAAATCTGGCAAAGTGCCAGATTCTACCGTAGTTTTAGTGCGAGTCCGCAACCGCTCCATGTCCTCTTAGCATTGCGGTCAACTGTACCTATTTTGATGGTCCATCTTCATCGGTGGTCTTCTCGATGTGGACCACATTCGCTCCAGGATTTCCTGGAAATAGCAACGGTCATCCAATGTGGTAGGCCTCTGCGTTTGAATGACTTGATAAGTGTGTCAGCCCAATGCGTTGCAGGGCGACCAAGAGTTATTTTACCGCCTCGTGGATACCAGAACGTTATCCTGGTGCTCCATCTATGGTCGTTTCGGCGTACAACGTGTCCTGCCCATCTGTGTTTCGCGGACTCAATATGGGACAACGCGTGTCGGATACCAGACTCCTTTCGAAGCTCCTGACTGCTCTGCCCTTGCTGCCACTGCCGCCGTCGATTCGTATTCAGAGGACATCTCTCCAATGCCCTGTGTGCGGTCCTCGACAATGGTGCCCTTGTTGTAAGCCCATGTTTCGGTACCATAGCAAAGAGCTGGCAGCTCAGTGGAGTCAAAGAGGTGAGCCCGGAGCCTAAAATCCTGGACCTCATTGGTCACCTCTCGAATTGTGCCCAAAGGCCAAAGGCGTTGGGCTTACCTGCGGGTACTTCTGATCTGCAACATTGGACAACAGCAAATGTCAACTAGTTGAGGAAGCACCGAGAATAATAAATTGCTAACCAGTTAGTCAGCAGCAGCCGGAAGACGTCAACACTTCGATTGCAATTCAAAGCAACACAAAGTCGCGGCGAACAACACCCTTACTTCTATCAAAAGTTCTCTGAGAAATACAAACACATTGTCGTGGGAGGAAACCGGATTATCAGCGGAAATGGAGCGTCACTACTTGAGAAGTGCAATGACATTTCAACAGTGTGATTGCACCGTTTGTTCGTTCACACTAAGTGTCTCAGATTTACACTTTAACATCAACAAACATTTATATGACCCATGCCAGGAAATAGGCTGTTGTTGATGACGACGACTCTAGCAACACTGCAGCAGCAGTGTCGACATACACAACTTTTTTCCCCGTGATACAGTGAAACCCACGTCGTCAGACGCCGCGCCGCGGCTCCCTCACCAAACAAACAACAAAAAACTCCCGTTTGCACTATTGCGAAGGACGCCCATCGCCGGCGCCGGACGAGCTAATATGCGCACTAACGCTTGGGAAATACGAGGTTGTGTACGATTGTATGAAGAAGCATGGGTGTGCCCTGTGAGGTTGTCACAGGGAACGAGGGTCTCAGGAAAGTAGGAACACGGGACACGAGTACTCCTGAAGTTGACTTGGGTTCTTGATGAGCAAAAGTTTAAAGTGTCGCTGAAGACTACTACGTAACAGGTTGCTATCTTTCAGGTGGTGGTAGATACAAGGTCATCAAGCTACTGCCACCGACCGTAATCTTCCGAAAATCGTTGGTGAATCTGATAATGAACCCGCAAGCTTTTCTCCTGCGTACGCTGCCCTTTTCTCTCACCCTTGGTGATGTTTCGGTTGAATCTGAGACGTTGACCAACCTATTGTACCTTTCTTATTGTTAACAGGGTCTTGTCGGCTTCGTAACCAGCACTCCAGAAAACCCTATTGGATGAAGTAAGAGCCAAATCAGAGATATTGACCGGCTACGTAACCTTACCTTAGCACCATAATCCATCAGACTTCAGATTAGTGTTGGCACTTGAATTGATCTTGTTCGACTGTAACCAGTTACATCCCTAACCCATATGTATGTTCTTAGGCCCTAATTATTCGTGAACTCACCCCGTATTCTGTCATCCTGCCTTATCATGTGCGTAGTGCGAAATGATCATAAGGTTTAGAGGGGGCGACATGTTTATGTTGCGAAGTGTTGCCTTATTTTTAACCCGTCAGCAGCCACGCAGGGATGATTTTAATCACGCGCGGTGAAGAAGTTTATCGGTGGACAGTGATGTCACCTGCGGCGGTAGACGGCTGCCCCCTGTTGTGGCTGGGGATGGTTAACTGCTTTTGGCGGTTTGCGTTAAGGGTGATGATTCTGGTGGGTTATAAACTGTGAGGGCTTGGTCTTATGGTAGGAACAGTAAGCGATAAACATATGTGGTAAGGGTCAGAAGTTAGTCTGGCGAAGTGCAGAGAATAAAGAGTAGGGTTACCTTATATCCCATGGCTTTATCGTTGATGGATCCGGCCTACCAGTTTTGGGGCGAGTGTAAAGTATTCTTTGGCTGGGACCACACTGCGGGTCAGTTCGAAACGGAATTCACAGAATACTGTTCTCTTTCTATGTACATAAAAGAATCAAAATGCTTTGAAAACGTGACGATCCCTCACGAAAATCAGCTTAGATCAAAAATATCTGAAAAACAATGAAGGTAGCGCGGTAAAAAACGGGCTAGAATTAGAGTTTCTAGGGCCCAAAGAAGCCAGTTCGTGCAGACGTGCACAGCGCCGACCAAAAAGATCGCAGTCACATGCCGAGCAGTCAAAAATCATCGACATTCAGAGGAAGAAATAAATCAAATTTACTCAATAAAAACAATTAAGCAATGAAGGAAATCACTCCAGTCAATGTTTTTGACTAGATGTGTACATACATTTGAAAGTTCATTGATTGAAATTCAATTTTAAGCCAGCTGATGTTCTTGATATAAGAGGTCATCAATGCCGATGATGTGGAGTGGGCTCGTCCACCATCAAAAGACGAAAGTTCAGGCTTCAAATTTGGCCCAAAACAGCGGTTTTTCGCGATTTTTTCTTATAGGTTCTACTACTCGAGACCCAGAAAACGGTTTAGAGAGAAAAAGACGACGAGCATATTTGTTCGCGACCACTGCCTTTAGGTTATCGTACGTCATTCAATTAGAAAGCAGAACTCAGCGATTCGGCCCGAAGCCATTCGATCGATAGCCATTTTCTCTTCGTTCTCCCATGTGCAATTTTTCCCTCCAAGCAGCATCGCCTTTTCCTACTGAAAATACGCAGACCATTCCTTGACATGAATATGAATTCAACAAGGCAACAAACAACTTACTTCACGAGTATAGAGTGGAATCATAGAGATTGGACGGTGAGGAAGGTAGAACCTCCCCCACAATGCGTGTCGATTTTTTTAAAATACCTATGTGATGTTGGCGCTTCTGGCGCGTGGAATTGTCTTTGGAGCGCGGTTTCTTCCCGATGTTCTCAATGTGTGCAGGAGTCTATAACTACTGATTTTCAATAAATCACGTGCTTTGCTGCAATGCTTAAGTGCAAACTACTACACAGCCTCGAGTTTTTGATTTTTCTCCATTAATGCACAAATCATGAATTCGTAATTTAGTGTATGATGAAATACTGCTGCGAAGTAAAGGGAATACTAAATTGCGCTTATGCGTCATCAGGTTTCGTATGTGTATGTAGTAGACCACCTCACGCCGCGGGCAGGAGTGGAACTAGTGGTAAGGTCTATTTCTTAATTCTTGTCGCATTATGGTACGGTTACAGTAGTAGGTCCCTCTTTGAGATATGGCTTACACTTCACCCAGTTGGGTTTTCTGGCTGCTTGTTACTACCTTGACCTCTATGTTCCGCTTTTCGCATGAATACGGTTAGTGTCAGTGCCGTACACACCCTGTCGAAAAATTTGAGCATTAAGGCGCTATTCGAATATGAAAAGCTTGGTATTATTCTAATCCTCTTACAGTTTGGGCTACATAGGTCCATACATAGAAGTGTCATCTATGACGTGATTTCGCCGCAGTTGACACAATATTATGGCCTTACCCGGTTGCCCTTTAGGGATGAGCAGGTGTTTATGGTTTTGAGTACGACCAATAAATTGTGGTCTGACAGGACAAAATGACAGGGAAACTATTTTGTCAGTAGTCAGTTCAGGTTTTAGTAACCCTTTCGGGTGTCACAGTTCAGCTGAGGAGCCTTATCTGACACGTGTTTGTAAAGACGTGGTGTGTGCCTTATCAAACATCAGGAGGCGGATTACGAATGTTTCACAGCTGGGGTTAGGTTTATACCATAACGTTAGACAGGTTTATATACGCGACAGGCAGGGTGGAAGTGTATGCCTCCTTCCATCTCAACATTCAAGCTTCAGAGGCTGAACCTCTCACCCCTTGGGGGTCAATACTTTACTACCTGGAGTTAACCCACTACCCCTTGGGGTCACCTCCTACCCTCTGGGATCAACTCCCTACCCAGTGGTCGTTAAAACCGTACCTCTCGAGCTGAGAGGGGTTTAATACTTTGCCGTTCATCTTTCTCCTCCCGGTTTGTGTACTGTGAGCTTTTGAGGATTAACTCCTACCCGTTTGTGGTCAAACCCTTTCACTTAGGTCCTCAATGGCTTATCGTTAAGGCCCCGGTCATAGTTGGATGAGCCAACGCCTCAGCCCAGTCGATACACACAGAATGCATTGGAAATGGGATGCAAAAATCACTCGGTGTATCCCCGCTTTCCCCCAACACCCCCAACACCCACCGGTCGATACGTATGAACAACATGGTGAGGTGAAGCTGAAAAAATCACTCAGTGTATCCCCCGCTCCCGCACCCCCCGCACCCCGGTCGATACGTATGTTTAAAAATGATGGAGTGAGGTTGAAAATCACTCAATGTATCCGACGCGGTCGATATCCATGCAATACGTGGATGACGGCGGATGAAAATCACCGGGTGGGTGGGTCGATGGTATCACTAGAAAGCTAACCTTACTGCTACCTCCGTGACTTCACCATACTCGCCTTCACTATTTCTCTGAACAGGTGCAATCCTGTTGGCCACGTAATCATCGTCATATCTAGTTGGATGCATCGAGTGATTTTCTCAACCTCACTCCATCATTTTAAACATACGTATCGACCGGGGTGGTGTTGGGGGGTGTTGGGGGGTGCGGAGGGGTGCGGGGGGGATGCAGATGCAAATAGCACCAACTATGACCGGGGCCTAAGGGGTGAGAGGGAACCACTTCTTCGATCATCATGCCTCCAGAGACCTCAGATCACTCACAATTAGTTCTTATCGGGTGTCGTGCTCAGACGCAAGTTCGAACTGGGGTCATTTTTACCCCATCTCCTAACAGAATTATAGAACTCAAACCGCAGATTTCATCCACCGTAACCCAATAGACAGGATAAGAATGAAGGAACACATCTGCATCCCATTTACAGCCGCGATAAAATGTGGGTTGGTGGAATGAGCGGAATTCACTCTGATACTTGCGGAAAGTGGTTTTACATGACTGTTCGGTGAGTGTTGTCGAGAGCAACAGTTGGGAAGCGTTGAAGCGCAGGAAATCGGGCAACAATTGAAGTAGGTGAAGCTCCGGTAGAATTCAGAGCTTCACCTATAAGGGCCTAACGGGCTATACTATGCAGAAGTAAGGGAAAGCTGCAAGTCTTCCAACTTGACGAGTACCTCGATGTGAAAGTCCTTAGTGTACCGCACCTTATTACTTTCATGACCTTATTTCATAAACCTTATTTCATGACAACTGGAATGAATTATTTGCACGGAGCACGACATCATTCCACCAACCAGCGCTTCATCATGACGATAAATGAATGGAGTTGTTTTCAATACTCTTATCATGTCCATTGGGTTACTGTGGAAAGATTCTGCGGTTTGAATTTTATAATTCTGTCATCTCCTATCCGAGTTACCCAGAGCTACACTGACGCTAGTTTTCACCCCCCCCCCCCCCCCGCCTCCAACCCGTCCTTTTCGGGTCCTTGTCGACATGTGATTATTGTCACGGTTGTTGACTACATGAGTAGATGATTTCTGGTGACGCTTAGGTCACCACGACTGGGCTGTGCTTAAGTGCTAGTGCATTTACTCACATGGGGGGTGTTAGGTAAGTTTACTGGGTGATGGTCGGTGGTGGTAGTGTGTGTACGAGAGGCCGCTCACATGATACATGATTGTGTAAATAAGGCACATACACACACTCACAGGCAAAGGCCACCCATGACGGGGTGAAATTCTGGCGATAGGGGTGGTGTGGGCGATAAAAATTCTGGCATTGGGCCAAGCCGGATTTTCTATTGGGGCAAGGGTAGATTATAGAGGTATTCGAAGATTTGCAGTAATTTGTGGTATTCTATGGTAATGGTAAGAAAATAATTTTACAACAGTATGAACATGAATGTAACTTTGAAAGGAAACGAACCTCTGCGGAGTTTTTCAGCGAGAATCACCACACTTTCTGGCATTTTTTTCCTCGGGTTTTCTTATTGAGCTTCTGAGCAAAAAAAAAATATATATTTCCTAGTTTTTAAGCCCCTAATATTAGGTTGAGCGAAAGTTTTCCGCCGTGTTGACTCTGACGATTTTTAAACTTTTCAGCGTTGGTCCTTTGACTAAGTGCGTCATACTGATTGAAAGCACAAATTCTTTTCTGTCTTGCCCCGCCTTCCATTTAGGCCAACGCCTGCTCATTTGCGAAATATTGCTATACTTCAGTGGTAATCGTCAGGACTGATCATCTTTGAGTGTTTCTGTTTACTTTGAGGTAAACCACTAAGCCTGCCAGAGTTGTCAGGATATTTGAGCCAGCTTGGAACCAGATGTTAGCATTTGCAGAAAATTTCGACAGAGCGTAATTATTGATTTTCAGCAAGTTTTGTGATTTTGCAACTTGTCTTTTTAGGCTTACCCGAAAAGTTTCGGCCTAGAAGCTTCAAAGTTGAGTATAAAGGCAAGGTCTGCACTCGGTAGTAGTTTTTCGTCAATTATCGATAGTTTTTTTTTGAAACTCGATAAAAATGGCTAAAATTTTTCAAGAAGTGCTTGATAATTGACGAAAAACACCCTATTGAGTGGGCACATGGCCACTATACTTTTAACTTCGAAGCTGCGAGGCCGAAACTTCCAGGATAAACCAGAAAATGCCGAAGTTGCAAGATCACAAAATCCGCTAAAAATCAATAACTACGCTCCGACTAAATTTTCCACCAACGCTATCTCCTAGTCCTAAGGTGGCTCAAATGCCCTGTTAACGCTGGTAGGTTTGATGATTTACCTCAAAGTAAATAGAAGTACTCAGAGATGCTCTGTACACAAGATTACCACTGAATGATAACATATGTTTTGTAAATGAGCAGGCTTTGGCACAAGTGGATGGCAGCTTTGAATACAAAAGAGTTTGTACTTTCGATAGACATATCTCGCTTGACCGTAGGACCAACGCTGAAAGGTCCAAAAGTCTTCATAAGTCAAGTTTTAGGAAACTTTTACTATAACCTGATAAAACTTTTGTGGTTTCTCCTCCAAGTATATATTTCTTCTTACAATTAGTGACATAGACGTAACAACAGGTGAGGGGGGGGAGGTAGGGGTTACTTCCTCGTTGTTGTTATTGTTGTTGTTGACGTCCGCGGCGTAGGGGCCGTCTTGTGGAGGATGACCTTCTTTCAAGGAGGGTGTTGGTTGGAGAGGTGGTGGGGGGGGTTTTGGTGGGATGCGCCGGGCGCAAAGGGTGATTGTCGCCCTGCCAGACAGTTCCGGGGATAGTTTAATGTTTAGAGGGGGCGTTTTTCAGGGAATTCATGCTGAGATGGATCAATTAGGTCAACCGGCATCACATTACGCGGTCGACACTGTTTTTGTGGAGCCACGTGAATAGACCGAAAATTCTGCTGTTTTATTATTGTGATCACTGAGCGGAGGGAGGATGATGTTATTTTTAAGTGAGGTATAGAAATTTTTTGAATGATGCAGCGCCCAAAAGGTGAGTCCTGTAGATGAGTATGAGTCTGAGCTGTGATGTTTGGAATGTGGCCAATTAACTGACTGCGGGCGGAACTAGTTGTTGCGTGCGAGCTGACCATGACCTGGCGCAACATTGAATTAGCCGGGTTTTTTGTGGGTTAATTCGCGCGTAATTTCATAGTGCTCCAGAAATAGCACATTTATCAGATTGTAAACATTGTTTTCTCGTAGAAGAAACAAAATTTGGAAAGTTAACATTTCAGTCCTTGCCCTCCGTGTCGCTGACGATTTCGGAAGCGGCCACGACGCCGCTGTCAATTCCTGCGCCGTCTGTGGTGTCATCTGAAGGCTCACCGAATGGATGCAATGATGCCCAAGCCCAGAAGACGTTTGTTCCACGAAGGAGTCGAATTTCCGACAAATCTGTGCTGCCGATCTCCGCCGACATTGCCAGGAATCGGTGGGTTGTTTTTTTTTCAAATAGCTGTAATGTGTGAAGATATTTATTAATTTATATTGTGGCGTGGCCTAAAACACACACGGCATCCTTTACATAGGAATAAACAGTGACAATCAAAAACTGATGAGAAAACAGCTTTCGTAGCAAAAAAAAAACTCATTAAATCGTCACTGATTGAGAAACGCAACATGCCAGCCGTCTGAACTGACAAGGGAAGTATAAAAAGCGTAGGTCGCATCTGCGTAAACGACTAGTATGGTTAGTATCTCTTCTGGCTCAATAGTAAAAATGCGCGGTATCCCGCCGCGAGCCGCAGGCTCGAAAAAGTTATGAGCATTTTTTAAGCCTGGCGAGAAGGCAAGGGTACCCATCAGGCATTTTTTTTTTTTGAAGTTTCAAAAAATTTTCTCGGATTTAGCTCAAAAGGTGTATGTAGGGGTAATCTAGGGTGGCGAATACGAATCTGGAGCCTATTTGTCGAAATTTTGAGGTTTACTGTAGGTTACGATAAGTAACATGTCATTTAGGGGTCAAAACCCACCTTAGTATTTTGAAAATCGACAAACGGACGTTAAATTCGTATTCTCCACCCCGAATAACCCCCGTATACAAATCTTGAGTAAAATCTGAGATTTTTACCGAACTACCGTATACCCACCGTAATCTACCGTAATCTGCAAAAGATCGATAAACGGACTCCAGATTCGTGTTTCGCACTCCAAATAACCCTCAGAGAATGATTTTGAGACATATCTATCGTAGAAAACCGGAAATCTAGAAAGTGGCGTTTTTCCCTCGAAATTTTCCCCGGTTGGGAAGCTTCAAACTAAATTAGCCGAAAACATTGGAAAATCGACTAATAAACTACGGATTCGTGATCAGCGCCCCGAAAACCCCCCCTGGGAGAATTTTAAGTCAAATCTGGACAATTTTTATAAAACGCTTCCGGAGCCCTCACTTGGTAGAAATAAACGCCCAACCGAAAATCCGTACAAGTCTAAAACGCTGTTAGTCTGGACGAAGTACGGAAAATGTGCCTTCACCCAAACTTTGCTCAGGGGGGTAGTTTTTGAAGCTGAACACATTTATGAGGTCCGTTTTCGAATTTTCTGAAGACTAACGCGCCTTTTGGATGTACAAAAAGCACAAAAAATTAGCCTTTTAAGCTTGTAACTTCTTGGAACCTGCGGCTCGGGGCGGGATACTGAGCAGTTCTACTGTTGAGCCACAAGAGATACTAACGTCACTAGTCGTTTTGGCAGATCCGACCTACGCTTTATATACTTCCCTTATGAGCTAAGGAAAGTTGAAGGGCATTGTCTCCTTAATAATAGATAGTATCAAAGGCAGAAACCGTTATGTTGGAGAAAAACGGGGAAAGATAAAACAAGACATTCTCCCGGTAGCCCGCTTGTATGAAATTGGACTAGTCTTTCTAGAAAATTCTATACACTGGAAGAAAGTTAGAGAATACGAGACAGTACATGATATGAGGAGATTGCAGGGAGAAGCTAGTCCAAGAATGATCGAGATCACTGACAAGGGAACCACAACAAGTAATAGTGTCCATTCTAAATGAGGTGTACTTTTCTAGAATCATTTTCGGACGAAAGGTCCGAATATGCCCATCGCAGCTGCCTAGACCCAGTCTGAAAAAAAGTTATAGGCATTTTTCCTCTGATTTTCGTACTTATTGTACCCTCCAAAAAGCTCATTATTTTTACGAAAATCCGAAAAGGGACCTCTTAATCGTGTTCAGCGCCCAAAACTACCCCACTAGGCAAAGTTAGGTTGAAGGTTCTATTTTCCAAACGTTGCGCAGACTAACAGCGTTTTGGACTTGTACGGGTTTTCGGTTGAGCGTTTATTTTAACCAATTACGAGGGCTCTCGAAGCGTTTTAGAAAAATATTCCAGATCTGACTAAAAATTCGCTCTGGGGAGTTATTTGGGGCGCTGATCACGAATCTGAGGTTCATTCATCGATTTTTCGAAGTTTTCGACTGTATTCGTTCACAGATTCCTATCGGGGGAGAATTTGATGGAAAATCGCGACTTTTGACGATTTCCGGAGTGCTTCTATAGAATATATTCAAGTTATTCGAATCTGATGTCGGTTTATCGATTTCCGGCAGCTTACGGTAGATTACGGTGGGTATACGGTAGTTTGGTCAAAGTCTCAGATTTGTCTCAAAGTTTATATGAGGGGGTTCTTTTGGGCGCTGAATACGAATTCTATGTCCATTTGTCGATTATCGGAATTTTGAGGTAGGTTTTGCCTCCTAAATGGCATGTTACCTACCGTAACCTATAGTTAATCTTGAAATTTGGGCAAGCAAACCCCAGATTCGTGTTCAGCACCCCAGATTACCCCTACATACATGTTTTCAGCAAGCAAAATCAGGAGAAAAATTTTAAAACACTCTAAAAATACCATGGGGGTACCCTTACCTTGTCGCAAAGCTTTCAAAAACGCTTATAACTTTTTTTTGAGTGGGTCTAGGCAGCTGCTATGGGCATATTCGGACTGTTCGTCCGAAAACGGTTCTAGAAAAGTACATTTCATTTGGAATGGTCACTATGACTTATTGTGGTTCCCTTGTGAGTAGATGATTCCCGTATTCAACAATCAGAATTGGTTCAAACAGCATTGCCACGAAGGCAGAAAAGACAAATGGAAGGCCACGCAGGTCAAGAGCACAGACCAAGAATGCTTTGGCGGTGGCATCTCCTATTGATCATTGATTGGTACAACACCTCCCGTCTTTTTGATGAACTCGTTTCGAACTCAACTTTGAGCGAAACTAGGGTGATATCCATTGTCCTGGCGTTGAGGGCTATCTAAAGGTACAGCCTTTGTTCAGGTTTCGTTGAGAACTAAAGAAGTTTCACAATCAGTCAGATCTCTAACTACGGTACAGTGGCGAGGGGGGCGTCTGTGTCCTCTCGGCCCGATATCGTAATTTGAAACCTGGCTAACTGCGAAACTTCTTTAGTTCTAAACGAAACCTCCACAAGGACTCTACCATCAGGTAGCCATTAACGCCAGTGCCATGAATATCGCCATAGTTTCGCTCAAAGTTGAGTTTATAGCGAGTTATTCAACATTGATGAACAAGGTGCGAAAACGCGTCCTTGCGCTTTCTGACCAGGTCCTACGAGTGGTAGTGTCTGTCGCTATGGCGGCATTGTCGTATATGGCACCAGCGGCGCCGGCCGGCTGACGCCGGCCTGCGCCGCTGGTCGTTTGGCTGACGCCGGCCGACGCCGCAGGTCGTTTGGCTTCGCCAAACGAGGGGCCGGCTTCGCCGGCCCTTTCCTTCAATCATAGGCAGTAATCTTCTGGCTTAATGAACAAAGGGTCTTGTTCGCCGTGAAGCTTCTGACAAAATTGAAGGAACGTTGTGTTGAAATCATGCGGGGATTGAAAGCTGTTGCTCGCTTCAGTTCACCGACATAAGCGAAGGTAGCCTTGAATTAAGATACTTCAATCGCAATGCAAAAGCCTCGCGTGTTGGAGAAGTTGCTTGAAAAACACTTCATAATCTACTCAAGTAATATACAACAGTTGACATGAAAACCAATAATTAGATATCTCAGGATGTGTCATGAAGACCCTCTTTGACTGTATGTTTTTATGCGGAAGTAAGCATGGGCGCACTGAAATATTTGCCTGTGAAAAAATTCATATGGACGCGAAGGTCTAGAAGGTAAAAATTACTTACACAAAACTTGGTGGAATTTCGAATTTTCTGCGCATATCACACAGAATTTCTCAGGGTTTTCTTCATTGTGGTGGTGTAAACAGAGCTATAGCCCTCGAAAATACTATAAACTTCATTTGAGATGAGGATATCGCCAACAATACTGAAAAAGCTCTATGCATCGAGAAATCAAAAATTTCAGATTTTCTGTGCATATCTTATAGCCCTCGAAAATACTATAAATTTGGTTTGAGGGGATGAGGATATCGCCAACAATACTGAAAAAGCTCTATGCATCGAGAAATCAAAAATTTCAGATTTTTCTGTATGAAAAATTTCAGATTTTCTCTGCATATCTCACAGAATCTCTCAGGATATAGCCCTCGAAAATACTATAAATTTGGTTTGAGGGATGAGGATATCGCCATCAATACTGAAGAAAAAGCTCTATGCATCGAGAAATCAGAAAAATTTCAGATTTTCTCTGCATATCTCACAGAATCTCTCAGGATATAGCCCTCGAAAATACTATAAATTTGGTTTGAGGGGATGAGGATATCGCCAACAATACTGAAAAAAGCTCTATGCATCGAGAAATCGAAAATTTCAGATTTTCTGTGCATATCTCACAGAATCTCTCAGGATATAGCCCTCGAAAATACTATAAATTTGGTTTGAGGGGATGAGGATATCGCCAACAATACTGAAAAAAGCTCTATGCATCGAGAAATCAAAAAATTCAGATTTTCTGTGCATATCTCACAGAATCTCTCAGGATATAGCCCTCGAAAATACTATAAATTTGGTTTGAGGGGATGAGGATATCGCCAACAATACTGAAAAAAGCTCTATGCATCGAGAAATCAAAAATTTCAGATTTTCTCGGCATATCTCACAGAATCTCTCAGGACATAGCCCTCGAAAATACTATAAATTTGGTTTGAGGGGATGAGGATATCGCCAACAATACTGAAAAAAGCTCTATGCATCGAGAAATCAAAAATTTCAGATTTTCTGTGCATATCTCACAGAATCTCTCAGGATATAGCCCTCGAAAATACTATAAATTTGGTTTGAGGGGATGAGATATCGCCAACAATACTGAAAGCTCTATGCATCGAGAAATCAAAAATTTCAGATTTTCTGTGCATATCTCACAGAATCTCTCAGGATATAGCCCTCGAAAATACTATAAATTTGGTTTGAGGGGATGAGGATATCGCCAACAATACTGAAAAAAGCTCTATGCATCGAGAAATCGAAAATTTCAGATTTTCTCTGCATATCTCACAGAATCTCTCAGGATATAGCCCTCGAAAATACTATAAATTTGGTTTGAGGGGATGAGGATATCGCCATCATACAAAGCTCTATGCATCGAGAAATCAAAAATTTCAGATTTTCTCTGCATATCTCACAGAATCTCTCAGAATATAGCCCTGGAAAATACTATAAATTTGGTTTGAGGGGATGAGGAGATCGCCAACAAGAGTGAAAAAAGCTCTATGCATCATTTTCTGTGCATATCTCACAGAATCTCTCAGGATATAGCCCTCGAAAATACTATAAATTTCGTTTGAGGGATGAGGATATCGCCAACAATACTGAAAAAAAGCTTTATGCATCGAGAAATCAAAAATTCAGATTTTCTGTGCATATCTCACAGAATCTCTCAGGATATAGCCCTCGAAAACACTATAAATTTGGTTTGAGGGATGAGGATATCGCCAACAATACTGAAAAAGCTCTATGCATCGAGAAATCAAAAATTCAGATTTTCTGTATGAAAAATTTCAGATTTTCTCTGCATATCTCACAGAATCTCTCAGGACATAGCCCTCGAAAATACTATAAATTTGGTTTGAGGGATGAGGATATCGCCAACAATACTGAAAAAGCTCTATGCATCGAGAAATCGAAAATTTCAGATTTTCTGTGCATATCTCACAGAATCTCTCAGGATATAGCCCTCAGAAAATACTATAAATTTGGTTTGAGAGGATGAGGATATCGCCAACAATACTGAAAAGCTCTATGCATCGAGAAATCAAAAAATCAGATTCTCTGTCAGATTTTCTCTGCATATCTCACAGAATCTCTCAGGACATAGCCCTCGAAAATACTATAAATTTGGTTTGAGGGGATGAGGATATCGCCAACAATACTGAAAAAAGCTCTATGCATCGAGAAATCAAAAAATTCAGATTTTCTCTGCATATCTCACAGAATCTCTCAGGATATAGCCCTCGAAAATACTATAAATTTGGTTTGAGGGGATGAGGATATCGCCAACAATACTGAAAAAGCTCTATGCATCAGAAATCAAAAATTCAGATTTTCTGTATGAAAAATTTCAGATTTTCTCTGCATATCTCACAGAATCTCTCAGGGATATAGCCCTCGAAAATACTATAAATTTGGTTTGAGGGATGAGGATATCGCCAACAATACTGAAAAAAGCTCTATGCATCGAGAAATCAAAAATTCAGATTTTCTGTGCATATCTCTCTCAGGATATAGCCCTCGAAAATACTATAAATTTGGTTTGAGGGATGAGGATATCGCCAACAATACTGAAAAAGCTCTATGCATCGAGAAATCAAAAATTCAGATTTTCTGTATGAAAAATTTCAGATTTTCTCTGCATATCTCACAGAATCTCTCAGGACATAGCCCTCGAAAATACTATAAATTTGGTTTGAGGGGATGAGGATATCACCAACAATACTGAAAAAGCTCTATGCATCGAGAAATCAAAAAATTCAGATTTTCTGTATGAAAAATTTCAGATTTTCTCCGCATATCTCACAGAATCTCTCAGGATATAGCCCTCGAAAATACTATAAATTTGGTTTGAGGAGATGAGGATATCGCCAACAATACTGAAAAAGCTCTATGCATCTGCAGATTTTCTGTATGAAAAATTTCAGATTTTCTCTGCATATCTCACAGAATCTCTCAGGATATAGCCCTCGAAAATACTATAAATTTGGTTTGAGGGGATGAGGATATCGCCAACAATACTGAAAAAGCTCTATGCATCGAGAAATCAAAATTTCAGATTTTCTGTGCATATCTCACAAGAATCTCTCAGGATATAGCCCTCGAAAATACTATAAATTTGGTTTGAGGGGATGAGGATATCGCCAACAATACTGAAAAAGCTCTATGCATCGAGAAATCAAAAATTCAGATTTTCTGTATGTGCATATCTCACAGAATCTCTCAGGACATAGCCCTCGAAAATACTATAAATTTGGTTTGAGGGGATGAGGATATCACCAACAATACTGAAAAAAGCTCTATGCATCCATGACTTTTTTCAGTTCAAAAGTATTGTGTTTGAATCCGTTGAATCGCTCCCACATGAAAACCAACCCTAAACCCTACTGTGAACAGTGGACATAGGTACAGAAGGAAGAGTTGAAAACGAAAACTGGTTTCAGCCTCGCCTACGTAACCATTTTTGAGCAGGTAGGTAGGCCACAGCCAACTAGCCATCCTGGAGGCAGGCGGTGATTCATGGGCGAGCGTTGGCGTGAGAACAGCCTTATCGTCGCCATGAAGGTGTGACCAGGCTTACCACAAGTGGACCTACCTCAAGTGAAACACATAACATTAAAGAACCGAAAGTCAAGTAACAGTGAAGAACCAGAAGAACAGAAGGTACTATATCGTGCCATGTAGTGGCTCGAGTAGTACTGCCGGAGAGACAAAATTATTTGTCTATCATCGTTAGACCGCAAGTGGCTTGCCACCGGGTAGAATGAACTTCCTCATGGCCAATTGTGGCACGGGGTTGCTCCTCCTACATGTTCAGACGGAGCCTTAGTCGGTCACAGGGTTTCACCGATGGTTGCCAGCAAGACCTTCAGTTTCGGGGCCTCAGGTGTTGCCACTTTGATTGACTGGAAGGGGAGCTACAGCGGCAGTGGTACCTTTGCTCGATTTCACGGTGGTAAAGATATCCTCCAGGCAGACGAATGTTCTATAGATTACACCTTGGCTTAGCTAGTGGTGCATTTGGCTGTCGGAAAGGACACTAACGTCTCTCACGATGGTAACGATTGGTCCACTCTGCATAGGGCCTCCCATGGGCCTTGGTGTATCGGGAGTACTTTCTCTGCTACTCGATTTGGACCTTTCCGACGCGCGTGTCTCTAGTTGCAGTCATGACGCCATCAGGCCCAGATTTAGTTAGGTGGGCGAGAGAAGGTCCAGCATGGATTCTTCTAAAGTGTAGCTCGCCCACCTCTCCAACCTTTTCCGGTATCCGAACGAGGAGATTTTATGATCTGGATGAAGTCCTTTTGGACTACACAGTTGAGAGGAACTGCTTTTTGAAGAAGGTTGCAGCTGTTCTCAGCTGGACAAAAAACAGTTTTCCACCATCACTAACATCTTTCACAATGCAGTAGGAATGATAAAAATCTGATGTTGCCACGTGGTGAAAAAGTAACATCCGTGTTACAACACGGAAGTTGCGTCGTCGAATCGGATTAACTGTCATTCGTGAGGGGTGACATTGGTCTTTGATATGATCCTGGTTTTGCAGAGATTTCTACCGTACGAATGACGTCCGTCCGCCATACACGTATGCGTCGCTCATCAGACAGGCGATCATGGAATCACCGGAGTGTCAGTTGACGCTGAATGAGATCTACACGTGGTTCACAGAGACGTTTGCCTACTTCCGACGGAATGCTGCCACATGGAAGGTATAGTTATTGACTTTTTTCTTGAAATGTTTCATCTCATTCTGGAGTGGTAAGCAACATTTTTATATGTTGTAAAGCTTATAACTGGAGGAACAAGGCAATCAATAAAAAGGTGCTAAAGCTACCGCAGCGCTTTGCATCACTACCCAAAGAGGAGTACCTCCCTATCCACAATTTTAAAGAGTACGACCTGTTATATCTGACGTGCTGAACCGTAACTGTCTCTTGCCTCCTCGGACGACCTCTCCCGGTCTACAGTCACCAAAATTGCGGCCTCTGCTATCCGATGTGCCCAACCATGGCTATCTGCCGTAGTTATCTCCACACTCCTCACGCCAGCCCTCTCTGTATAGTCAAAAAGAGCACGACCTCTTCTACGACGACCCCTTCTATCGGATGTTTCGAACGGCTATTGTCTCTTGCTATCTCAGACGACCCCTTCCTGTTGCAATCGCAAAAACCACGACCCCTTCTGAAGTCTGTCCGAATGAGACTGTCCGCCCACGCGTTCAGCGGGCGTGTTGGGCGGCCGCAGCGAAGGTATTCCTCCGATCTGTGAATCGATTTGCAGAAATATCAGACAAATTGTGAACAATATCCCAGTCAACCGTATCCCAGTCGTGCGTAGGCTCATCCGAAAATGGTCTTCGTGATGGTCGTTCGACACGCACGCCGACCGCGTGGGCGGACGGTCTCATTCGGACAGACACTATCTGACATGCCCAACAATGGCTATCTTTTACCTCCTCTTACGACCTCCCATGTTTTGAGTGCCAAAAAGTGAGACCCTTCTATGGTATGTATCAAACCGCTAATATCTTTAACTTTTCAGACCACACATGCTTTTGCAATAGTTTAAAGAACTGCAACTCTTATTTGAAGTCTGAACCAGAGCTATATCCTGACCCCCCTCAAGATGACCCCCTCCCTGCCTACACCCCAATAGATGCGACCCCTTCTATCATCCGACGTGCTCAACCATAGCCATACCTTTCACCTCCTCGCACCACTTCCTTACCAAAGAACGTACGACCGTTCCCATCAGGCATACCTAACCGTAGTTACCTTTTGGCTCTTCAGACGACCCCCAGGTATACAGTTTCAGAAAGGATGACCCGGTCTAGATGACCCCATCCCCCCTCCGTTCAGGACCACATCCTGGCCTCCGAGATGCGGGAACGTTCCACGACTCCCCCCTTTTGTGACAACCTCTCGTTGCAAAATTTTTCTTTCTGCATCGGAAAAAATCCGTCCAATGCTGTTTACAAAGTGTAAATGCCATTGAGGTGGTTTTTTCGCGCCTCTTTCATGTTTTCTTGTTATCGGATGGAGGTGAGTCAGGCTCATTGACTGACTGGAGCAGATAGATAGCGTTGTGTTGTTGTGACATCTATTGACGCGAGTCAGTGGCGTTCGCGGAATGCGGGGCGCCGCGCGTAGTGCATTTGTGCTTTTTTTCAGACGGCGTCGTGTGCCGCGACGGCCCAACAGCCACAGCCGCCGCTAGGAGACAGCATCTGTGATCGTGTGTACAAATAAGAGAAAGAAGGGGCAGGAGAGAGGAAATGCACTTTAGGCATGTGTGTTGTCTGCGTGTGTGTGTGTGTGCGTGGCGTAATTACATCTGCGATTTGTTTTCGCAACAGAAACCCTAAAGAGGGGAGGGGGAGGGACACGGGAGGGGATGGGATGGATGAGGATGCCCTCTGAGAAAAGAAACCTCACACTTCCCCTTTGTATGATTACAGATGTTGTAATGACGCATATGGTAGTGTCGCGGAAAGGGCAAGGGATTAGACAGTGGCTAGCTAGTATCTAAGGTTTTTCCACTGATAATTCCCGTCATTGTGTGCTTGGGCGTAGACCGGACAGAGATTACAATGTGTAGGGACACTTATAGGGTCTGGAACTTAATTCTGAGTTTTTTTGTATTAATGTGGAGTATATCACTCCTATATGACGCCTGCCAGGTGCGAGACTCCAACTCCTTCAAATAAGCAAGATATGGAGGGAAACCATAGGCCACACCCCCTCTGGACGAGTTTTTGGCGGCAGTAGAGGATGAGTGAGCGATGGATATTAATCGATATTTTAGACTTTTCCCCTTCATTGTGGGCTTGGGCGTAGACCGGGCATAGATTACAATGTGTAGGGACACTTATAGGGTCTGGAACTTAATTCTGAATTTTTCATATTAATGTGGAGTAAGTAGTTCACTCCTATACGACGCCTGTCAGGTGCGAGACTCCAACTCCTTCAAATAAGCAAGATATGGAGGGAAACCATAGGCCACACCCCTTTGGACGAGTTTTTGGCGGCAGTAGAGGATGAGTGAGCGATGGATATTAATCGATATTTTAGACTTTTCCCCTTCATTGTGGGCTTGGGCGTAGACCGGGCATAGATTTAAATGTGTAGAGAGACCTACATATGGTTCAGACATGAGTTTCAGGATTTTCTGAAACCATTCATGTATAGCGCCTGTCAGGTGCGAGATTCTAACTCTTTCAAATAAGCGAGATATGGAGAGAAACCATAGGCCACACCTCTTTGGACGAGTTTTGGCCTATTTCGATGGCCGTTTTCAATATTGTGGTCAAAGGTAAAATCATAGATTCACTGAAAAGTGATAATGATGACCAAAATGTAAAGCATAAGACTCAGACAGCATAGGCATCGCCTCCGAAAAGAAACCAAAGACTCCGCCCAGGTACTAGTTTTCGAGCTGGAAGTGAAAGCTGATTGGTTGGTGGTTTCCTATTTTCTGTATAGGGCTACGTACATACCGTTGGGTACGTGGCTTATTCCCTAAAAAAACGTTTAAATCACATCCGCGGCTGGCGCGCGCGGTTTAAATCTCACCGGCGGCTGACTGGCGGTATGGTAATCTGATCAGCTGCGCTATTCTTTTGGCCTGAATCGATTAGCGGGCCGGCGCACGCGACTGCCCCGCCAGCCGCGGGTGGGAATTAAATGCTTTTTTCTTGAGGAAGCAAGCCGTGGACCTAACCATATAACTTGATTCGCTTAAGGCCCTTAGCGATTTTAAGGGCTATTGTGAGCAGAGCACATTTTCCGGTAAGGTGGGCGTGAAAACAAGAACAGTATTTTTTAATGTTTTTTATATATGACTTTGGATATTAACCATTAGTAGTCAAAAAAATGTGTATAAAAATGCAAGGCAGACTCCTCCACGCCCGCCAAGTTCTAGACCACATCTCCTCCAAGTCAGCTAGGTGCAGAAGGAAACCGGAGGCCACACCCCCTTTTTTCATCTTTTCGACGAGTTTTATCCAGTCTTGTGGGTGTTTTTCATGGTCAAAGTTGATCTCTATCGAAGTGTTCGAAAATGTCAGAAAAAAATTGCGAAAAGTGTCTTGCTACTCTCGGAAATTTAGTCGATAGGTGCCGACTGTCCGCCCATTTCTGTCGTCGGACCGCCCACAAAAATCCAAGCGTGTTAAATTAGTGTAAATGGACTGCTTGTTAGACGTGGGCATACCACAGTAGTTTTCTTTAATGAACAATTGATTTGAATATTGCATTTTTGAAATTTTTATAGGTATATTTAATTTATGAATTTTTCTTCAATGAAGCTTTTAAAAGAATCCCCAATGAATGAATTTTCGAAAATTCTGATGTGGTTCGAAATTTCCTAGATTAATAAACTTATTTCAGAAACAATTTCCATCCGATTTGGATGAACATTCGGTTTATTCATTGTTTTCTTCAATTATTTAATTATTATATTCGATTCTTTAGAAATTTTCCGGGTTAATACTCAAATTAGAATTGGGCAAATTTTGTGGTAAAATATTCACATATTGTCGTCTGAAGTTGACTGAATATTCTAACAACATAAATGTGCGATTTTCTTATTGAATCAATTTTTTGAAAAGTTTAATTTTATTAAATTCTGAAGAAATCGATTTTCTGAAAAAATAACTTCAAACTCGAATATTCAGGCTTTATCCGGGTGTTTATTTGATTCCATCTCGGAAACATAGCTATTGCCCACGGTAAAGCTCCAGTGAACCTACCACAAAATAAAGTAGGTGCAACCTCGCCATACCCGTCCTGAGGTTGGCCTCATTTCACTGAATGTGGCCATCCAAAAACCAGGCTACCTACCCCGGTCGAAGACGGTTTGTTGACAAAGCCCCGATTTGCGACCTCTTTTCGCCCGGTGTGTGTGTGTGTGTGTGTGCCCTGTGCTAGTCTTACGACGACGATTGAGGGTACCCAACAAACAATAGAACACGCTCGTAAATTGTCGCATTCACCTCCCACACTCCGCCCTGTTGCACGCCGAAATGGGCGCTTGCACTTTCTCTACTTTTGAAGGAATCGCTTGGAATTCACAGAGATTTTGACGCAAAAATACAGCGAAAATGACGCGGAATTACTGAGAAGCCTGCCGCGAATTGGCCGCGAAAATACCGCGAATAAACCGCGAAACAGCCAGGAAATTACCGCAAAATGAGGCGAATCAACCGAGAAGAGCGTTTAATCAACTTGCCGTAATCGATAGTGATGTCGTTAATCAATTTTTGAGTGCCTATAAATATAACCACTTCTCGGGTGTCAGTGGCGTTGTGCATAAGTCTCATCAATTATTGATTTTTGATAACCCAGTTGAAGTCACTACAAATAGCTGTATATGGCTAGGCGCTGATCGATTGATCTTTTGAATAAGTATGGCGGTGGTGATAACTGACGGCTGTGTACATGCCTCGGACATTGGTCAATTATTGATTTTTTCGAATAACGCCATTCCGAAGTAACTAATGATTGTCTCCGACCAATCCCCAATCGATTAATTGATTTCCTAATCATCAGCCGGATGGAGTGGACTCACGCGATATGACTAAACACTGATCAAAGTCATTGATTTTCCGCTAACTCCAGGTAGAACCAATGGCTGCTTTGCATATTTTAAGCCCAGATCGATTATTCGATTTTACAGTGAATAGTGGTTGTAAATGATTAGCGCATGATCAATTATTGATTTTGTAACACAAGTGTGGTAGGGAAGTGATTCTGTGTGACTCCATCCCTGAGTCAATTAGTGTTTTTTATAACCCAGGTGTGGTAACTAATAATTCTATGTTGACTCAGCCTTGATCAATTATTGATTTTTTCTTTAATCCTCAGGTAACCAATTGGCGTGCATGTTCAAGCCTCAGATCGATTACCTATTCATTTTTAATGATGAAGGTGGGAGTGAATTATGGGTATGAGAATGACCAGGGCCTGACCAATTATTGATTTTTCGATGACCCAGGTCAGAGTAAATCCAATTGACTTTACTTGATTCTAATCGGTTTGTTGGCTTTCGCCTGACGCTTTTGGTCATTCCGCATCTTCACCGAGAGGTGTGCTACGTCCTAGTAGTCAGCCGTGTCCATTTTTCACGCAGTCTTCAGCCAGCCAATTCTGAACACATTCCATCCAGCTGTCACTATTCCATTTTCCTGCGAAACGAAACATCGCGCCTGAACGCTTTGTCTCTTCGATGCCGAGTGACTTTAAATCCTCTTTAACCACATCCGTCCAGAACTTTCGCCTACACTTCCCAGGTGGCCGTTTCCAGACAGGATTTGGAAGCATTTTTAAAGCGTGTTGTAACGAGACGATCCGGCGTTCTTCTTAGTATATGCCCGAGCAGTCGAAGTCGACTTTCCATTGCTGCTTCGAGATGGCGTTAGGAGATGCACTGGCACCTCCCTCGTGTCAAGCGTTGATGTACTGCGTCGATTTCCCTTGTAAAGGTCTTCGTTATGGCATACAACGCGCTGGTAGAAATATCCAAGCAAAACGCCTAAAAGCTTCCTCTCCGATGCAATCCCAACTCTTTCCATCTGCGTTTTCGGTGCTGCCCACGTCTCCGATCCGTACATCATGATAGGGCGAATAGCGGATAAAGGTAGACAGCGCAACTTGACTTCCTTCGCGATGGTGGTGGTAATCACAAACACTTGGTTAGGAGGAATTGAATGCAGTCGTAGCTTTCGCACATCGATTTGTCGAACATCCACGCTGCATAACTATCACTTCATCGTTCTTCAGCAAACAGCCTGTAAATAACAGAAATCGTCTCACCAGTGTCTGATACGTTGTCCGTCCACACAAACTCCAGTTGAAGGCTCCTCTGAGACCCACATCTGCTTGCATTTGTCGGGACGAAGACGAAGTCCATAGGCTGCGGCATACTTCGGGAAACGAGGTTCACAATCCTTTGCAGTTTTGCGTTGTTTTCAGCGAATAACATACAATGTCGTTTCGGCGTACTCCAGGTCGTGACAAGGGAGCGTCCTGATGGTGTTAGGATTACATCCGCGAGGAAAACTGTTCTGCAACTCTACGCATGATGTCATCAACGGCGAAGTTGAAAAGAAAAGGTCCTGCAACGGCTCTTGCTTGTCTTACCCTCTGTTTTCACCTCGAAAGCTGACGTAAATCCGACGAGGTGCAATACGAACTGCTGCAATGTTGTTGCCCCCTTTGTTCATGTCCTCCGATTAACCGAACATACTCTTTTCCGGGACTCCATCTGCTCGCAGAGAGCATTGGAGCAATCGATCACGATGAGGAGAGTCGAACGCGGCTTCAAAGTCCAAAAAAGCAAGCTGTAATGGCTTTCCGAAAACCGCTGCCACGATTCAATTACTTCTTCTCACGACGAACACTTGGTCGATGGTCGATCTTCCAAGGTCGAAAACCGGCTTTGCTCATCTCTGGTCGTTCCTTCACGATGTTTTGATAAGTCGCTCGATGAATGATACGTTCTAAAACCTTGTACAGCCTGACACGAAGTGCAGAGAGATTCCTCTGTAGTTCTGCTTAGGATCCCAGTGACGGATAGCTTTTTGTGAAGAGGTACGATGATCAGCATGTCTCCAATGAATCGGGTATCACTTTCGCTCTATCCATATGGCACGGATGGTGTTGGTCATTTCGCGAATCCCAGACTGGGAGGAAGAGCTTTCAGCATTTCAGCGAGTGATGTTGTCATCTCCACCTGCCTTTCCATTCTTCATTTTTCCGGACACAATCCAAAAACTTCCAGACTCAGTCGGCGGTTCCTCACTGACATCGTAATGTGCTTCCTCTGAACATGCGTGGAGTCTCAGGTACATGATGGCGCTGGACGATTCAGTAAGTGAACTGAAGTAATCCTTCCATATTGGCAGCGTCGCATCACCAACTGCAACTCCATTGGTAGTGTTCAAGACAGGAGGAACATCTCTCTTCATCTTCCCGCTATACTGTCACGCAGCAACGCGTGGCAAGGCTTTCCTCGGATTCTTCTCCTCCTGCCTTCTTCTCGAACTCCTTAGCTTCTACACGTCCACTCCTGTTCGCGGTCACTTTGAAGCCGCCGGACGCAACTTCCTCCTCAGACGCTTCTCCTCCACAGAAGTTTCCTGCAGTTCGGAGAGCACATACTCTGTTGTAGGTAGATGTTGTTTCTTCTGAGACGTAGGCGAATCCTTCTTTCTTAGGCTGTACAACCGGGAGTGCCTCTTTTCGAAGCGTCCTGGATGCAGAATTTTGACAAAAAGAACTCCGCGTCGCAAAGTTTCTTCTTAGTCCGTACTCCGATGTGAATAGAAACGCGTTGTCCGGAAATTCCTTCTGCATTCTTCATCTCTGAGACTTGTCATGTCAATCCTCCTGAGAGGCTGAGTTCCCTCGCTTCCTCTCTTATGAATCCTCGCAGTGAAGTTCAACAGAACAGGACGGTGATCCGAATCGAATGCGACATCCCACACAGCTCGCAGATCTTCGAATGTCCGATACTGGAATCATTCCCCGTCAGGACAATAGTCAAGCTCATCGTAGTTTCAAAGTTGTCATCTTCCCGCTTCCGCTGCTCTTCTGGAGATAGCCGGGGTTGGTCCCTGCCACGTAAGCTGATGACGGCGACATTCCTCTTGAATGTCGAGGATGCAATAATCAGACCACTGTGTTCACAAAAGTCGACAAGGCGGTAGCCATTGTCCCGGATGTTTGTCTCCACTCTGGTAGAAACCATTTTTACCGGCAGTACTTCTCGGATTCCTGATCAAGTCTCCATCTTCGCATTTAGCGTCAATCCCCTACGACAACAGCATGTTGACAAGGGGTATCCCGGCCAGCAACGTATTGAGTTCCTCATAAAAACGCATCCTTCGGAATTGTCTTCGAGCGGTTTCCCGAGTGGGCGCATGAGCACTCACTTCATATCCACAGATTGAATCCCTTCTGTGATCCCGCAGTCGTACATGAATGCATTCCGACACGACGTTGGAGCCGAACTCCCTTGACCATACCATTGAAATCCTTCCTTACAGCTATTGCACAGCTCTCCCACTCTCCTATCGTCAGCGTTGCCGCAGTAGATGGTGTACTCCGACGCTGATGACGGGTCTATCAGCTGAGGCGGGCTTTCCCTGCAAAGCAGCAAACGGTGCATGGAAATAGCTCAGAAGTCTGGATAGCGCAGTTTTTGGATATCACTCGACAGCGATCGACAGTTCAGGGTGGCGAAATTGTAAGCCAGGCTTGTGGCCAAAGACTCCATGACTCCTCAGGTACGGATCCTAAGGTGTTATGGACCAGAGGCCTTAGTGTGCCGGACGGCGACACTCTTTATGCAATAGTAATGCGGGATACTTTCGCGATATAGTTGTGCACGCTATATCGCCCGAACGTTCCCTGTGGTACACCTTCAAACGTCTGCTGGGTTCTAGTAGAAGCAGGGGCACCAACGAGCAGGTACCAACAGACTTGTATACACACCCCCAATGACCATGAGTAACCAATGACCATGACTATTTAAACCCTGATCGATTATTGATTTTCAATGGCGAAAAATGGAGTGAATAATGGTTGTGAATGGCCTAATTCTGATCAATTATTAAATTTTCAATAAACCAAGTTTGGTAGGCAATGATTCCATGAATTGCCCCCTTGATCAATTATTGATTTCTCAATAACCCAGATGGAGGACCAATGGCGGTGTATATTTAAGCCCGGATCGATTATTGATTTTTAATGACAAAGATGCAGTGGGAGTAATGGTTGGCGTGAATGACCTGGGCCTGATCAATTATTAATTTTCAATAACCCACGTGGAATGACTAAAGGCCGTGTATATTTAAGCCCAGATTGATTATTGATGTTTAACGACAATGGTGAAGTAAGAATTGCTGTGAATGATCAGATTGTGATCATTTCCTGATCTCTTCTAATAAGCCAGGCGTAATAGCTAATGATTCCACTTCACTCCGCCCTGATCAATTATTGATTTTTCAATAACCCAGATGGAGTGACCAATGACTGCGTATACTGTACCCTAGCTCGATTATTGATTTTTAATGACCCAGATGGAGTGAACAATTACTGATTATTTGAATAACCTGATGGGGCAACCAATGGTTGCATACGGCTAATTCCTGATCAATGATTGATTTTCTTATAACCTTGATTACATAGGTGTGCAATAATCAATTATTGATTTTTTAGTAACCCAGGTGGAGTACGTAGTAGTTGTAGATGATTAAGCCATTGGCATTAGTCGGAGAAGAGCGTGTTTCAGTCGGACAACGAGGTCGTAAAACATGTCGCGTCAACTATGCCGCGGCCGTCTCGCTTGCATCGCCACGATTCTATTGTATTAATCTATGTCAGCGGAACACGCACGCGAGCGTAGAAAAAGCCGCCACGCGACTCCGAAAAAACGCGCATTCCGAGCGAATGTTCGTTGTGTACATGCAAGTGCACGAAACACGCGCACTTCGTTTACGCTACGCTGAGCAGCTATATAATTTTGTACATATGGCTATTCTATTTTCGGGCGGGGGGAGGGGCTCAGGTAAATTATTGAAAAATATTTCAAAACATCAGTGAATGTGGAGGTTGCTGATTGCAGCCGGATTGAAAATTAAACGGCTTAAAAAAAGTTGCCATTGAGGAGCATTCCTTACCAAGTGCTAAATCCTTCGTACGCGCGGCGTGTGCGCAGCGTGCTTCCTTCACCTGCAGTGATGGACTGTTACATTTGAAGATATCTAAACACATTGCGCACATCTTTTGTTCACTCAACAAATTTTAAAAATAATTATTTCATCAACCGCACGGCTCTTACGCGCCACAAGAGCTGCTCGCGATGCGGTGCGTGTGCGCAGTGTCTGATTCTAAAGTTCCTCAGAGACCCATTGGCAACCAGTCGATAATTGCGCGTACATTTTTAAGAAAAGGCGGAAAATGCCGACTCTAGATGCGAATTTTTAATGAAACACGTGCCGCAGGCGCGCGACGATTCGCGCATTTCACTTGCAGTTTGAAATTAAAATTATTTGGAAAACCCCATGCGCATTTAATGAAATGCAAGCGCAGTTTTTGCCTGTGTGCGCTGTACTTTTACATTAAGTTAATGGAAAGGCGCGCGCTACGCACACGCGCTGCACACACGCGCTGAACGCACGCGCAGCTTTGAGGATGGGGCATATGGTTGTGAATGACCCGAATCGAGAATTTTGAACTATATACCTGGTAATGAAATTGTCCAAACATTGTCACGAACTACCACCAACTTCGCGATTCCCACGTGCCGCATGTACGCGCCGCGTCGCGGGCTTTATCAATCAATTTTGAATCTGTTTTTTTTTTCAGAATGCTGTTCGGCATAATCTGTCGTTACACAAGTGCTTCCAACGTGTTGGAGCAGGAGATGAAAGGGGCCGTGTGGACAGTGGATGACAGTGAATTCTACCGACGCCGACCGCAACGCACAGCCGCGACGCGTAGTCAGCCGAATACGCCATTGCCGGAAGAGGTTGGTCAAACTTTGCCTGCTTTTTATTGCTTTTTCCTTCGAATTTTCTGTAAAACATCTACAATTATAGTTAGCGCAGCGTCTAATCGATCAGACCGCGTTGAGTATGATCGAGCAGCGAGGCGATGGAAGCGTGCAAATATCCGAGAACGCGCTGCTCAATGGTGGACTAGAAGGAGTTTTGTCGTTTCTAGGTAGCGTTTTTTATTGATTTTTTTCTCTGAAATCTTCTTGAATAGGCGAATTTATGTTTATACTTTAGCCAATTCCACTGATGGCAATCCGTTGTCCCTGTTGTCCGCCGCGGCTGCCGCGTCGGAGCAGAGTTCATGTGCGGTCACCCCGAGCCTGATGGTGAAGGAAGAGCCGCGAGAAGCCCCCATGGAGATCGATGCGGTCGCACAGGCGATTCAGATTCATGCTCATCTGAATGGTAGACTTGGTGGGTTTTCAAAGTCTTTATTATGAAAAAAAAGTGGGCGGAGCCTCGGGCTTCCCACTGAAGCGTTTCAGAATTTGAGGAAATGGAGAACATTTTCGTTCATGAATGAGGCGAATATTCGAAAAAAGGAAATATTCACTTTTGAAGGTCCAATTTTTTTCCAATTGTTTCTTAAACATAGTACTGATAAGTCGATTTCGACGGATTAATTTAAAATCAATTTTCCCCCGTCAAGACTTCAATATAATTTCCTTTTTGATTGTCGTAATTTATTATAGAAAATTGTAGAAGTTTATTCATTTTAATTATTATTATTATAATTTTAATGAATTTTGAAATGGATTTATCGAAATTATAAAAAAAAAAATATAATAGTTGCAAGTGAGATTGGGGCCCATATCTTGGACTGAGTTTATGGACTTGATAATATTTTATATTATGATAAAAACAATTTAAATTTCATTCCTCTTTTGAATAGTTTTGCTCTGTATTATTTTTATCTATCTCTTTTACGTTTGGGAATTTTTAATTTGTTTTTTTGTTACGTTTTTTTAAAAATAATTTTTTCTTGTACTGAATCTCCTTACCATTTAATATTTTTTTCGAACTCGAAAATTGAGTTACTTTAATCATCGTGATATGATACATTAGCTAAAATAGATTACAAAATATATACTTCAATATAATCGATTCAAATGAGATTTGGGCCTTACTGCTTACTTCCTATGGGCTGTCTGTATTTTTTAAAGATTAATTGCATATAATGAGAAATTTCGGCCTTTTGAAAAAATTCTGTATCATATTTAATTTCTCACATGTAAAAATTCAGTTTTGATTTATAATGACTTAAAATTTTACTGCTGTAATTTCGTTGTGTAATATTAATCAGTCACATTTTTTTCAATTAATTTTTTTGTATATTTAAATTTTTATGTTGTTTTTTTACATTCCAATTTTATTTATCTGTGAATATTTTCCTTTTTTCGTTCTCTTAATTTTACTACGTATTCTTACTACTATTACGTACTACGTATTTCATGTTATTGGTATAATTTTTATATACTTGTATTTATTTTACGATCAATTTTCAAAGTTTCATAATTCCAGGCAAAATTATTATCAGCCTCAAAATTTCAATATTTTTCAAATTTGCTCTATTTTTTTGAATAATTTTCTACAATCGAATTCATAAATTCTATTTTTCCTATCATTTACTTTATTTTTTCATTGATATAAATTATTAGATTAATTACAGAAATTCTGTTTTTCTGGTGAATATTTCTGTTCTTATTCGCATAGTAACATTATAATTGGTCTCAGAAATTCTGGAAAAAATATTTGAAAGAAAAGAAGGAAACAGGGAAAAAAGAAAAAGAGAAAAATCAGCAAAAAATGGTTTTGTGGGCATATTCAGTTACAATCAGTTGTAGAAACCCCAGCATTCGGTTTAATTACTGTAGTTATTATCCTGTGATTAATCTAAAAAATCCCCTTATTCAAATTATTTATTGGATTAATATTCATTTGATTTTCTGGGTTCTAATGTTTTTGAATAATTTTTGAATAAAATTTTCAATTTGAGTAAGAAAATCCGTTCAATTTTTCTAAATCACTTCTTTTTGAAATTTGATTAATAAAATTATATTACGTCATGTGACTCTTATAATTTATGATTTTCTCCTTCCAGAAGCCCACGATCCCGATGCAACCCCGCCAGCCGAGGAGGAATCGCGGCTAATCGTGGATGATCAGCAGGAAAAGTTGTCCACAGAGCCTGAGGCGATTTCAGAGTCCGACGGCGCCCTGGTGGTGGACGATGAGCCGCAGCAGCCACAGCTGCCGCAAACGGCAACGGTGGCGTCAAGTTGCTGATTTTGGGCCAAAATTTGTCCGGGATTTTTGTGTATAATATTTATATAATGTTCATTTTCTCCTGTGATTTCCATAACTATTGTCCTGTCCCCCGCCCCCACCTTAGAGCGTGGATAATCTATACATATATTGAAAATCTGATGATCATGATCATGATGATGACAATGGTTTGCGTATCCGAATATATATTCCATTCAATATCAATATTGTTCAGGGCATGTGTTGATTTTGAAACCATCGCTAGTAGTATTGAAATACATTCGGCACTGGTTTAGCGAACATACCAAGATCTCGCGCGACGTCGCGCGCGCGACATCCAACAGTAAGCCAACTCCTTATTTTCGTAGATGTTTTAATATGTATATATATATATATATATATATATATATATATATATATATATATATATATATATATATATATATATATATATATATATATATATATATATATATATGATTTTTTCTCCGGGTGTGTAACGCCTTTACTCTTTTCTCATTTGGTGGGCAAGGGTGATGGGCGGAGCTTGTTAATTGCTGTTTTTCTCTATATACATGCTAGAAGTTGTGTGTATGCTCCTCCCCCTCGCGCCGTGTTCCAAGAAGGAAATCAAAATTGGAAAAGGAGTGAGGTTGAAAATGCGCGCCACTAGCACTTTTTTTGTGTGTGTGACAGTTGTCCGATCGTTGAGTCTCAGGATGTTTCTAGTGTGTTCATCATTTTTCGTTTTTTTCTTTTTTGTTCTTGTTTTTCTCATTATCTCATGTGTCGAAAAGTGTGGAATTATAGGTAGTACCACACATGCCGTTGTATTCATTATTTCGATTGTACGAACCTGTCCCCCCCAGCCGCCCCCGTATAAATGAGTTATTAGTTTGCAATCAGATCACATCCGCCCCTCGATCTCAGCCGGGTTATCCTGTCTCCTGTTACCATTGTTGATGCCTTGTTAACAACCTCTCAGAATTTGAATAAATATATTTCATATTATAGCGAGTTGTGTGGAGAATGTGCGGTTTTTGTGAGGCACATATGGCCTTTTAAATGTCTGAAATGGCTGCGAGGAGGGGATCTCTCTGTTAAAAAGGTTCCATTTGGGTTCAGTTCAGTGGAACTGCATTGAATTTTCTGGGGAAGTGCTGCACGGAATCACTACTTCTTCAAGGGAAACAAAAGCCACGCCCACTCGAGACGAGTTCTTCAAAATCAGTAGAAGATGGATAAATCAAACCATTTTGTCAGAAAAAGCCTAAATCTGAAGATATCGATCTGTCGACTCCAATCAGATGGATAACTCGTGTCAAGGGGCGTGGTCTCCAGTCTCTTTTTGGGGGTGTGCCTGTCGGTTCTCAGAAACATTACGTCAAAGAGAAGAACGCTGGGATTATCGATCAATCATGTTTCTCGACTCCACGGAGCGTTGCCTCAGGTCTCGTTGTGGGGGCGTGGTGGCAGGTTTCCTGAAACAACTCGCTAATGAGGGCCAAAACCTCTGCCTCGAGATTCATTACACTTGTCGAGTCCAATATGCTAAGAACTTGGACCACAGGGGCGTGGCTTTTAGTCTCTTTTTGGTGGGTGTGGTCACTGGTTTCTCATCGTGCCGTATAGTAGGTGTTATACAGCAAGAGACTTCTTTAGATTCGTATGAACTTCGTGGTCACTACCATACTCAACTACTCCAGATAGGCGATATACAGACTACGAGGGAACCAGCGGCCCCTCCCCTTTGGACGAGTCATCAAAATTACCAGAGGATAGACTGACCTAGTTTGCTTACCTAGCTCAAGGATTGCAGATATTGTCTATTGTCAGCCTAGCCTACTTTGAGGCGAAAGACTGGTCAATGGGGCGTGGCCTGAATTTCCTTCGTGAAGGCGTAGCCGTGGGTGCCCTTCCATACGTATCTCGCTTATTTGGGAGAATTTCGCACTTAGTAGAGGCTTTCCAGGAGTATTGTGGTCTGCGAACAATTGAAAATCTAAAAATTTATTGAATTTGGAATGCGTGTACGTATGTGTCCGAGTACTCTTTAGATGGGAAAACTCGTCCAATGGGGCGTGGCCTCGGCTTTTTTTCCTATCTTGCTTATTTGGAGAAATTTGGGCCTTGCGCCTAGCAGCAGATGTTATTCTGGAGAAATATACTCTGTAAATACGCTTATAAGTGTCTGAGAATCTTTTTAAACAGAAAAGTCGTCTAGTGAGCGTGGCTTCGGTTCTCTTCTTCGCCTACGTTGAGGTTTGACCTGGCGCTTGGAATACGTCAGACAGTAGTGGTCTTTTTAACGAATATTCAAGAATCATAATTCAAAAAAAACTCAGAACGGACCTCATTCGGACTCAGCGCCATGCATGAAGTTTTTTTTTTGGGATTTTTTTTTCTTACCTCTGGACCACCAAAAAATAGTATCGAAAAAATGGGACTGCTCCTTGTGGGGCTCCGGATGTCAAAAAGAAATTTTCTTCCAAGCCTTGCTTAGGAATTTTTTTCGCAGCATTGAACGCGAGTATGAAGTCCGTTTGTTTTTGGTTTTCCGAACGATTACGGTAGGATACGGTAGTCGCAATGCTATTGTAACCACCGCAATACTCAGTTGACTCTCAGAGTTCTCAAAACGAACATCGAAACCGTGTTCAGCTCTTCAAGTGACCCCTCCTAAACTTGCCAAAAGGTTTTGAGCTTCGAAAACATAAAGTTACAAGACGTGTGTGTGTGTGTGTGCGTGCGACTATATACCGGGGCCATACTTTCACTAAACGAGCGATTTGATCGATAGTCTATTCTCGCAATCACTGATTGCTAGAATCATATCTTGGTCCATACTGTCATTGGCCATAAATGTCGACAAACCATCATGTAGAGTAATTCAACTACTTACCCTTCAATGCTGACCGGTGTCGATGTTGTTTCATCGAGTCATTGAAATTTCGCTGAAGAGGTAATTTGAGGCGCTGAACACGAATATGAGGGTAGTTTTTTGATTTTCCGGACGATTACGGTAGGATACGGTAGTCGCAATGCTATTGTAATCACTTTAGTACGCTCTTGACTCTCACAATTCTCAAAACGGACCTCGAAACCGTGTTCAGCTTATCAAGCTGACCCTCCTAAACTTGCCAACTTGTTTTCGAGCCTTAAAAACATAAAGTTGGAGACGTGCGTGTGCGACTATGTACCAGAGTGCAGTTGTACAAGTTCGAAAAAAAATGTCGAACGAACGGAAATCGAAATTTTTTCGTTCGAAATAGTTGTGAACGAACGGAATCTGAAAAAATTTCGTTCGACGAATTTTCGAACGAACGAAAACGAGCGAGAGAAATTTCGAAAAATGTTTCGAAATTTTTTCGAAAATTTCGTTCGTGTACAACTATATACGAGAGCCATACTTTCACAAATCGAGCGATTTGATCGATAGTTGCGCGTCACTGATCGCGAGAATCATCTCTTGGTCCATACTGTCATTGGTCATAAATGTCATAGCATTCAGAATATTATTATGGGGCAAAATGCAAAAATTTTTGGCATCATGGGATTCGAACCATTATGGTGTCACGCTTGACACAAGTCTACCGCACTACCACTGCGCCTTGACGCTTTGGTCTGTTGACTCAGCTTCGCAGGGGCCCACCGGCCGCCAAGAATTTCCCTCTTGTATATTCTTTGTTATAAAACCTTTATAAGTCATCGAAACGTTGCGCAAGGGGTAATTTGAGGCGCTGAACACAGTAATATGGGTCCATTTTCGGGTTTTTGGACTTACAATATTTCAAACTTGTATTTGCTACTGTAACCGACAGTTTCGAGCTCATAAATTTCTGCGATGTAGGTTTGGGCCAGGAAATCTGACAGCTGTTACTACTCGTGGCAAGGACATCCTCGCAGGGTTCTTCATTTTGTTCAAAAGGGTTTTTTTAGGTAAGTGGGAAGTCAGTCCAAGGGACGTCGTCTGGGGTGTCCCTTTGGTATATAACGCTGATGAGAGAAAACCTTCTTGTACCATTTTTATTCCAAAAAACATGTGAGTTATCTTCAAAAAATTGCCTAGTTCAGCTTGCAATCTGTTGCAGCGGCGGTGTCCATGTGGCCAGCTGGTTGCCATGGTTATTTCATACGCCATGCGCGGTCGGTATCCGGCTTCGACGCCATGATTGAACTCATCATTCGTCAGTTCTGTTGTCCGTCATCGAATGTATCACTTCTGAAGACGTCGGAATCGATTCTGAAAGCACCTGCAGACGTAGGCCGCTCTATAGGCTGCTATTCTCCGCGAGATGGCCGAGGAGGACGCTGAAACCGCTGCAGAGGAGGTGGTCCTGAAGGTATTTTTTTCACTTTTTTACATTTTATTTCGAAAAAAAAAATCTTAAAATCTGGACATTATCGGATTTCCATTTCTTTTTTTTTATTCAGTGCTTGTACGTCTCAATGTAGCATTTGAAAAATATATTTGAGGTATGGGAATCCGATAATATCCTGAATTTAGGGGGGGGGGAGTTGTGAACCATATCCTTTTTTTATGTGTTTTATTGCAATAGAATGTAATTCGGACTTCAGTTGACAAATATTTATCAAATTTTCTTTAGAACCAAACATTTTCAGGCCAGGTTACCGTATACCTACAGAAATCCTCATTTACGGTGCACCTACCGTATGCCGACCATTTTCTTGGAGAAAACCTTCTATCTTTTTCATTCATTTATCTTCAATGATTAATTCTATTATTTTTCTATAGCATTCTGATGGTCAAAATTGAGACATGATAGATACAATTCTCTCCGCAAGCCTTACAGTATGCGTACCGTATTCCCTGCTAACTTCATCGTGTACCAATCAAATATGATACATTGACAAGCTACGGTATACCCACCGTATGCCTACCGTAATTTTCCAGAAACCCGAGAACTGATGACGGATTAATAATTAGCCCTAACCTTCATGGTTCCAGAGAATGATTAATTTTTTCATTGGTCAGTTTTATTCCTTCTATTGATTAGTTTCATTTTAATTGATTGATTTTATTTTTTCATTCAATCATTTTGTTAGTAGCCTCTCAATTAACCTTTCTGGGTTAAGTCCCGACCAAATATGAAATTTTGACCAGTTTTGAGAAACCCAACGTATCCGCATCGTATTTTTTTGAAGAAAAAAAACGTGACCCTATTTATTGATCTGTATTAAATATTTTTGAGTTGGAATTTAATGATCAGAATTGGCGCATAATCTAATTCTGTCTACAAACATTGATGTATATTTAGGCAGCGATTATACTCTTCGCAACGAGCGACACGACGTGGTCTTCATACTCCTTATCAATCGATATGCCGGAGATGCATTGTCGCGCGTTGCGGGAAGTATGACCCCAGCGTAACCTCTGCAAACTTAAATGTACTTTGATCAACTACAATATACCCGTCGTATTATTAACAGAGTTTTCCGGAAAATCTGTTTTTTATATTGATCTATGTTCTTTTAATGATTAATTTTATTCACTCGTTTTTTTTTTAATTTTCGAAACTGATTTATTGGTTCAATTTATCATTTTTGTTGATTGAAACTGAGACTTCTTTGTATTCACTATGCAACATTACACAGTAAGCTCATCTTAATTAGCCCGCCGACTATCCCCATGAGTTAATATTCAGCCAAATCTGAGATTCTGACCAACTATAACGCGTCCACCGTATCTGTACCGTAGATTTCTAAAAGAACTTTTTGTTGATTCAGATTATTATTCTTATTGTTTTTCATATTTTTAGTTATTTTTGATTTATTCTTTTACTTTACTGATCGAAAAATTATCCATTTCCTCTTGAAAAATTTTATTTCTACCGTACACGCACCGTAATCTTTGGAAAACCAGGCGATTGACGACGTATTCGTATTTAGGCCACCAACTAACCATTTTGTATAAAGTTCTAGTCAAATCTGAGATAGTGAACGGCTACTATACACCGCCGTACCGTATACCTATACACCGTATTCTTTCACGGAACCTGCATTCTTTTTTATTCATCTATTTTGAATGGCTCATTTTATTATTTTTATTTCATGTTCAATGATTTAATTATCAAATTCCCTTCGCACACGTTACCGTATACTTACCGTAATCCTCCTGGAACCTGGTAACTAATTACGTACCCCTAATTAGCCAGCCAGCTAATCCTCCTTTGTGAGTTTCTAGCCAAATCTGGTTCATCGACCAATCACGATACACCTACCATACATTCACTCCACTCTTCCAAAAAAGCCATATCCCTTTTATTAGTTAACTTTTATTATTTTTAATGTATTTTAATTATTCAAATTGGGGCATTATCTTATTTTACCTTGCGAAATTCACTATATACCCTCTGTTTTGATTGAAATCGTTATTATTTTCTCAGCGTTAGGGAAAGCGAGAGAGTGTGGGGAGAAGGAGAAGCAGCATATGCGCGCATACGCACGTGATGGACCCCTAGTCGATTTCGCTTAGAAACACAGGGTAACAATCGTCATCCTCCGAGAACCGAACGATTAGGTAAAAATTCATGTTTAGCCAGCCGAGTAACTTTCATGTATCATGTTCTAGTGAAATCTTAGACATTGACCAACTACGGTACACCCACCGTATACCTACCGTAGTCTTCGGGAAAAAAAACTTGCATTCTTTTCCCTGTGGGAATCGCACAACGGGGACAAATAGTGTTATGAGCACATTAAACAATGAAGGTTCCTCTTGGTAATGACTGTTTGGTCAACATCAGTAATACAGTATGTCTACCGTAATCGTATAGGAACCGTACTCTACCGTAATCTTACAAAATGAGAAAATTGAAGTCGGATTTACATCTAGGCTCGTCAGTATCTGTCCTGGTGGAAGTTTCGGCATAACTGCATAGAGCTATCGATCAAATTGCGGTATGCCTACCGTAATCTTCCAAACCAGAACCGATGGCGGATTCGTGGTTAACGAATTGTATCGTTGAGTGAAGTCTCCATCAAATTTTGATATTGATCAAATACTGTATCCTTACAGTATACCTACCGTAATCCTACAGAAATCGTAAAATTTTTATAGGATTACGGTAGGACTACAATGAACTAACAAAACTGAAAAATCAGAAAGCTTATGTTAGAATCCTAATCAGCTTTTCGATCAACCAGACCAAAAAATCGGCCTCTGTGGTGAGTTTCTGCCAAATTTTTGATATATTGACTGAATACTTTTGGCAGAAATTGCTGCGACAGTGCCGCGACAATGCCGCGTTGGTTCCAACACGCATTCCAGCACTAAGTCGCGGCGTTGTCGAGGCTGAAGACACAGCAACAGAATCGTCTCGGCGCAGTAATGATTGCGTATTCGACGCGGTACTATCGCTGTCCTTTTCAAGGTCGTCGTACTCCGGCAGTGTCGGGTTCCTAGATACAGTATTCTTACCGTATGCCTATCATAATCACATAGAAACCGTACCGTACAACAAACTTCCAAAAATCAGAAAATGGCTTTCGGAATCTTGCTTGTGCTCAATAGACACCCCTGCCCGAAGTTTCAACAGTCAACTCCGAGACGTCGACCAAACTACCGTATTCTTTCAAAAACTGGAATCTACCGTATATCACAAAAATCGGGTGGCTGAAGTCGGAGTCGTAATTAGCCTGAAGTCGTAATTAGTCGAAATTAGCGTAATTAGCTAGTGTGGCCGACGACGGTAGGCATACAGTACTTCAGGCTAAGTTCCGAATTTGACGTTATTAACCCTACAGTAACCTACCGTAAACCTTCAAGTAACTGAGATGATCTACACATATAGCAGACTATGATAGCGGAAATTTCCAGGTAGTCGTGTGTGGCGACGGATCGTCTGGCAAAACATGCCTATGTCAGCGATTTGTGAAGGATACCTTCGAACGAACATATCACCAGGTATGCCCTTAGCTTTACCTATGGGTTTTTTACTACGCGTTTTGATACCCATTCCGAAGTCGACATAGGGTCTGGTTCAGGCGGCGTACCACAAGGTTCGACGCGTGGTCCAGGGCTATGGCTAGAGTAGAGGAACAACGAACCATTACTCCTCACTTCCTCTTCGAGCTGCAAATACCCGCGACAAGTATTTCGGGACGACAAGCGGGTCTCTCGGGGCAATAGGCAGGTCTTTTCGTGACGAACACGATCAGCTTCGGGTTTTAACAGGAAGTGGTTCAGAAAATTACTTCGTATCGACCTGCTATCGACTCCTATGAAGCCCTCTTGAAGAATGCAGTTCCATAGTATGTGGAGAGCTATAGATTAGGACGACAAACATGGCACGATAGCACGTGGAGACGCGGGCGAGGGGCAGGTGTTCCGGAGCAACTGTGAGGTTTTTCGCTGCAAAGGGGCCTCATTTTGGTTGTCGACAGAAAGAGATTCACTAGATGCCTTCCTGTCAGTCGGCTGTCGACTCTTATAGAACCATCTTAGGCAAGGCAGTTACATCGGATTTGGATAGCTGTCAAATAGGACGCTAAACGCTCCACGGCAGGATGTCAATAGGAGGACGAGAGGCTGGTTTTGGAGTGATAACAGAGCTTTCAAGGTGTCAGGCGGGTCTTTCGTGTCAAAACGCTTAGCTTTGGTTGTCAACAGGAAGCGGCTCATAGGATTACTCCCTATTGACCTGTAGTCGTCCCCTACAGTGGTAAACGCGGCACATTGTGGCGTTAACAAGTGGGCAACAAGTAGATGTTTCGGGACGACAGGCGGAGCATCCGGGACGATATGCAAGTTCTTCTGAGCGACAAGCAGGTCTTTCCCGGCAAATGCGCGCATCTAAAGTTTCAAATTCAAGGCGGATAATAAGATAGATTTGTGAAGATCTGTTGTCGATCCTCATGAAATGGATCGCCTTGGGTGAGCCATTTCAAGGGGACATCAGAAAGCTTTCGGGGCGATTTTCAGGACTTCCGAGACATCAGACATGTGTTTCGCGACAAACTCGATCCTTTTCGGTTGCTCAGAAGAAGTCAATGAAGGAATGACATTTTTATAACCTCCTATCGATTTTTTTCGAACCGAGTGATACCGCTGTGGGTGAGGCAGTTCCTTAGCATATGGATTGCTGCCAAATAAATCCGGGAACGCGACACGTGACGTGGACAGGCCAGACCCAAAAGAGGTTGCGCGTTGAAAGGCAGGTCCTTCGGGGCAACATGCGTGTCTCATGGGAAGACAGCAGAGCTTTCAAGACGTCTGACAGATGTTTCGCCGAAAAATCGACCCATTTAGGTTGTTAACAGTAAACGATTGATGGGATGACATCCTATCAGCCTGTTTTCGACTTCTATGAAATCGCCATGGATAAGGTTGTTTCCTTGGATATGGATAGATGTCAAATAAGGCGCTAAATCCGACACGTTGTGATGTGAAAAAGGCGGAGTTGGACAACCGGAAGGTTTCTTGCGAGATGCACAGGGACCTTCGGGGCAAAAACACCTCTTGTTGACAACAGAAAGCAATCATGAAATGACTTCCTATTGACCTGTTGTCGACAACTGATATTGCCCAGGTATCTGCTCTCTGATTCGTACGCTGGTCTTTCGCGGCAAATGAGCCCAGCCGCGCAGTTAACGTTAGAAAGCGGTTTACGAGACAGCTTCCTGAAGACCAAATGCCAACCCTTTGTTTAACCTGTGGTTAGGCATTTATAAAATACGGACAATTGCTAAATGAGGCTTTTTGCGCGGAACACTCCGATTGAGAAGAGGCGGACTTCTGGAAGATGTTTCGGAACGACGGGCAGATCTTTCGGGTCAACATGCAGGTCTTACGCGAGAAACTCGACCCGTTCCGGCTATTTACAGAAAGTGAATCATGGTATGCCATCCTTATTACCTGCTACCGACTTTTAGGAAACCGTGACGGGTAAGGCATGTGGATGGCTATAAAATAGTGATGAGCGAGACCGGTTATGACGTGTATAGGCGAGCAACAAGAAGATGATTCGCGACAACAAGCAGACCTCTCGCGGCAATGATGCTTGATTGACTTGTTGTCGACAACTGAAATTGCCTTGAATATTGTACTTCCAAGAAGCTGTGAACATTTGAGATGTAGGACGCGTCCAAACGCGTCACAACAGGCGGAGAACAGTCAAGTCTTTCGGGGCGTTAGGCTGATCTTTCGCGGCAACCCACCGTCATTTTGGTTGTCTAAAAGGAGGAATTGATAAAGGTTACATCCTATTGACCTGCTGTTGACAACTATGACTGTGTCGGGTTCCTTCCTTGAGAGAATACTGCTGAAAACTGCGTTTACGGGCAAAGAATTTGTTTTAAATCTACCAATAGTTGCACATTAGTGTCCTTTAAAGTAGTGTTTACTCCTTGACGAGGCTTGGTTTTGTCGATTTCCAGCAGGCCGGCCCGGGTGTGATTGTGTGTATACACAGGGTGAGACCCTGTGTGCATGTTATTTCTCGCTGCTGCTGGCCGGCCTTGAGTTGTTTACGTGGAAAAGTGCATTCAAAGAACAAAACTCGCGCTTCCACTCGACTGACGCTAGGGACGGGGATGGAAAAATACCCAATACCCCGCGGTGAAATAGAAGGGGTAGGGTTTTCAAGGGAAAGGTTACCCAAAAATCGGAGGTCGAAACGAATTATTTCCAGACGCTCGGACTCGACTTCTTCTCCAAGCGAATATCTCTTCCTGGCGATGTACAAGTGCTTATGCAGGTAAAGTCTGTTAGAATGGAAGTGTCCGCCCTTGCGGTCGGCGTGCGTGTGGAGCGGCTGTCGCGAAGGCATTACATATTTCGGACGAGCCTTCCCTTGGCTGCAAAGAGATGATTGAGATATTATTCGCCATTCGTAAAATATTCCAGCCGATCGATTTCCAAGTATGAAAATAGCCTTCATAAAAACTGATCGACTTGCACGCGGACCCTGTGGGTGGACAGTAATTTACGGACGGTCTTATGGGTTCTCTGAAGCCAACTTCACGACAAAATGGAATTTTCGACTTTTTTGGAGGGATATGTTTTTGAAGTACGTATTTTTTCGGTCGGAAAAAACCAAATCACTTGACATTCGGTGTTGGTTCCCGAATGAATGAGTAGTTCGATTTTTACTGTTTTTCTGAACTTCAAGGTAAATTTCGGGAGCAGTCTTTTTAAATAAAAATAAAATACTCTTGAAAATTTTTGAGATTTTTTTTTCACGCAAGGCTTTTTTCAACTTACATAGGAATGTTTTTTCCCGAAAGCCGTTTTTAAATAAATTTGTATTAGTTGGACTTTTCGAAAAATTTTTGAGAAAAAATGATTTTTTTCAAGTAAGGCTTTTTTTTTAAATCATAAACAAATGTTTTATTTTTTTTCCGCGAGCCGTGTCTAAATAAATTTGTACTAGTCTGACTTCTCGAAAAGTTTTGAGAAGAAATGAATTTTTTTTAGCGAGGAATTTTCGCAATTTATTCATAGATGATTTTTTTTATTTCTTCCGTTTGAGGTTTCCTAGGAAGTTCTGCACAATTCTGACTTTCCTTTTTGAGAAAATTGTAGAAATTAGGTTTGCGATAAAATTGAGAAATCGCTACTTTTTAAACTCGAATTATTGTTTGTGCTTCTTGGAATATTTTGAAGTGGGTTTTTGAACAGTTTTCGGTGAAAACATAGTCGGATCGAATTCATTCATTAATTTGTTAGGTAATTCTTCTGGCGCATTTTTTTTATTTTATTTTAATATTTTTTTTCATGCATTTGCTTAATTTTACTCGGTTGCTGAATCATTTACTTCTGAATTTTTTTCGCACTCATTGTTTCATTTGTTTTTATTTATTCATTTATTTGTTCAATTGTGAGCCATTTATTTATTTGCAATTCGTGCAACCCTATTTAAAGATTCTCCAAATAATAATGTTTTAAAATTTTGGTATGAGTGGATTCAAATAAGGCATTTGCAAAAGTTTCGATTTATTCAATTTTCCGGGCAGCTTGTTTTCAAAATTTCGAATGAATGAGTAATTTCGAAAATCTATCCAGTATTTGATTCGAATCAATATTGGGAAAGTGTATCCGGGTATCAAGATGAAAATTCAAATCTTTGAATTAGTAAAATAATGCGTGGGTAGTTCTAAACCTCTCCACAATGGCTGAATATTGACCGAAAATGTATCGGATATTCGAAAATTCGATAACTCCGAGTTCCCGAAGAAAGCGAATATTCGAGGAACCAAAAAAATGGAACTTTGAATGAATCGATCATTTAGAAAACCGAATAACTCGTATTTTCGATTACTCAGAACTTTTGAAACAAGGTGTTAACACGCAATCCGCTAGTAACGGATTGTCCCCGTACCGAATGCGAAGCAAGCAGAAGCTAACACGCGAAGCAAGCAGAACCTTACGTTAGGTAGGGGAACGAGTGGAACCATGCACCGAAGCGAGCGGAAGCAAACGCGAAGCAAGTTGAAACTAACACTGAGCGAGCGGAAGTTAACCGGAAGCAAGCAGAAGCTAACGCTAAACAAGCGGAGGTTAATACCAAGCAAGCGGAACCATACGATAGGCGGAAGGGGTTGAATGAGAACCACGCGCCAAAGCATGCGGATTCATGAGCGAAGAGAGCGGAATCTCACCTTATGCAGATGTAGCGAGGGAAACCTATTGGTACGTCAATCGAAAAGAGGATAGTTCAAATACCTTGTGCTAGCAGCGCATAAAAAATACGATGATTAGTATTTCGACTACCAATGCTTTTCGAATTCGAATACCACGGAACCGCTACCTTATACTGTCTATGAGTCAAATTCTACCTTGATCATAACCGCAGATACATGAAGATAAATGAAGTTCGCCTTTTACCCACTCTATGAATCATGTAACAACATTGATTTCCCATATGTTTATCCCAGAAAACTCGCAATAACAACTGTCTTACTGGAGGGAGAATTAATTAAGGAGATATCTTGAAGGCAGTGTTTACGATAAGATGTTTTTCTGCTTTTCCGCCTATCTTAAAGAGGGTCCCATGCTGATTCCAATGATGTTTTTGGAATCGCACAAGACCTTCTAGGAACGGAGTTATTGTCCCTCAAAAATTGAGCTAGGGAAAATGGTGGACGAGTTGTCCGAGGCTTGTAACTTCCGTCATTTGCAGCCGATGTATGCGAGCTGACCTGAGTAAAGAGAGAGGTTGAGAATGAAGGGAAGAACGGGGCTATTGATCGGGAACCATCGCTCATCTCTCAATCTCGAGCATTCATTTGTTCACGAGGGTGGGCGTGGAAAATGCATCTGGGTGTGACGGGCTAACGGGTGTCCAGCTTTGGGGCCGTAGGGGACCGTTCCGAGCTCATTTTTCTTAGTTTTTTCAACGTTAGGGTTGCGCTAGGCCCTGCAGCTGCCGATCTCCACCAAAAAATCAGACACGGTTTTTATCACACTGCCTTTAAGGTAGCTGAGTCGAACGCAGAACTCAGATATCAGACAGGACTCGAGGCTTTAACGAAATTTGAATTAGGGAGTTTCGCGTTGCTACAACGTACGGAAAAACTATTCGCGGACCCGAGTAACCAATTGCATTCTTTTAGCCGGTTAAAAACGTTCTTTGAAGACAAATTTTTAGGTGTGATACAATCGATTGTATCACACCTAAAAATGGGTATTCAAAGACCATTTTAACCGGTTGAAAGATTGAAATTGATTACTTAGATCCGTGACCAGGTTTTCCGCACGTTGTAGCAACGCGAAACTCCGTTATTCAAATTTCGTTAAATACTCGTAAATATTTCACAGCTATCGATTTTTTCATGGACCCCTTCCTAAGTAGCGCTGTTCGGCTTTAAGCTGCGTCCATGAAATTTCGAGTGCGTTTTTATCTAAACCAAAAAATCTAAACCGCCAATGACTTGATGTGGTTTTCATGCCCGACACCGCACCTATTTGCCCTCAGGGCACTAATGAATGTTTAGCCATTGAACAAACATTTGGTGTCATTGTCGCGGGAGAGTTGTTTTTCTCTGCTTCCGTGGAAAACATTCATTCATTGCATTATTAGGTCTTGATGTAGTCTTGATCTAGGAAATTCGTTCACTATAAAAATTTACGAAGTGAGGACCTCCTCCCCCCTGTCGTAGCCATCACTTTTTCCCAGGGGGCGGGCTAAGCAATTCGCTTGATTCGGTTGAGGGGTCGGACCAATGTTGGGTTGTATCACACCTCGCGCCGTAGCCTGACTCGAGCCTGCATTGCACGTTTCCGAGCGAGAGTGTTACCATCACACCACCGACACCACGGTCCGCAGTCCTCAGCTATTCACACATAAACTGTGTAGGCACAGCAACAATCAGTCGATAATGGGTATGATCTGGTAAGCACTAATCGGCATTAAATCCATTTAAAGACACAGTCCAAGCTCGTCGGCAAAATGTGATGTTATGGTCCAACCGGTGCGTGTAGCAACCCTGCAAAACGCTGAGTCTCAACTCCTCCGAATAGGCGAACAAAATAGAGCTACCATTCCTTCCGCCTCCCCTCCCCCGAGAATCAGAATTCGCTCCACCCATTTCAGGGGTTTCGGTCTCAATAGGGACAAGACGCGCCATGGATTTGATCAAAATATAGGTTCTTCCATTTGTTATCGGTCTATTTTCACAGTGTGGTCTGCTCCAGTGCGATGGCTGCGAGCGACGAGGGAAATCAGGACCGAGACAACTCGTCCACGAAATTCTCACCGTTCAAATTTACAATCTGTGAGGGGCCATAACTCCGTTCGTAGTGGGTTCTGAGCGAATCTAGAAACAATAATGTGATCAGCGCGGAATTCTCTCTAAACTGAGCAGAAAAACTGAATAACAGTTCTGAGTTCGGATTGTGCCTTTGAAGGCAGTGTTCGCGACGACCTTCGTTCCCGAGTGTTGCACTCAAAACAATACGTTGGCGTCCAAGTCTTATCGAAATTACGGAGAAACGGTGAGAAACGCATCAAAACGTCGTATTTCAGTGACACTATTCTTTAACATGGACCAGCCGTCCTGCGGGCTCCGCTCGCCTGACGGCTGGCTGGGGGCTTCGCCCCCAGACCCCCGAATTTCCGCCCCGGGCGGAAATTATCAAGTTGTCTCTGCATACATAGAATCGGCTCAGGAATCATTTTGCCCCAATATTTTTTGTTGTAGACATAAAGGTTGCCTGCCGCACATGTTGACACATGGAAAGGCGGACAGCGGCAAATTAGAGCGAGAAAAGTAATAAATCTGGTTCAGCTGTGCAAGCACACAAAATCAATCCGAAGTGCGGCAAATCCTGTAAATTACCGTTCTCGAGCTAGTTTCGAAGACATTCTTCTTTCTGCGGCGTCCTGCGCATTGCTACGTTGTACCGCACACTTTCTACGGCGTCCAGAGCACTCCCCCTGAGGTCGCGCACACTTTCTACAGGCGCACTCCTACATGGGTCCCGCACACTTTCTATGGCGTCCGGCGCACTCCTGAATGGATTCCGTACACTTTCTATGGCATCGGGCGCACTCTCACATGGGTCCCGCACAATTTCTATGACGTGCGGTGCACTCTTGCATGGGTCCCGTACAACTTCTTCGGCGTTGGGCGCACTGCCGCTGGTGTCCCGCTCACTTTCTTCGACGTCCCGTTCGGTTCTTTTGGGCGTAGCTTGTAAAACACAAAAGTCTGCAATTACAATTGCACACCGTAAACTGACGGACGGACGGACGGACGGACGGACGGACGGACGGACGGACGGACGGACGGACGGACGGACGGACGGACGGACGGACGGACGGACGGACGGACGGACGGACGGACGGACGGACGGACGGACGGACGGACGGACGGACGGACGGACGGACGGACGAACACCACTCTCCTTTATTGCTATGGAATGACCAGTTGTCCGATTGGATGAACATGTTCACGGTGGTTGTCACCGGTGAAAAAAGGGGTTAATCAAAAATGGAAGAATATTTTAGGCAAAGCAGAACTATTTAGGGTCCGAAGGAGAGAACGGAGCAATAGAGAGAGAATAATTGCAAAAGACGGGACCACAAAAAATTTCATTGTCATAACGAACAGTTCCAATTAGAAAAAAAAGGTGGGGTAAGAGTGAAGGATTTGGTGCGCTTCTGGGACGTTTTTTCTCAACTTCTCCCTCATTTCAGTTCTACCCGGTGACCAAACAATCGATTTAGCGATTAATATCAAAATCGAAGATTATCGTGAACACTGCCTTTAAGCTGAGGCCTTGGATGATGTGATTTTGATGTTTTTAAAATTTTGAAAGCTTGACATCTGAGTTTTGTGTTCAACTCGCCTATTTTGCTATATTTTGTGCTATATCAGGCCAAAAAAGGGCAGTAAACATTCTGAAAACATCAACATCAGAGAGGGAGAAATGAAAAGGAAACCGCACGACTGCTAATGAACGAAGCAAAAAAAGACGAATCGATGAGCAGGCATTGTTGTAGAGCCGAGTCGCACCTGCAAGATAGCGTGTCAACTTCGTGCAAAGCTGCTGGAACGGTTCGGCAACTCTCATAGGCTGCTTGCATGGTGCCTTACGTGCCTAAGACTGATTGCACGGAACCGAAGCTGGTTCGCACCCTACCGATCCACGATAAGGAGGCTTGCACGGAACGAAGTGTCAGTGAGCTGGTTAACACCGTACAATAAGCTGTTGGAACGCTTCGAAAACCCCCAGTAAGGCTGCTTGCTCGGTGCTTCCTGGGTCGTCTACACTGAGTAAGCTCGTTTGCACCATACCAAGACGCGAATAACGTGTTTGCACCGAACGAAGTGGCTTTTAGCGTGTTAACAACCTGTTTCAAAAGTTCTGAGTAAGCCAAAAACTCGAAAAGCTGCATATTTTGAATTTTGATTTGAATAAAATGTTAGAAAAAACAACAACATTTCCCGATTGAATCGAATATTCAAGAAGTCAGAAATTGAAATCTTTGAATGAATCGAATCTTCGAATTATTCGAATAACAATTCGATTCGATCCGAAGTTCACTTGAAAACATTTTGTTGTCGAATATTCGATTATCGTCACCTGAAATTGGTCAAATATTAGGAGAATCGAATATTTGTGAAAAGAATTTTCCGAATAGACCGGATTTTTTAGATGCTCGTGTGAATCGAATCTTAGAATACTCGAACTATTCGAATACTATTCGATTTATTCGAACTATCCGTTTCGATTTCAGGTATGGGATATTGGCGGTCAGAGTATCGCTGGCGAGATGATCGATAAATATATCTACGGCTCCCACGCCGCCTTAATCGTCTATGACGTCACAAATATGAATTCGTTCGATAATTGTCAGGACTGGTTGAATGTAATCCGGCGTGTCACGAAAAGTCAGGAAAAGGTGAGCGAAATTTCAGACAAAACTGGCGCGGCGTCGCATGCGGCCGTTGCTGGTATAGCTGCGACGTCGCGGTAGGTTCCCTAAATCGTCGAAAATTGCCGGTTTTTCGACATTTTTTTCAATCAAATTTTAATTTTTTCTTAACAGATAGTTACATATACATGCACATCCAGATAAACATGAAATGTTTAATGGATAGTTTTTCGAAAAGAATGATTCTTTGATTTTTCTTTTTTTTCTAGCTCGTCTGTCCTTCTTCCTGTTTACCTCAGCTATACTTATTGTTGTTTTTGGGAAGAAAATATCGGACAGTGTTACCTTTAAGTGTCTTTTGCCTCCTCGTGTTTTGTTTTGACCGCATTTGGAAAGGGATTTGTTTACATTTTTTCGTTGCCAGTAATGTACACAGCCCGTCCTATTTGTTTTGAAATAGGAGACGAAAAAATCACACCCAACCACAAAAATAGATGTTTACCAAATAGGGAGTTATATGGGGGTATGTATGTATGTATGTGATTCATCAATAGCATTGATTGGATGGGGACTGACTCTTACCTAAAGGCAAGGTTGGGTTAACTGTTGACGGTCTGAGTTGTCTGGAACCGCTCTAGTGGGCAGAGCTCAAAACGGTTTATCAGATCTATTCATACAGCCATGTTTTCCTGAATCGCCACTATTCGGGCTTTCGTAGGACACCAGTCTTATCTGCCCAAGCGATTTTTGAAAGAAGTTATGCCCAAGTTTCTCAAGAAAGCATCGAAACACTGAAAATAACGAGCGCACTATCGGCACTCTGCTACTCTCGATGGCGTAGTGGTCTAAGGTGCCGTATCCCAGGTGGACACTCCCTAGTTCGATCCCCTCCGTCACCTAAATTTTTGCCAATGCAATTTTGCAAACTAACAACCGTGAGTGGCATTTTTTTTTCTGAAAGTAGCAGTATTTTTGTGACTTCTACGAAAATCACACTGTTGCTAACTTGGGTTGGTTTCTATCGGCAAAAAAAAAAACGGGATTATACTCTTGATGCCAGATTCGAAGAAAATCGGACTTGAAGATTATAATTTAGCAGTGACAAGGTTTCTTCAATTTAACCTAGCGGATAAAAACCTGCTAGGCATGTGAAGTAAGGACAGAAGAAAGAGAATAATCTGGCGAACATACTCTTGAGTCGATGTTTGATGTGAATTGAGTACCTTAAATCCCTCCCAGGATCTGTTTCGGGTATGTCCTGGATTCCCTACCACAGCACTTCAATGTGCAGGTACTGATTTTGGCGCGATAAAGTCAAGTTTTCTTGTAGGTTGAAATATCCTGCGCTGAATTCTCTGTAAATACTTATGTACATCTAGTTATGCGGGTGAAGGGATGATTCCTTCGGTGAAGATTTCCGAGCAGTTGAGTGAAAGCGGCGACGCTGGAGCTTTGGTGGTGCAGTGCGATAAGGCGCTCCCCCGGAAAGGGAATATGCTGGTTCAATCTCGCCCGGAGCCAAGCGTTTTGCGATCAACTCAACACCTTGTGTAAACATACCATAACGTGCACTGCGACGTTGAATTGCAGTTACGGCCAAACAAAACTTCCAAAAAATCGTGCGAGACTTACGTATAGCCTAGGCCGTTCATTTTGATCCGGTCGAAGCAAGGCTTATCGGGCTTATCATGTCAAAATCTCCTTATCATTGTTATATTTTGCCATCACCGACCGCTCCGCTGCTTATTCCGCCCGTACTCATTTTAGCAAAATAAGCTATACAGTCGGCATGAGTCCTAATGATGCTCCGCGTTCCGATTGACGGTTGGCGCAAGCTCGGTGCACCTATCTTATAGCACATGGCACCGAGTTTGCGCAAACCTTCAATAGGGAACGCAAAGCATCACTAGGATCCATGCCGACGGTATATAGGATTCAAAATCTGGTGGTCGCAAAATATCGTTCATAATTCCCCCAGTGTGGTTTAGTGGCAATGTGAAACTAAATATTGATTTACGCTTGCTGGTGTGTTTTGTGCACTGCGGACAAAACATCAAGCCAAACGTCCCAAACGGTTTTGAGCGTCGAAATTCTTACGTTAGTGACTTTCTTGTTTTTTTGTTTCTTGTATCAAAAACTCTTTAGAAATAAGTTGGGGCAATGCACATGCTTGAATGCTAGAATCTTTTGCGACAAAGAGTACTGAAAAATTTAGCAACTTTCCTTCTGGTGAAATGAACGCAGGACAACTTTTATCCTTTGTCGAAACTCGAAATTCTCATCAATCATGACGCGTGCGGCGCTCACGATGCTGCTGCCTCCGTCTTTCGTATGCTCTCTCGCTGTCTCTAGCCTCCGCTCCGCACCAGCACGCGTTGGAACCACGAGAATTCCGCGTATTTTAAACTATATATGACGTTAGCGGAGTGATCCAATGGATCGGCTGGTTCACGGGATTTTCACCTATTTCCTGGTCTTTTTCCGTCGTACATCCTCTCTTACTCTTTCTAGAGGGACCCAGAGCTTACTATTTCGCCAAAAAAAAAACGAGCAACCGTTTCATCATGAACACTGCTTTTGTGGGATGCTGAAAACAAGACAAAAGAGAGAGCAGCATCACTGTACATCGCACGAAATTGTCACGTTTTCGATCTCTCCGGTGCTGTATTTTTTCATAGAATCTTCATCAAACTATCTCTTTGAGTTTTCAATTTTCCAGATTTTTCTGTTTTTGTTCTCTTTCTCCCTATTTTTTTCTGGTTCGGCTAGCAGAAAATGCCTTCGGCTGTAATAAAATGTGTGGTGGGGCGCGTTTTCTTAATGCATGCAGAGTGATGATGGTGGTGGCACCGGCCGACTTCTCCTGGTGACTTGTTTATTGTTTACGTGTTGACTTGTTTAGACCCTGACCCCCCCCCCCCCTCAACCACCACCGTCAACCAACACACACCATCCACAGCAGTCAACTTCTGTCACGATGGGGGTGAGGGGGGCGGTGGCTTACTGACGCAAACAACACTTTGGAAGGGGTAGGTTGAGGACCGGGGAGGGTTGGAACTGTACTTGTCCAGTTTTATGCGTTTTTTCACTATACCTGTAAAAATGCATCTATGGGTAAAGAAAATGGTTAGAAGATTCCGGAAATTTTTTTTCTTTTCGAAAAGAAAGCGTGAAAAACTCTTTAGGATATTGGTGTAACTAAGTTTGTACATGAAATCTAGTTGTTAGAAAATAGCAACTGCTAACAAAGGAACCACAATAAGTCATAGTGACCATTCCAAATGAAATGCACTTTTCTAGAACCATTTCCGGACGAAAAGTCCGAATATGCCCATCGCAGCTGCCTAGACCCACTCTGAAAAAAGTTATAGGCATTTTTTCTCTGATTTTCGTACTTATTGTACCCTCCAAAAAGCGCATTATTTTTTTAACGAAAATCCTGAAACGGACCTCATAATCGTGTTCAGCGCCCAAAACTACCTCACTAAGCAAAGTTAGTGTCGCGAAGGCGAGCTTCCGCTCCCAAGGTGGGTCTGCAGCGTGACCACCCCGTCGATCAGCGGCGACCACCCGGCTGGGTCGATGCTGTCGGGCGAGGGGGACGGGGGTCATTCGCGTCTCCACTCCTCCGCCGTCGGCCGCCAGCCACCCTTTTGGCTGTTTTCATTCTCATTTATTCACGTCGCTGTTCGAGGGGCTACTCAGCCCTTAGAACTATATACTACATTTTACTACAGCAACCTTCTAGCCGGACATTGGTCCGGCCCTCCTTGCAGCCGTAGGCCCGTAGGTTTGTCTATTAACTAACTCTTTTAGTACAGACATGATTTCGTCTGTACTCACCCTAACATTCCTAATTGCTCTAATCTACTAATTTCTCGTCTATTAATCTCTCACTAATAAACAGTAATCATTCTGGTGTCGTGTTCGTGATTATCGGATCGCATCCGATCGTATTTATATTTTGTTACCCTTGTGTTGATGTTTCCCCTTTGTGGTCCCCCGGACTTAGAGAGTGGGAGGGTTAGGTCTTAAGTCCCCTGGGTTAGAGGTAGGTAATACATAATTAGTATAGCTATAATACAGTAGGGTGAGCGGGTGAACCCGTCCCTCACCGACCGGGGTCCTACCGATTCGCGTCATGGTGCATCGGCCGTTGGTATTCGGACCCGCATCGATCATTATTGATCGAGTAAGGGTGCCCTGCCACTGGCACTTCGGTCGGCGGGGTACAAAGTTCACCCCCCCCCACAACATCACCCTACATGGGGTACGGTAATACAGGGGGACAAATAGCAGGGTTAGGCAGCGCGCGTTAATACAGGCATAATTAAGCCATAATACAGCAACTAGGGTGCTAAGCGGGGACCGAAGCCTTGAGAGGGAAGTTGACTAGGATTGTGGCTAACTAGTCGACGGACCTCTCACACTGATCAGGGGCTGAGGTCACTGCAATACCTAGGTAAGTCGGTCGCTACAGGCTAGTGGAGCTGAGTAGGGATAGAGCCGGCGCCTTAAATGGGTACACTTGTCGTCTAGTGCCAGCCCCCCTGGTTTGGAGTGTGTTCCAGGGTGGGTGGATCGCCGTGCCAAGTGGAGGCAGAGCAAGGTGGAGGCATTTGCCGTTGCGCTAAAAAACCCTACGGGGTCACCTAGGGAGACCGGTCTCATCCTCACTACCATGTGGCTTGGCCAGCCAATAAGGTAGGCGGAGGTACGGTGTTTGCGGGAGCAGCCTTGCTTGCTCGATGGTGGCTAACGCCATTGGGAAGTCACCCTTCCCCCCTATCCAGTAAAGCGGTACACTGAGCGGCTGACCCACCTTTGTATTTGGCCCTTAATACAGTCTACTACAATTTAATACAGCTGCCTAAATCTGCTGGCCCTACGCGATGGATAGAGCATGGTATGACCTGCAAGCGTTGGGGCAGACTCCCCTCCCCAGAACTAGGAAAGGGGTGGACACAGAGGAAGAAACATCCCAAAATTTCAAAAAAAAAATCACACGACACGAACGGAAACTTTACGCTAATCACACATAAGCACCATTTCATCAATTTAGACAAAAATACTCATTTTTTAATTCCCAATTAACTCTCTCTTCTCACATTTCTCTAATTTGTTCTCACGTTTCGCTCACATTTTTTATTCGCGTCGAGACTATGTTTTCGTTAACACCCACGACTTGGTCGTGGGCGCCACTTTAGTTTCAGTCTCGACTTGGCACTTTCCTGGGATGGCATGGACAACCAGAGAGGATACGAGCTCGGTGGTGGATGGTGGAGACGCCCTTGTTGTGCATGCACGGATAATTGCGTGCCAACATTGTATTGATTTGCTATGTCTGATAATTGATTTATTTTCTTTGTTTGCTACAACAGTACTGAAAATGCTGTCTATACAGCACTTGATACATCCACTAATACATCGTCTAATACAGCAGCCTTACAAGGCTATACAAAAATGCGCGCGAAAAGTTTCATTTGGCCATATAATGTTGTTGTTTTTTTTTGAAATGCGCGCGAAAAGTTTCAATTGGCCACATAATACAGTGTTTATAATACAAGAAACAATTGTAATACTCAGAAGTGCCATGTTCATTTCCCTATATGTCATTTCTGTAAGTTTCATCACATCATTTCTGTGTAAACTTGTATTACATGACGTTTCTGAATAGTACAAAGCATAATACAGGGCATAATTAGCCCCTCTACCCAAAATAAACGGGTAGGTTACACGTACCAACGACCAACACCCTGGTAAAAGGTAAAAACATGTGACTTGAGCAGCGTCAGCTGTTTTGAATGCGGTTCCATTGAAGGCGCGGCTCGCCAACGGTTGAGATGGTCCCGCCGCGATTTCCTCGGCGTGGCTGACTCATCCCAACGGCGGAAGAGCCTTCATTCGAGCAGCATTCTCCCGCCGCTCTGGCGGTCTTTTCCATTTCTCTCAGTTCATCGTCCTCCCTCTCATGAATCTTTACAATTAATCAGTACTAACTACCTTATTCCAGAAATCTTTCTTGGATTCGTGCTAACTGACGATATTTGCTAAACAATGGATCCTGACCAGATCCAACGACAACGAACCAGACGAGAAGAGCAACCATCCAGAGGACGAGTTGGGAGGAACAGAGATGTGGATAGACGAACGCAAAGGGGAACTCAGAGCGGATCGCGAAGAGGAAGATCCAGACGAGAGGAGACAGAGGCAGGTAACGGGAGTGAGCCTCGTGCTCCTCCCTTCGTTAGTCCTGTAGTTGATACTCTTCGTGGTGTTTATCGTTCGCGTGTTCCGGGCGCGTCTAATACAGCGACCCGGCCCCCTTTTCAGGGGAGTTATCGTTCTCGTGTTCCGCCGGTTGTGTATAATACAGTGAGCCGGTCATCCCCTCGAAGTCATCCTCCTGCGGTCGGACTCACCACGAGGCCGACCATGGGCGGAGGAGAGGCGGAGCCGACCGGTCTTAATACAGCAGCGCGTAATACAGCTGCGTCGCAGACACAGTCGGGGCCAGTGGATCAGTCCCGACCCCCCGTGACAATCCATCAACCTCCCAGTCCAGTTGGTTATTCAGACCCGAGGCACAGCCAAATCTCACCGTGCGTAGCCGAGGTGTCAACAGGTATCACCACGGACGAGGAGGCCATGGACACGGAACAGTGTCTCGGCGCACCAGCGAAACAGTCTTTCCCCCATCAGGCACATGGCGACTCACAGTCGAGCAGTACGCATACGGCTCTAGAACCTCAATGGACCGCCACGAGTGACGGTCGCGAGGCAGAGTCGGGTGCGGAGACAGACGAGCCGCTACGCCATATTAGCGATAACGATGACCGCGCAGCGGAAATCGTTGCCGCATTAACCATCCAACCGATGGAGGGAAGACATAATACAAGTTCTAATACACCGTTGCGTCCAAATCCAGCAGTCACCTCGTTTGGACCGCTGCCACAGGTGACCGCAACGAGTACTACAGCAGTCGAACCCTAACTCCGGGAAGAACTCACCGCAGCTGAGTTCAGGGTTGTCTTCGACCATATTACAACCAATAATACATTGAGGGACCAGATCCGCGCATTAGTGATCCCTCCGAGGGACTCTGTGCCCGCAACGCTGCAAGATTATGAGGCTGTAGCGGAGATGGTCCGTCTATTACAGACGCTACAGTTGTTGAGTCAGAATACCACGAAGACCTTCCATAACCTTGCGGTCCTCCTAATACGGAGGCAACCGTTGGACTTCAGGTATGTCGATCTACAAGCTTGGAGCGATCAGTTGAACCATAGCATCACGGCTATCGTCAACCATGGCAACCGGCTCCGTAGATTGTTCGTGCCCAGGTTTCTTGAACCAACAACTAATGTCGATTACTACAGAACGGCGCTAAATGAGTTCGGCGTCAATACTACATTGGTCACAGAGACCTACAACCTGGCAGATGCAGTCGTTGCACACGCTATGCGCATGGTCCGCGTACTCGAAGCCCACCGGATGGCACATATGTTTAGTCGCCGCAGACTACGTGTCGCCGAGGGGGAAAAACAGTACAGAATCGACTCGGCGCCTAGCATGGTAGAAGTGTGGAACGATAGTCCAGAATTCTATCTGGAGGCTTTGCGTTGGTGGAGAGACAATTATTCTAATGCGCTCAGGTTCGACGTCACAGCCGACTATCTGCGCATTAGCTCGGTCGACAGGCTACAGCAGCAAAATGTCCGAGCCACTACTGCAGCTCCACCAACAGCATCTGCTAGGGATAATACAGCAGGAGCAGCCAATACTACAGCTACCCAGGTAGCACCTACTACAGCTCCATCGCCTCCTATAGCCGGCCCGCTCCCGCGATTTCGAGAACCGTCTCGCCCCCGGGAGGCTGGCCGACCCGGCCCGTCCTGGCAGTACCAGGCGTTGGGGTCGTCCACTGCCGGGCACCAGTCGCGAGGGGTGCAGGCAGCCAAGAGGAGATACGATGGAGATACTACAGACCGCGGCGCTCCCCCACAGAAGACCACACATGCCGCTCGTTCCCAGTCCAGGTCTGGATCGATTCGTCGAGAGGACCCTGCACCGAGGGAGCGGGTGACTGCTGTGAGGAACCCAGAGATCCCCCCTCCAGGTCTGGACCCCTGTGTGTTCTGTGGGCAGCGTGATCATTATACGTCAGACTGTCCCCAGGTGAGATCATTGAGCGAACGGGCTCGGCTGGCAGACAAGTATGACGTTTGTTCCAATTGTGCCAAACTCCACCACAGTGCCTGCGCACGCCGAAACCCTTGTAGCCTCTGTCATATCTATGGCCACCACAGGGCATTCTGCGCGTATAATCCTCGAGCGGTAAACGACACTAATACAGCGCCACCTGCGTTCTATCAGAGACTGGCGGATATTACATTCCGCCCCACTCCCCAGGGGTCTGTCGCCCGTGTCCCCCATGAGAGGCCGGTGAGACCTGGGTCAACGATGAGGCCCTCGTCTTCGTCCAGAGGTAGTCCGGTCAGGGCCCCTAGTCAATCTCCGGCTCCACCCTCGCAGAGGCGTGCCCGGAGTGATAGACCCTGGCCTCGTAATCCCCCTGACGATGAAGAAGAGGACTCAGATGGCATATGGTGAGGCGGATAATTTAATACATGATATTCAGCTGCATTCGCTATTATTTGAAGCGCGTTTTACTTAAGTGTATGCGTATTGGACCTACCTTTTATATACCGCGCGCGAAAACTTGCGAGGTCCTAGTACAGTCATTACTACAGATGTAATACAGCTGGATGGGCCCGCCTTGTTCATTTTCACTACTGAGGCAGACTCCATCTTAAATAATACAGTTGCCGCTGTCGTCACCTGTCTGAACGCACCGACGGATGGGTAAGTTTGGGTAATAAGGAGAGTTGTTAGATTATTTCACGTCGGTGTGGTGTGTGTTGCGCTACTTGTGAACTCTTAACCACCTGTCTATTACAGACGTGTATGGTTGGGTGTGTGGGAGGCAAGTTGGCGATGATGACGATGATGATTGATGAGTGACGATGCGGCGTTCCAGTCTCGTGTAGACTACTGTACATATGTTTTGTTCTGTGTTCTGTTTAGTTTTATGTTAACCGTTTTATTGATATACTAATGATGTACTCCTTACTCAGAAGAGACTGCAGAATGCAGAAGAGAAAATTTGGATGATTACTGTTGTGCTAAATTGCCCCCTATTATAACCCCTAGTACAGAAGGGGTCATGTCTGCTATCACCATCCTCCCCCTTTCTAAACATACAACACGGTTGCATGAAGGGTTGAACCTTCCATCTACTATAAGGGGGTAGCTGCAGTTAGGGGCACTAGGCCCAGTGGCGGTAGCAGCAGTGGTCACTACGCTCGTTAGGCTCCTCCCCGCCGCGAGCTTACGCTCACCCGGGCCCACCCTTCTTTTGGGCCGGGAGTGTCGCGAAGGCGAGCTTCCGCTCCCAAGGTGGGTCTGCAGCGTGACCACCCCGTCGATCAGCGGCGACCACCCGGCTGGGTCGATGCTGTCGGGCGAGGGGGGACGGGGGTCATTCGCGTCTCCACTCCTCCGCCGTCGGCCGCCAGCCACCCTTTTGGCTGTTTTCATTCTCATTTATTCACGTCGCTGTTCGAGGGGCTACTCAGCCCTTAGAACTATATACTACATTTTACTACAGCAACCTTCTAGCCGGACATTGGTCCGGCCCTCCTTGCAGCCGTAGGCCCGTAGGTTTGTCTATTAACTAACTCTTTTAGTACAGACATGATTTCGTCTGTACTCACCCTAACATTCCTAATTGCTCTAATCTACTAATTTCTCGTCTATTAATCTCTCACTAATAAACAGTAATCATTCTGGTGTCGTGTTCGTGATTATCGGATCGCATCCGATCGTATTTATATTTTGTTACCCTTGTGTTGATGTTTCCCCCTTGTGGTTCCCCTGACTTAGAGAGTGGGAGGGTTAGGTCTTAAGTCCCCTGGGTTAGAGGTAGGTAATACATAATTAGTATAGCTATAATACAGTAGGGTGAGCGGGTGAACCCGTCCCTCACCGACCGGGGTCCTACCGATTCGCGTCAGTTAGGTTGAAGGAACGTTTCCCGAACTTTGCGCAGACTAACAGCGTTTTGGACTCTTAGATTTTCGGTTGGGCTTTTATTTATAGCAAAAAGGCTCTCGAAACGTTTTAGAAAAATATTCCAGATTCGACTAAAAATTCGCTTTGGGGGGTTATTTGGGGTGCTGATCACGAATCTGAGGTTCATTCATCGATTTTCCGAAGTTTTCGACTGTATTCGTTCACAGATTCCTATCGGGTGAGAATTTGATGGCAAATCGCGACTTTTGACGATTTCCGGAGTGCTACTATAGATTATGCTCAATTTATTTCTCTGGGGGTCGTTTGGAGTGCTTAATACGAATCTGATGTCGGTTTATCGATTTTTGGCCGCTTACGGTAGATTACAGTGGGTATACGGTAGTTTGGTCAAAGTCTCAGATTTCTCTCAAAGTTTCTATGAGGGGGTTATTTGGGGTGCTGAATACGAATTTGATGTCCATTTGTCGATTTTCGGAATAATGAGGTAGGTTTTGCCTCCTAAATAGCATATTACCTACCGTAACCTACAGTGAACCATGAAATTTCTGAAAGCGGACCCCAGATTCTTGTACAGCACCCCAGATTACCCCCGCATACATGTGTTTAGCGAAATCAGGAAAAAATTTTCAAAAAAACCTAAAAATTCCATGGGGTTACCCTTACCTTGCCGCGAAGTTTAAAAAACGCTCATAAATTTTTTTCAGAGTGGGTCTAGGCAGCTGCGATGGGCATATTCGGACTTTTCTCATCCGAAAATGGTTCTAGAAAAGTACATCTCATTTGGAATGGTCGCTATGACTTATTGTGGTTCCCTTGTAAGAAATTCAGTATTTATAGCATAATAACGACCGTGTTTGCGTGTTTTGATATATCTGAACAAGAGATATCCTCTGTAAATGGTCCAAATTCTCACGACTCATGGGGCGAGCGGCGCGTGCGATTCTGCTCCCTCCGTCTGTCTTGCGCTCTCTCACTGTCTCTTACCTCCGCTCCGCAACAGCACGCGTAGAAATCGTGAGAGTTTCGCGGTTTTATCGCCTCTAACTGCTTTGAAATGAGATGCAACTTGTGAACACATACAATCCTGAATTTAAACAAACACATAAAATACCTGTACTTGGGTGTTTTGTTTTCTAGCGTCTAGAATTTATACTCCGGTTTATCATGGTCTTGCGAAAATCGATTTTGAATTTTTTTTGAAGGTGAAAACGAGGTCTATTTGCAACGATTTCACGATTTCTTGATTATTTCAGGGTTTTTCTTTTGACTGTGCATTGGGCGTTATTTGGAGTCTGAACACGAATTTAAGGGCTGTTTATCGATTTTCGATAGATTACCGTAGGTTACGACGAATATACGGTAGTTTGGTCGAAAAGCCAGATTCGGCTCGAAACTTTGCTGTGGGGTTTATTCGGCTTGGTGAACAAGATTTTGAAGTCCAATTATGGGTTGTGGATTACCTGAGGTAGGTTACACCGGCCGAATGACAGTTAACATACCCATGGCAACGGACAGGCTCGTGAGTTTTTAGCGAAGTCTTAGACATACTCAGGCGATTCTCGGCCCGAACCGCCTGGCAGTTCGGCTCGTGTTCCCAATCTGTGAGTCGGTTTCTGTTGCTGTCAGGGCCACTGCTGTTGTTTTCCGGGCCACTGCTGTTGCAGTTCGAGCTATTCCGGTTGGCCCGAACAGCAACAGCAGTAGCCCGAAGATTGGGAGAACGAGCCGAACTGTCAGGCAACTCCGATTCCTCTTTGGTGCGGCTCGGGGCCGTGATTAACATGAGTAGGCAAACTACCATATAGCTACCGTAATCTTCCGAAAAAAAACCCTCATTTACCTTACTTTTTTCGAGATTGGGAACATTCAACCAGGAATTTCTGGGCGAAAAGCACGGTAACCTTGACCCGACGTATGGACTTGAAAAAAATTTTACCCCCAGCCGGCTGCAGCTGTCGTGCTCCAGTACTAACAGCGAAAACAGTCATGGAGGGTCATATCTTCATGAACAGTTTAGACTACTCCATTCTCTATGATTTATTTCCGGGACTATCCTAGACGGGGGGGGGCTCTCGACATTCAAGTCAGATATGAAATGAACCACCGATCTATAACACTATCAATCGAAGTTTTTCTTTATAGAATTTCATCAGCAACAATGACGAATAGCAGCATCAAGCATTTTTCATCAGGTTTTCTACTTATTTCTATGGAAAAATCTTGGGTGCCCCCCCCCGTCTAGGATAGTCCTTTATTTTCGCGCCGTTTTGTGACGCTTCCAAAGCGTTTTCTTTTTTACATGCGGTTTCCAATAGGATTCTGACGTGTGTAAGTCGTGGAAAAATGGAAAATCTTTCTTTCCTTGTGCACGTTTGATTTTTTTTTACCAAATTCTTAAGGCTACAAAACCGCGGAGTTCTCATGGTTTCTACGCGTGCTGGTGCGGAGCGGAGGTTAGAGACAGTGAGAGAGCGCATGACAGACGGAGGGAGCAGAATCGCGCGCGCCGCTCGCGCCAAGAGTCGTGAGAGTTACGACTTTTTACAGAGGATAAATGGATCATGAGGTGCCACGAAGGCATTTTGTTTTGCAACAAAAGAACCTCTCTCTTTTCGGGTCTATACTTCTCATGCGATTCTACACCAAACTCCAACTGAATTGGGTTATATTGAGTTGATTCAAAAATAAATGTTTTTAGAAACCATTTTCATGGCCTAATTGAATTTCCCAGGTAAGATATCAGTAGTATAGCCTTTTAAAGCGCAATGGTCCTTTTATCTGATGTTTTTTTTGCCTTTCACTATACATAGAACTCTATAACTTGCGAACTTAACACTTGAATCTAATTTGTGGTCTATGTAAGTACCGAAGATTCTGGCATTTTGAATTTCCCTCTAAGCAGGAACTTTAAGGCATCAAACCTCACAACTCATAACAGAGGTCCAAAGAAGAGTTCCTTATCCACTTCAATCAATTCGCGAATTATCGACTTTTTTCTATCAATTTTTGATTTTTCTTTGAATTTCAGAGAAAAAAATTATCTGTTTTTGATAATGCTCGTATTGGATGCATCTGTCCTCTGAGGGTGTATTAATGGGCACGTATAAGCAGCTGTTTTTGCGGATTATCACCTTTACTTCTGAAGAGAGGATTTTTGTTATAGAATGGAACACCGAAAATTCTAAAAAGAAGGGCACCCTGAGAAAGTGTTGAAGATAATTTTAGAAAATCAGTAATGTAAAAATAATGTGTTATTTTATTCGAAGTTTCCCATCTAATGTGCAGGCCATAAAACGGCCAAAGTCTCACCGTCGACTGCGTACCACGCGCTGCGCGACCGCACGCGCGTCGGAAGCAGACGAGTTTTGGCCGCCGCGCGACGAGTTTCGGCCGCCGCGCGGAGGCCGAAACGTCGCGCGGCGGCCAAAACTCGTCTGCTTCCGACGCGCGTGCGGTCGCGCAGCGCGTGGTTAGCAGTCGACGGTGAGACTTTGGCCGTTTTATGGCCTGAAGAGTAAGTAAATATTAGATGAACGTCGTTTCACGGAAAGTTTGAAATCGGCTCTGGGTAAGGCGCTACCATCAGTCCTCAACGCCAGCGCAGCACGCGCGTGATGCGCGGGCGTGGCGTTGGAGTATGAATAATTTCTAAGAGCGTCACGCACTGCGAAGACTATGAATACTCCAGCGGCTACGTTATGGCGGAGTGGGTCCTAACTTTTCCAAACAAACAAAGTCTGTGCACGCGTCCATAATCATTATAGGAGAAGACTTAATGTAAAACAAGGTGAAATTGATAATAGCTCTGTAATGAAAATGAGGAAAAAGTCATTACGACCGTCGCCACCATAGCGGAACGGGTATTACGCTCGTGCCACGCGGGCGTGGCGTCAGCTCATTCATACTCCAACCTCCAACACCACTCCCGCGCGTAACGCGCGTGATGCGCTGGCGTTCAGGAGTATGAATAGCGCCTAAGGTAGGAGGTAAGGCAGTGTATTCGAAAAACTGAAGTATGCGAGATTTGACCAATTCTGGGCCACGGCATTACAATCTTCAGCCACTAGAAAAAAAATGTTTAGAATATTGATGCGGAAATAATTGAAATTTGGAATTTTCATGGGATATATTTTGCGAATATTTTAGCGAGTCTAACAATAGACAGATGTTCCAACTTATTCATTTATTTGAAAAGATTTGAGATGCCTCGGTCGAATTTACATTTCATTCATAAGAGAATTTTAAAAACGCGTTTTCCGGGGAATTCACTCATTTAGAAGTTCTAAGAGCGCCTCCTTCAAACTCACTCACTTCTTGTGCATCGTGTGTATCTATGTGAGTCTATGTCAGTTTTAGAATTCATCTTGAATGTAAGAATCGCGTGGCTTGACCACGCTCCTAAATAAATAAATTTTCGTTCCGAGTCCAATACGTAATAGAAAAATATGTCTCCCAGGAAGTGAACAGTGCACAGGCCATGGAAAAATCTGCATTCGATGCAGAAAACGGCCTGGTAACCCCTCTTCGTGCACTTCCTGTTAGGGGCATGCCTTAGAGACAAAATGTTTATCTCTGACCATTTGCTGTTACCTCAGTAGGCTGTGGAGGTAGCGAAATTGTATGCATTGCATGCCGTGCTTGCCCTATGTATGTGTGTATGTGTGTGCTTGTGTGACGTCTGCGTCTCGGCGTTGTTTAGCTACGTGCTGAAGCCATCATCATTTATTTGTTTGTCAATGTGGTCGCGGTAACGTTAGTACGAGGTAAGGGCGACTATCGACCTCGGGAGCGTTGACGACAACGTCAACGAGGCAGACGACAAGTCGGTCATGAGACTTCAACTCCATATGACCACGAAGGGGTCGACTGATGGGAACCTTGGAGAAATCATTGAAGTTGCAACAGAAGTGTTAACAATTGTTATCTATAAGTGAGACTCACTATCAGTGTGAAACTTAGGGTCAGTCGAGTTGTCGAGTTGAAGTTATATCAATGTGAACAGTCCATTCAAGAATTACTTACTTGATACTTGATTGCCCGTTGTCAGCCGGCGATCGTCTCAGTGGCGGGCAGACGTCCCTGGCTGTCTCGAGGCACACGTTCGTTTTGATTGATTTTTGGAGCTGCCATCTTCCATCTCGTTCGATTTTGCGTGATCTGTAACGGTGTGTTCAGATGCTTGAAGACATCGCTCCACCTTTTTGGGGACGATCAAGTGTTTGCTTGATGTCCCGTGGGTACCAGAATGTCACGCGTTTGTCCAGCGGTCATTAGTTCTTCTTATGACGTGACCGGCCCGTCGACATTTTGCGGCTGCAATGTAAGTGACAGCATCCAGAATTCCTGACTGTTAGCGGAGCTGCGAAGGTGCTGGTTTCTTTGCTCACGACGGTTCGTCCCTAACAGCGTTCGTTCGAGGGCTCGTCCAGTTTGCGTCATCAGATTGGCAGAAGACTTGTTGGAGGCACAGGTTTCAGCTCCGTAGCACAAGGCGGGGAGGACTGTGGACTCGAAGAGGTGCCCACCGATTTTTTTTGTCGGAGACAAGGTGAGCTGCTTCCCTTATGTTGGACATCGCAGCCCATGAAGTGCTTCTTATTCGGCTGGCTTCGGCCCTCAAATCGTTTTCCATGGTCACAAAGCGCTCGAGGTAGACGTATTTTTCCGCATCAGTAAGGGCAATTCCGTTCACTGTAATCGGTGCTGAGTTTGCCCATCTGTTCCTCATGGCTTCCTCAGAAAAATGAAAACATGTTACGTGCAATTTAAAGTGTATGGTACTTGAGACATTCAAGTATATTACCGTTACATCGAATGTAACCTGCACTTATATTACATGTAACATACACTTATATTTCATGTAACTTCATTAGAGCTGAAAGTTGAAGCTCGATGCTTTGAGGGCTGGAGCTGCAAGTTCCAGGCTACTTCTTCAAGTACGAAGCAGCAAACTTTAAGCTCTCTTGGACATCCCAGGCAGTGGGCTTACGCTTACATCAAAAGTACAGTGTGTCAATCCCTCTAATCCTACCCAAGATTAGCACGAACCATGAGGAGCAAGAGATCGACGACTCGGCCACGGTGAGTGACCACCCGGTCGAATGTCAGTGCAGTGGACCAGCGCTCAGAGCCAGGGTATGAGGCGGCCCGTATGCTGTGCTGGTTTGCAGAAGGTGTCCAGAATGGGCCCTCAGTTCCTGGAGATATTTGAGTTATGTTACACTTATACTACATGTAATTAACTTGAGTAGAGGTAATTCACATGTAACTTACATTGATGGAGATGTATTACAAGTATATTGTAATCGTCTGTTATGTTGCAAGTATTGTGTTTTCACCATCAAAAAACATATCACGTGCGATATTTGGCCTGCGAGCGAGAGACTGATATATTACATGTAACATACATCGGTCGAGATGATTTGCACGTAATATACATTGGCCAATTTATATTACATGTATATTAATTCAGGCCTTTTATATTACATGTAACATGTTTTCATTTTTCTGAGTCTGTCCTCCTGCGATTCATCCTCAACCCCATTTAAGATTTGTATGAATAAAAATGCCATGCATCTGAAACGTGGGATCAACATAAGGAACACTTTGGAGAAAGAACTTGGCTTGAAACAAACAACAGCTTTTGGGCTTCCGAACCTGTTGGAGAAGTCACCGATCATCTATCTGACCCGAAATTTCGCGACTTTTGTTTGAACCAACATGTCCCCCTACGCTCTGCTAAACAGCCGAAACATGGACTTCTGTGGCGTGGGATCATCTCCGAAGTCTACTCCTAGCAACATTGGGTCGGGGTTCCGTCATCGCACTGAGAATATTGTAGTAGGACTGACGTGCACGTTCCATAGACTGCCACGCGGTTGAGAATACCAAACCTTACCTGGGTCGAGTCCCCATCGACCATAAGCTCAATTCTTTTGGCTTCGCCAAACAGAGGGCATCAATCATGTGACGTATTCAGGCTTCGGCTCCCCTCTCTCTCAAGAGCAGTGCTCACGGTCAAAGCAGCCTCCGAGTTTTCATCTGAAATGAAGAGCTCCAGGGTCCATTGCAACTGCAATGCCGAAAACCGCTAAAAAGAGCCCGAAGTATCTCTAACCGGCCTTGAACTTCATGTTAGAGTGCGCTCCGCACCCACTCCTCTCAAACGTCGCCGATCAGATAAAAACACTGAAAAATCGGCTTCAAGGATCAAACAATAATCAAATATGGTACGTTCGTTGGAGCCCGGGCTTGTGGGACAAATTGCCAGTCGACTCGGCTAGCTCGCCCACATGTCATGAGGCTCGCACACCGACACGCGACGCTGCCCGCACGTTGATACACGACGCGGCCCATGCACCGACACACGACGCGGGCAGCACTTTGACACGCGACGCTGCCAGCACGCAGCGTGGTGCCTTCTGTCGTGTATATACTGACGCGCACAGCGCGACGCTGCCGGCGTTTGGACCGCCAGAGAGTGGGTGGAGCCTCCAGCGGGTCGGCTCATTCAAGTACCTCATACTTGAGTAATTGAAAGAACGACGCTGTGGACGTCTGACTCCTGCCTCAAAAATGCGTCGTATACTATCCCTGGTGATGGTTTTCGTGAAAAATACGGCTGATCTTAGCTGACATGAGAGGTACTGAGGACCGAACACCGTGACTGACATATGTCTCCCCATTGATACATATAAGGATATAATCAAAGACGAACACATTATACGCGTTGGAACTAATGCTGTTCAGTCTTTTACAACGGACCTGATTCGGAACCTTAGCCGCAGAGCGTACTGTGAGCTCGCGCGACGAACGAGTGCTCATGGCCATGTAGAGATCAGACAGTGGTTCCTCGGGTATCTCGGAATGATCCTCCCCGATCTTATAAATGAAGGTTGCAGAGGACACTGCCCTGGAAGGCGGTGGGCAGCGTGCTGGAGACAGACCTTGGCGATGGCAGCTCGTATGAGACTGTTGGGCGTAGTCAGGACCCCACCGCGCGTGGGCCAAAGCTCAGCAGAAGACAAGTGGCGGACGATCACAAGTGGTTGACGAATAAGAATCAGCCCTCTTGGGTGGAGTTAGAGATTGGGACGAAGGCTCAAACTGGTTGCGAAGACGAGACCTCTTAGGTGAGGTCAGGTTAAGAACGGACTGTTGCACCACTTGTGTCGCTTCCTAATTTTTTTTTACCAAGCAGGCGAGAGCAGTTACTGGCAGACATCCTGAGAGAATCTATTGGCCTTTGGCGATGAGAACACTATTGTTCTCGTGAAGGAGGTTTGCTGGCTGCTTTCTGCTCGGAGTGGAAGTGTCCAGCCTTTTTGCGGGGTTATATCCGTTTGTCTACAAAATTTCCGGAGGGGTTACCATGGAAGTAGGTCGTTCCGTACTCTTCAGCAATGAGCAATGCGATGGTTCTCCTCAACCTCCCCTAGGGCAACGTTTATGAGCGTTAGCGAAGAGAGGTACTGAGCCGTCCTCCGTCCTGTACGCGGAGTGTTGAGCTAAAAACGGCCCCAAAGCGCATGTCGTTGCTAGAGCGGATCCTTAACGGATGCAGACGCACAACGCCGTAGAGAGCAAAGCAAGTCTACGTAGAAAGAAATGAAAAGTACTGAGGCATCTTATCTCATACAGTTAATTCCACTATTTCAGCCTCCACAGGTCGTCGTGGTCGGCAACAAGGTGGATGAGGAACGTCTTAGGAAAGTGCCTGTTGACGCTCACTGTGCGTTCGCCAAACAGCATGACCTGAAAGCGTTTTATGTGTCCGCAAAGTCCGGCGACTCTGTGTCCATGATGTTCAGGTACTACTTAAAATGTTTTATATCAACTCCCTTCCGCTCTAAAATAAGCTAAAGTGTGAGATAAAACCACAGGTGCAGTTAGGGAGGAGCTCATACTTCCTCTTTCGAGCCCTTCATGTCTATGATATACAATCTGATGCCCAGACTAGGGGATCATAGAGTAGGCATTAAGTCATGCTTGTTATTGCTTTGAGCCGACACGACACAAATTTGCAGCTGTAGTGTGATTCCTCAGCGCCTATCCTGCTTATATGGATGTTGTTTGGTTGTTTTGTGGTGCATCAAATGGGGGGGAGTATGAGAGCGCTAGTGTGAACGTGGAGAGACGACGACGACGAAGTGAGCACGCAGGAAACGCGGAACGAGATTTCCATCGCTAGCCGCGCGTGTTCTCTGAACGGCTCCATTTGACGACGACGTTCGCGGCCGTCGGCAACAACACACAACATCAACAGACTCACGCACACACACTCCAGACAACAGAGCAGAAATAAGCCTGTGCGCCTCGTCGGCAAGGGATCGATGATGACTATTTTGCGCGGTATGGGCTCATTTGAGGGATGTGGAATTCTGGCGACTAAGCCGATTTATTCTAGAGGTGCTACGTGAGGTACAAGGAAGGTCTCTGAGGAGTAAGAGGGGGACATTTACGATAGGGCCATGCACTTTTTGCTCCCTATACAAAACACGATACTGCCATTGTGAATGTATTAGGCCGGGATCATACTTCCCGCGACGGACGACGGCGACAGTGCACATCAGGCATATCGATTTTCGGTCGATACAGATGGTAAACATTGCGTAGCGTCGCTTGTTGCTGGAAGTATGATCCCGGCCTTAGGGGCAATGATATTCTTCTGCGACACTCGGTCTTGGTCGCTAAACCTAGCGGCAAATTTTAGAGAACCGACCGCTGTTGCAGCTTCTGCAGCTTTGCGTATTATAGCGTACACGCCAGAAAATGCAGACCATATCCTAGTGTCTCAATATCCTTGCATTTATTTGCTGTGATTTTTGTCGAATTCCCGAAGAAAATGGCGCACACAATGATGACGAAGCATGGTACCCATAGAAAACAATGCCCAACAATAAAGAATTCCAATACGAAATCAAAAAGCTATACAAAACGAATAAGAATCTCGAGTGGTAAAAAGTGGGAGTGGACATTTTCGCGGCAGCCATTCCAATATGTGCAGGCGTTCGGCGGCGTCTAAAGTTCATTCGCGGCGCGACGCGACGTTATGATTAGCCTACGTATCGATCAAGCGACGTCGCTTCGGGTCGTCGCTAGGTGTTCACAGTCAAGAGGCGCGATACATCGAATTTGACGCGCAAATTATAACCGCTCCGCGACCATCGCGTCGCGTTGCGTTGCAAATCATTTTTTCTTCCATCATCGGGGACTCAGGCGGGGTTTTTAATTTTCTCAAGCCTTTTCGAAGACTAAGTTGATTGAAAATGTCATGGGTTCTTGTATTGTTCTCGGATGATACTGCAAACAATTTTTCTGCATATTTAAAGGCACCGGACACCCAAAAAAATAATTCTCAGATTTCATGCTTATCTTGGAGAGAGTCACACGCTGATCACAGAGGTATCTCTAAAATCGTCCAAGACCCCCTTTGAACAGAGTTATGGCTCTTCAAAGATGCCTAGATTTTGAGGGTGAAAATTTTGTGGACGAGTTGTCTCAGGCCTGTGTTTCTCTTCATTCGCAATCGTTGCGCGAGAGCGAGCCAGGATAAGGAGACAGTTCGGTAATGGACTGGAGAACGACGACTTATTGGAATTCATCCATCCATTGAGCCGCTATCGAGTCCGAAAATCTGTTAGGGGGTCGGGCTTGTGGTGGTGAGCGAAGGGGTCGGGCCTGTGGTGGTCGCTTATATCTCGCTTATTTGGAGGAATTGAGATCTCGAATCTGGCACGTGTTATACAGGAGGGTCTCCTACACAATTCCATGAAAATCTCAAAATTCATATCTGAGGGTGTACTGTGCCTTTAAGGACAGTGTGATGAGGATGATGGTTTCAAAGAGTTGACGAGCTATAAAGTTTTTTTACGGTTTGCAAACGACACAACACAATTCGGTCTCATTTCACCGAAACCTCCCTATTCTGTACTATCAACTCCGAAAAAAAATTCTATGCACCATTTGCTCCCGATGTCTTTTTCACTGTTTCGTCATTAAAGAAGCAAGTTGTTGCAACAAAAACAAAAATGTGCCATAGTAATACAGATAAAAGATAAAAAAGGTGCATTACACTTAAATTGGCAGAGTAAGATCAAATATTGATTAGTTTTGCTTGGGTACGGAAAATTGCGGAAATTATGCAATTGCGCGCAGTCGCTTAGCGTTCGCGCACTGTTCACACCTTGATTTCCGCGCGACGCGATTTTGCTGACATGAGCCATTGCGTCGCGCCGCGAAAACTCTGAACGCCGCCTTCGGGGTACGGTAGTTTCGAAATGAACGAAGCAGAGGATCTTTGCAGCTGTTTGATTTTTGTGTTCCTGAGCTTTTCTTAGTCCTGTTTTGTGTGCTTTTCGAAAACTATTTGGTCTCCTCTTTCATAGTACCGCGCGATGTTCAAAATGTGTGAGTAGGGAGATCAATGAGTTTTAAAGGCATCGTGCAAGATGAAAATCGAATAGCCGTTTTTTTCCATACAGTCGCACCAGCGGGTCATGGCTAGGACACTCAGAAAGTTTGGAGTTTGAAAATCGTCTCTGAATGAAGATTTTCACACCTCAAGACGGCTCTCTGGGTTTGCGGGGCCGGCCTTGGGTCGATTCGTTGTTACAAGGAACAAAACTTCGTGGTCGCTGCAGGCTGGCGTGCTATGACGCGTCTTAGGGCGTAAGGCACAAGCCACTCGATTTCCCATTCGGCATCGATCGGAAGCTGCTGATATGGATGGACGCAACACATTGGTAACCCTTCTTGAATTGGTCCAAGTATAATAGTTCTTTTAGGCTTCTTCGGTTAATTGTGTCCAACACTGCGCCAAAGAACGAATTGTGAAACTGTTCTTGACGTTTTCCGCACAATTGTCCCAAATTGATGTCGGCGCGAACTTTCAATTATATTTTGAAGTTTCTTAAGGTGGTTTTTTCTTGAAAAGTTGACGTTTATGACGGGGCCTTTTGCAACCTTCAGTCGCTGTAGGGATATAACCACACTAAAAAGCCAAAAACCGAAATATGGTTTTCATCGTGTACGATGCCTTTAATTTGCACGTCAGTGTCCAGGGCTTTTTTGCAAGTGCTCATTTATGTTTCAAAGTCAGCGAGTGACTTCTCAAGTCTTAACTCTTGCCCTGGCGCACGTTGCAGCCGCGCCGTCTTCGCCAGCGCTCAGGACCGTTCGGACTTATCCCTATTTCTGGGGCCTCCTTCTCTGCTGGGCCTACTGTACACGGCAGTGAAAAGAGGCTATGGTACGGTTGCAGTCGGCACACTAAGTACAGGCCATAAAACGGCCAAAGTCTCACCGTCGACTGCGTACCACGCGCTGCGCGACCGCACGCGCGTCGGAAGCAGACGAGTTTTTGCCGCCGCGCGACGAGTTTCGGCCGCCGCGCGGAGGCCGAAACGTCGCGCGGCGGCCAAAACTCGTCTGCTTCCGACGCGCGTGCGGTCGCGCAGCGCGTGGTACGCAGTCGACGGTGAGACTTTGGCCGTTTTATGGCCTGTACACGGTCGATTTTGGTGCTCTGCCGAATTTCGTCATTAGTCGGCCGCATAGCTTAGATTCAAACTGATAGTCCTTATGTACCAAAATGCAAAAAAGGCTGACGAAGTGTGAGCGTTGAGTAACGCAGCGCAAACCTTCGCGTATGCTATTTCGGAGTGTGACACTCTGTTACTGCGCTGTGAGACTCAAAGCAGTTGACTCGACCGCTAAGGCCTGTTTTAGAGTTAGATCGCTGTGCGACGCGATGGCATGTTTTGAATGCAGATCGACGTGCGACGCAATCTTGATTGATGCTCATGGTTATTATTCCATCGCGTCGCACAGCGATCGAACTCTGAAAGAGGCCTAACGTCGGACGGGGAACGAAATTCTCATGCCGTAAATTAGCGTGTTTTGGTGTGTCGATTGCGTCCAACACTACTCATTCTACATCATGGAAAAAATATACAACAATGTATTTTAATTTTCCTGTACACCGAAACTCAGCCTAAATTGGAAATGCGTTGTCATTTTAATCTTCTTATACGTACATTATCATATAACTTGAGTTTTCTTTCAAAATAAAACAAGGAAGTCTAGGAATGAATTTCCCAAGGTAGCGAAAATTTCCATGATGTCGTAGAATGAGTTGTGTTGGACGCAATCGACACATCAAAACACGCTATTTTACGGCGTGAGGATCTCGTTTCCTGTCCGACGTTAGCGTTTGAGAACTGTGCTTATCTGGGCCAAGTTCCGGTCCGCAATTGCGTCTCGACACGCTTTGCGGTCGCGCGCTTTTGAATCGGAAAAGTTTCCAGCGCCGCAGCCGTCGATCTGTTGACTCTAGGTGGGTTTTGGAAACTGGAAACCAAACACAATTGGAGAAAACTGTATAAAAAAGCCACATCGAGTCGGCTTTGGCTCTGGAAACTCGACTGATTCGAGCGCGTGCGGCCGCAAAGCGTGTCCAGATACAATTGCGGACCGGAATTGGGCCCAGAGAAGCACAGTAGAGAAGTTGCGCCATACGGTCTCGTCTGCCTTGACAATGGGCTGGGGGATTGTACAGTTACCGTAGCGTACCCAGTTTTTTCTCTTAAAAAAAGACTCATGGCAGATTCGTGAGCTGGTTTTAGCTGACACATACCTGCGCCAATCAATACTCATAAGATTCACGTAACAAACACATATCGATCGACTTCGGCGCTTGGACCGAACAATTCAGTGTGATTCAATACTTAACACGAGTTAGACTGCGCCAACATTTGAGGAGTCAGTCGCACACACTAATGGCACTGGCAGCGCCGACTGTTCGACACGCTGCGTAGGCGGAGGTGGCTCTTTGTACTTTGCTGTGTTAGGTCCATACCCATGGTGGAGCCCTGCGAAGGAATTTATCGACGCGTTTCGTAGGGTGAGGATAAATGTGTCGGTACGTAGGATGATTACCCCATGAGCGCAAAAGGTTTCACACCCGTGCAGTGTCTGAGCTGCTCCCACTTTTCAGCTGGTATAGACCAGGGACGCGACCGATCAGCGATTTCTGCTTTTGCTAGAAAATCTTTCGCTTCTGATTACCTGCTGTGGGAAGGTGGCATTAGGCAATTCCATTCACTACAACCTTGAAGATCCGCTTGGGATTGTAGGCCTCTCGGAGACCTACTAGGCTGGATCTGTAGAGTTACCTTGAGGGGATCTGCAGAGCAACAACGTCCGCCGAGGGGTCGCCGAGCGTCAGCCTTGACGCGGCGACAAAAATGTTTCCGAACATTATCGTCGCGGCGTCGGTTGCCGCTCGCTGGCAGTGACGGAGGGCAGTCGCGGCGTCAAAACACCCTGCGATGCCCCCTCGTCGCCCGTAACGCTGCGTCGGTCGCCCTCGTCGCTGAATGTGATCGATATTGCATCGTCCAGCACTGCTCGTCGCTGCGAGTAACGCCGCGACTTGAACTCTGCAGGCCCCTTGAGCGGCTCCTCAGTGACGTGCACCATCATCTTTTGAACCGTCATCCATGTGTTATTCACTCATCAGGCGATAATCGGGTTTCTTTTTGTTTGACTGCCATGTGACTACAATATTCTAAATTAGAAGCTTAGTAAGAGCTTTCATAAGTAAGAGCTTTGTCTTTTTTCATTGTAACGACATTAAAATGTGTTGCTGTCTTGTGTTCGCGACTGATTTTCGGGAATTCTTCTGAACAAGATTCGGCCTCATGCAGAGCAGCAAACGTGAAGTGCAAGATCTTCATTCGCATTCTCACGTGGCCATAACGCATTGTCGCGGGGCTGCTACGCGCTGCCGCGCGGTCGGTACGCCCTACTAGACTGTTGGTACGCATTGCCGCGGGGTCGGTCCGCGCTGCCAGTTGGTTGGTGAGCATTGTCACCACGTTATTACCCATTGCCGCGCGGTCGATTCGAACTTTTTTTCCGAATACTGACGGCGGCGCTTACACTCGGTTGGTACGAAAATGGATTTATTGCTCGCGGTTCGTACTCCCACTTGTCCGAGTGATCACGCTGCAGCAGGCATAGTGAATCTTAGCCCAACATACCAGGCCGTCCAATAATTCCTGTCTGAAAATTTTCAAAATTCTATAATTTTCCTTAGAAGTGTTGTAATATCAGGCAAGTGTAAGAACCTTTTAGAAGGTTCTCCAAAGTTCTACGGTAGGGGTATATAAGGCGCAGTCGCCGCGTCTAGCTACCAGTACAAATTAAATGGACCAAGGTCGAATTCGTACGTTCGTGTACTACGAGTGGCTGCTGGGCAACGACACGGGCACCGCGGTCGCCAACATCTGCAGAGCGTGCAAGGAGGATGCAGTGTCCCAACGCACAGTCAGCCGCTGGTTCAATCGTTTCGAGAGCGGCGACACGAGCCTCGAGGACAGGGAGCACAGCGGGGGGCCTTCTACGGTGGATGATGACGAAGTCCGTCGCTGTATCAAGGAGAGGCCGGAATGCACCACCCGTGACCTGGCGACGACGCTCGGCTGCAGCAAGTCCACCATCCACAATCGACTCAACTTACTCGGCTACCACAAAGTTCTGGCCCGTTTGATCCCCCACCGTCTGACGGACGCCAACAAACAGAGCCGCGTGGCCGTCTGCCAGTCCCTTCTCCTTCGTCCGCATCGCAAGGAGTTTTTTCGAGGACCTGGTCACAGGGGATGAGAGCTGGGTCCTCTACGACAACGTCGCCCACCATGCCGTCTGTATCCCTGCCGGAGGAGAGCCGCCGAGGAGGCCGAAAGCCGACCTGCGCCCGCTGAAGATCATGCTCTGCTGCTGGTGGGACACCAAGGGCATGCTGTACTTCGAGCTGCTCCCGCAAGGCAGGACGGTTACCCCCTCCATCTACACCGATCAGCTCGAGAAACTAACCGCCGCCATCCGAGAAAAGTGTCCCCGACGGGCCTCGGTCTACCTGCTGCACGACAACGCGCGCCCCACGTGGCGAAGGAGACCCAGCAGAAGTTGGCGACTCTCGGCTGGGAGACGGTTGCCCATCCGCCGTATTCCCCGGACCTCGCCCCCTCCGACTACCACTTGTTCCGCCCGCTGAAGCACCATTTGGCCGGAAGAAAATTCACCAACTACGACAACCTCGAATCCGAAATCGCGGATTTCTTTGGGTCGCAGCCCCCGGAGTTCTGGGCGAAGGGCATCGGCGACCTGCCCAATCGATAGGCCACTGTTTTGGATAACTGTGGTGATTATATTGTTTATTAGACTTGTTTTTCAATAAAGTTGAAAAAAATTAAAAATTGTGAAATTTTCGGACAAGAATTATTGGACAACCTGGTAGTACCAGCGCTCTATATGGGGACCTCTCTCGGTCACTGACCGCCCACTAGTTCCCCCGTGGCTACATTTGTTGTCTTATTAAATCGACAGCTTTATAGATGTCATCGCAACAAGGATGTTGTTGTGTAATGAAAGATACTGGCGCTAGCAACCATCCGGAAAACACTATCCGTTGTTCTTCAAAATCATCGCTGCAGATAATGCAGGCGATGATGACGGGTGATTGCTGAATGTTGGATGACGTGCGAAGAGCCGTTTTTCATCCAATGCGTGCATTCTGCGCGCTCAACACTAAGCACGCGTCAGTGGTGCCAGTGTTTATCAACAAGTACAACATGTGGGCGATAGATGCTCTTTAGAGCAAACAAATCGATGTCAGCAGCGGCATTCATGTGTGCTGCGTGCGCCTCTGTGTATGTGGCTGATTCATGTGCAGGATAATCTAGGGCTATATCCCTGTTTTTCGAGGGGTTGGTGAAATCCTTACTGCTACACGTAGCTCACAAGGGCTCAATCAGAGACACATCAGCATAGTCCTATGTCACAGTGCGAAATAGCTATTGAATGAAAGAATTAGATGAACGGAGTGTGCACCATTACAACTACCTAAGGATAGCTTTATTTTTCTAGTCCTTGACAAAAACTCATGGCCTGGCCTTATGGCTGAGAGGCTCTACGCAGTGTGGCCTTACGAGGGGATGACCAGGCCGGGTTGCCCAAACTGTCCATACACCCATGTTCTTCTGATAGACTGCCTTTCGGGTGGTGGTAAGGTCACCCTACTAGCTGTCCGAGTAATAGTTGAGAAAGTGATTAGCAAATGTGATCGGAACGGCGGAAATGGCGAGCGCTGTCTTATTGGTTCCTTGACCTACTGTCGTTCTCTGTGCCAAATTCCGGTCCGTATTTGCGGACGACGGCTATTGCATCATGCGAGACGTGCTTATCCCGCTGGGACCATTGGTCCCGGCACGATTCACCCTTCTCCCATCATGATTATCACTTGTCGCAGATGCAACAGCTGTAGTCCGCGATTGCGGACCGGATTTCGGCCCAGAGAACGACTGTACATAACCTTTCCGAGCCAAGTCGACCGAATGCGACGGATTACCAGCAGCGAAACCTCGGGTTTGATCTTCTCGGCTGGAAATTTTTTTGCCACAATGTTTTCGGGTCTAACTTTACGCTGCAGTTCTATTACAGTTTATTAAGAATAACAGTCATAGGGGAGAAGAACCACCATTCAGAAGACCAAAACACGGGAGCGAAATTTCTGTTGAAAAATCACTCTCCATGACACTTTATCGATCCAGCTGTACAGTTTACCGCAACGCTAAAAGGACATGGTGCGGTTGCGGTCTCACACTAAAACTACGGTGGAAGACGCCAGATGTCTTTATCAATCGACCGCACAGCTCATTTTTTGGGTAAGCTACGGTTTTCTTTTTTCTTTTTTGCGTTGGCATCATTTTTGTTTCTGACTGTTAAAATATTGCGAATACGGGCTATTCTTAGTGCGTGAGGGGAATTAGCCGTTTGTTCGGGCTTCGAAGTGTTTTTTTTTCAAAATTCTGTTTCGAAATCGAAAAAAACGGCTATTCTTTTTGCACACTGAGACTAGCCCCTATTCGTATCAATACAGGAGTCAGAAACAAAAATAATGCCGAGGCAAATAAGAAAGAAAAAAAGGAAAACCGTAACTCACCCAGAAAATCAGCTGTGCTCTCGGTCGATAATGAAATCTGGCGTCTTCCACCGTAGTTTTAGTGTGTGACCGCAACTGCACCATGTCCTTTCAACATTGCGGTAAACTGTACTTCAAACAGAAAAATCAACGGGCAATAGCTACAATTGCCGCATTACTGATGAAAATCGATATTTCATCTGCTCGACGTGAGTGCTCTACCTTGCAGTTAGTATTTGGACCAAAGACGCGCTGCGCATTCAAATATAAGTAAAATTACCATAGGTGTTGATTACCTTTCTTTTCGTAGTATTTGCTTTTTTCCCTGGCCCAAATTTGTCTACACCCTTTTATTTTAACGCCGACAACTGATCGTCTTAGCAAAGCATCATGGAATTTTTTTTCGCACGTGGGGAAACTGCACCACAGGATTATCTGGGTGTAAGTCTGTGGGCTACGGCAGCTAAATGACATTGCACCTACCGTAACCTACCGCAATCGTTCCGGAAACTCTGAACAAATTTCATATTCGTGTTCAGCGCTCTAGAACCCAGGGTCAGGCAGACCGTTGTTCAGTACCTCCACGAAGCTATAGTGTGTCCGAATTAGAATGTCCGCTCACGCGATTGACGTGCGGGACGAGCGGCCGTCGCAGAGGCATTTACCTTTCGACGAGTCTTTCCACGACTGCAGATAGCTGACTGCGATGTTGTTGAGTAAGCGTCTTAGAATCATGCTTATCGATTCGCATGTCTGACAAGTGCATTCGCAACGTCGGCTCGACACGCATGCCGACCGCGTGGGCGGACAGTCTCAGTCGGACAGACTTTATATACTCTCCACTTGGAGATGAAAATTTTCGAAAAATATTCAAACCTTCTACCCTCTGGTTCCGGGCCTGATTTAGTGTGTGCAATTGCGGACTTGCGTAGTGGGGGCGCGACGCATCGCTTTCGTACTGGCTTATGCGCCCGCCCCTCATCAGCTGATCGTATGCGTTTTTTCTGAATTTCAAGTTTTTTCCTAGTTCCCTGATCGTACGAAAGCGATGCGTCGTGCCCCCACGACGCAAGTCCGCAATTGCACACACCAAATCAGGCCCGGATACAGAGGGTACATCCTTCCAGGTTTAAAAAAAAATTTAACAGTTTTGCGGTCAAAATTTTTGAAAAAAGTGTTTTTTCAACCTAAATTTTTTTCAAAAATAATTACTGCGCTTCCTATCCGACTGACTAGCCTCAGGGGGTGTAGTTTTGACTTCCTCTTCGCTATAGAGCAACAACATCTGTATTGAGAAAGAAATAATTAAGATTGTGACACAGATCGCCTTACAAGATACACTCCAAAATCGACGCATTTTAATGGAGTTTGTGTAAGAACAATGTCTGATAGCACTGTCAAATAGCAGATGCCAGCTGAAGTCTACATTTTGACGGATAAGAAACCTCTAACTAGGTTTGCATCGAGACCTCCGGGCGGGTGGAACCCTTGTGTGGGTGCGTTAACCTTCACAGGTTAAAAAAATTCGATTCCAAATTAGTATTGTTCAACCAGAAGGTGTGCGAGCGCGGATGGGAGAGGGGGTATCACCGGCGGTGGTTTTGCGGTTTCCTCTGCGCACATGGTTCGGTTTGGCTTTGGAGCGCGGTATTTCTCGACAGCTCGCGGCAGTGCAGTTTGGAATATTGCTCCTAAATGGCTCAAGTTGCGAAGTTTCCGAGCGATCCTAATGCAGTTTGTGGAGAATTGGCTTAGGATGGAAATAGTACTTTTGGGAGCTCAGGCTTGTTTTTTTTTTCAAAAGAAAAACTTACGTTGTCCAGCGATTTTTCTTCGTAATTTTGAGATGATTGGAGGGTTGGTAGGTATATATCAGTTTGTAGGGAATTTTATGGAGATTCTGAACATTTCGAGAACCTCAAATTTTATGGGTGAGGGGATGTACCAGGTTGTCCAATAATTCTTGTCCGAAAATTTCACCATTTTTAATTTTTTTCAACTTTATTGAAAAACAAGTCTAATCAACAATATAATTACCACAGTTATCCACAACAGTGGCCCATCGATTGGGCAGGTGGCCGATGCCGTTAGCCCAGAACTCCGGGGGTTGCGACTCGAAGAAGTCCGCGATGTCGGATTTGAGGTTGTCGTAGTTGGTGAATTTTCTTCCGGCCAAATGGTGCTTCAGCGGGCGGAACAAGTGGTAGTCGGAGGGGCGAGGTCCGGGAAATACGGCGGATGGGCAACCGTCTCCCAGCCGAGCGTCGCCAACTTCTGCTGGGTCTCCTTCGCCACGTGGGGGCGCGCGTTGTCGTGCAGCAGGTGGACCGAGGCCCGTCGGGGACGCTTTTCTTGGATGGCAGCGGCTAGTTTCTCGAGCTGATCGGTGTAGATGGAGGGGGTGACCGTCCTGCCTTGCGGGAGCAGCTCGAAGTACAGCATGCCCTTGGTGTCCCTCGAGCAGCAGAGCATGATCTTCAGCGGGTGCAGGTCGGCTTTCGGCGTCGTCGGCGGCTCTTCTCAGTGCGGGATCCAGACGGCATGGCGGGCGACGTTGTCGTAAGGGACCCAGCTCTTATCCCCAGTGACCAGGTCCTCGAGAAACTCCTTGCGATGCGGACGAAGGAGGAGGGACTAGCAGATGGCCCCGCGGCTCTGCTTGTTGGCCTCCGTCAGACGGTGGCGGATCCAACGGTTCAGAAGTTTGTAGTAGCCGAGTAAGTTGAGTCGATTGTGGATGGTGGACTTGCTGCAGCCGAGCGTCGTCGCCAGTTCACGGGTGATGGCTTTCGGCTTCTCCTTGATACAGCGAACGACTTCGTCATCATCCATCGTAGAAGGCCTCCGGCTGTGCTCCCTGTCCTCGAGGCTCGTGTCGCCGCTCTCGAAACGATTGAACCAGCGGCTGTCTGTGTGTTTGGACACTGCATCCTCCTTGCATGCTCTGCAGATGTTGGCGACCGCGGTACCCGTGTCGTTGCCCAGCAGCCACTCGTAGTACACGAACGTACGAATTCGACCTTGGTCCATTTTAGCTTGTACTGGTAGCTAGACGCGGCGACTGCGCCTTATATACCCCTAGCGTAGAACTTTGGAGAACCTTCTAGAAGGTTCTTACACTTGCCTGCTATTGTAACACTTCTAAGGGAAATTAAGAATTTTGAAAATTTTCGGACAGGAATTATTGGACGGCCTGGTAAGTACGTTGTCCAATTTTTCAAGTGAAGAACGAAAGCGGTAATAGGTCCGACTAGTGAATTTAGCTTGTCTAAAATTTGTTTTTTGTGCTGAAAATTTGAATACGTCTATTACATCGCTATGTAAAGATACTTTCCTCACATGTACTGTTGTGGTGCTGTACTAATGTTCTCTTTGATCTTTTTGTTGCTATTACAATATGTGAGACAACCACGTGCGAACCCCTCGTTCTACGACCTGTTTTCCTCACAGAAAGAGAAAAGCGACTGAAGACAAACCAAAATTTTTTAAAAAATTTTGGCCCGAGATTTTTACGTCCCAAAAAAAACTCCGCATTTCGAAACTTCTTACGCCCCCCCCCCGTTGTCCAGCTGGACAACGCACGCCTGACCGTGCTAGAACCCCCTCCCTTGTCGATGTTTGAGCAAAAAATTTGGACTTCTGCGGCCTTATGAGGGTAAGCAGTCCAATCCCATTCTTGAGGGTGCAGAGGTCAATAATATGCCTCCAGCCCAAACTTTGCCCTGGGGCGGCATGCATGAACGGCGCGAAGAATGTCAGGGAGCCGCTACGCGTCCTATGCACGCAGCGTCCAGCCACAGGGCGGGCCCGAAGTGCATGGCGTATATTGCTGCGTCGCTGACGTAAATGCACCTACTACAGCAAACTCTACGCCTAGCGGCATTTTTTTGTCGTCCCAGTCGCCTTTTGGCACTTTTTTGTCATCCCATGCTTCTCAATAAGTGGAAGCAAATCCGACTGGGACGACAGAAAATGCTCGCGTAGAGTTTGCACTTCAAAGTGCATTCGCGTCCGCGACACACCAATATACGCCTTCTTGGCAGCGCTCGTGCATGCTGCCCCCGTAGGGTAGTTTGGGGCGTAGAACATGAATCTGTTTGTCCCTCGTTGCATAATATCTGTTTAACTGATATTATCGATAAATGATCAAAGGTGCGTTTTTTGTCTTTCCTAGGAATATGACAGGTTACTGTCGCTTACCGGGGTTAGGGCTACAGGGTTCTTCATTTTTTGAATTATGACTTTTTTCAGTACTACTCGAGCTGCTAGTATGAGGCTTTTATGACTCCCCGGGAGGTAGGCGAACAGAAAAACATATCTTCATGGGTAGTTCTGGCATCCTTGCCAGAGGAGTAACTCTGGTGCCTAGCAAAAGCACATTATCTGATCAAGCGGTATTCGTAGGTTAGGCCTACTGTAGGATACAGTAGGCCTAGGCAAGTTACGCTTTCCATACCGTAGTAGGTCAAAGTCTCAAACTTGCTTTTTCCTCTTCAAAGCGGTCCTTCGGACACCCAGACTACTTCCGGATATAACGTTTGTGATCGTTCTTGGAGTTGGCACGTTCCTTAGGGCAGGTCATGCATACATCAGAATACATTCTTCATGTGATGCTACTTCCGCGGCAGCTACCGAGTAGTACATGTTGTCATGTCGTGGGCAAGCCGGTGCATACAAAACTTGTTTTGGTTGAATGTTGAGTATGCATATGTAGTATTGCCTTCCTTCGAAACCTGACCTTTTTCATCCCCAGCCAACACCAGTTCTCGTCACGAGCAGGTTCGTGAATGGACGTCACGTCTCACAAGAAACCGTTGTCAGAATCCCGTTTCGAATACATAGGCTGTATACTTGTTCCAAATCGAATAATCGGATGAATATCCGACGTTCTCAGTCGGACAAAAAAGTCGACTTCTACTCGAAAAGTCGAATACTCGAAAAAGTGCGATATCCGACTACAGTCGAATATACGAAAAAGGGCGATATCCGAATACAGTCGAAAAGTCGAATATTCGAGAAAATGCGATATTCGAGTACAGTCGAGAAGTCGAATATTCGAAAAGGTGTGATATCCGACTACAGTCGAAAAGTCGAATATTCGAAAAAGTGCGATATCCGACTACAGTCGAAAAGTCGGATGTTCGAAATTAATTTCATCTAGAACAAGTATACTGCATAGTATATGTACTTGTTCCAAATCGAATAATCGGATGAATATCCGACTGTTGCAGTCGGACAAAAAAAGTCGACTTTTTATTCGAAAAGTCGAATACTCGAAAAGTGCGATATCCGACTACAGTCGAATATACGAAAAAGGTGTGATATCCGACTACAGTCGAAAAGTCGAATATTCGAAAAAATGTGATATCCGGCTACAGTCGAAAAGTCGAATATTCGAAAATGTGCAATATCCGACTATAGCCGAAAAGTCGGATATTTTGAATAAATTTCATCTGGAACAAGTATAATAGGTTGGGAATCGAAACTTGGACACTTGCCCCAACCCAGGGCCATCAGTCGCCGGAAATCGGATTTTCGGAGTCCCTTCGCTGCAAAATATCGAAGAATGGCCTAAAACTAGCCCTGATAGCCTGTAATGGCCTAAAACTAGCCCTGATAGCCTGTCACGGCCTCAAAACTTGAACGTGATGTGCCTGTCCCGCCCATTCCCTCGATAACTGTTGAGGTAGTGGGCGGGGCAAGCATACCGCTTTCGGTCGGGTATGGATATTTATTGCTCGCTTTTAGTCGTTTTTTGGCATTGTTGTTGACACAGACATCGAACATTTCGATATTCAGTGAAAAGTCGAACCCTGTTTGATTCGTGAAAGAAATTTGTTCCTAGAGGCTAAGGACTCGAATTCGTGTTCAGCACCCTACACTTAAGAATCTGATCCAGATACAAGTTTTGAGACTAATCCGAGAAACATTATCGTAACACTCTAAAAATTGTTTGATACCCATCCCTTACCTTTGGCTTAGTCCTCGCAGACGCCTCGGTCATCGGGACTCACGCGTAAAGTAAAATGCAGGTGGTGCAGGCGAACACAACACACGCGCCTTTACGCGCAAATAAAAAAAACAGAAAAACTGATTTTTCAAAGCATGGATAAAGCCTTGAATATGCGATGAATACGCGACAGTGCATTAACATACGTATATGACTACGACAAAAACAACTCCTTTGAATAAAAGTACTGTATTTATAGGATTGAGATTTTCACCGTAACTCTTCTCTTTACATTACGAAGCTAATTTTCCCTGTTTGCTTAGCTACCGTTCCCATCACTTCTTTCCAGCACAAAAAGTTTTCTTTGGGTTTCCGGGCATAATGCGCCAGTTTTCTGAGTTTTCAGTTCTTCGTACTGGGCCTTTTTCACTGATAACAGACGTCACATACCATTCCACTCTTCACAGCTGTTCTACTTCTGGAACGTTAATCGTAAAAAGGGGTAAAAAATTGAAACATCGACTATAATTCTTTTTCAATCACGATCACCCAGAGTTTTCTTTCAGATTTTCGTATGAATGTGGACTCAATGAGAAATACCGAGCGGTGTATATATCTAATTCATAACAAGAACAATGATTTTCAGTATTCCCTCGAGAGTTTACCTACTTAACATAAGCGGTCGGCGATGTGGCAATGCAATTAGTATCACCACTTTATTTAACCTTTGCAATGTGTACCGCTCGGTACTTGGAGATTACAAGAGTGCGGTAGGCCCCGCAAAATAACCTGGTACTCTAAGGCACCAGACAAGTTCTCCAGGAAGTTCCTAAACAAGCTCACCACGAGTCTTTTCCAGTTTTCCTCAGAACCTCGATCCGCGTTGCCATCCGTGAAATCCTTTTTTTTGCAACCATTTTGCTTATCTAATGTAGCCGCGTTTGGCATCCTATGTATTCAACACTTAATTGTCCAGCCTCCATTGTTGATGGCAGGGGAGCAGGATGCCATCGTCTGAATCTGGCCCTCTGTTTTGGTTATTCACCAGAGTGCGGCAATTGCCGTTTGCCGTTCGCCGGCCACTTTTGGCATTGCCGTTGCCGTTTGCCGAAATTTCGCTTGAAAGGCAAACTTTCAGTAAGAATTCGATTTTAATTTTACTAGGTAATCAGAGGAATTCGGTCAAGTTCAAAGCTGTTTGGGAGTCTTGAAGTGTGTTCTTCAAATCATCAGATTCTTAACCCTTAAAAATGACGAAATTGCAAAAACCCTCTCCCTGAAAACATTCTGATTACTGCAAGTTCCACGGTTACAAAGCCAACAGGTATCAAAAGTGGAGCGTGAAAGCATCCTTCTTTAGACGTATGAACCAGTTAAGAATTCGTGTAGCCCTTTTTCGCCAGTTCCGCACCTGCTGGACGTTTACGAAACGCGCTTTAGTCTTTGAAAAATTCGGAATCTGACCTCATAATCGTGTCCAGCGCCCAGATGAACCGCCTGATCAAAGTTCAGGTGAGAGCGTGTTTTCCGAACTTTGCACAGAGTGAAAGCGTTTTCCACTTACACAAGGCGTTTTCTGATTTTAGTACATATTCTATACTCCAAAAGCGCAATACTTTTACGAAAATCCGGAAAAGGATCTTATAATAGTGTTTAGCGCCCGAAACACACCCCTAAACAAAGTTTGGGTGAAAGCACATTTTCCGGAACCTTCTGCAGACTGATAGCGTTTTGGACTTGTACGGATTTTCGGTTCAGCGTTCAACTATATCAATACGGGGTACAAAAAGCGTCTAAGAAACGTATTCCACTTTTTTATCATCAACGGGTTCAGCATGATCATCAAGTCAATGATGCAGTCTTGAATGTTGTCTGCCCTGAATGTCAGGAAACGTTCCATCATTACTCTGACCTCGCCAGGCGCTGTGGGGAAGCTCACACAGACGAGGAAGGAAGTAAATGATTCAGCATATATTCTTAACCCTCTAACGCGAATGACAGTATATCGGTTTCGTATCACAAATTCCTTATCACAGTGTTATTGTCCACCAGATCACATGAGTTTCTCAGCTTTGTGCCTCTAAAGGCTATATATCCCACTTTGGTCATCATCAATATTAAAAAATATTAAAAAATGACTTTAAAAAGTGTAAAGAATATATCACAAGTGAATATATGATAAGTGGATTCCGTACCACATGAAAAAATGAACTATTCCAGTTGTATTACTTGAGTGTATTTACAAGACAACTGGTTTTCGTATTTAAAACGATCTTCTGTAAGAAAAACTGGCCGCAAAGCTCTTTCTGATCTGAATTCGGACTCTAACGAACGTAAATTCGAGAAACGGTGAGTCGGTGAATTTTAGCGAGTTGCGCGTAAAGGCGCGTGTGTTGTGTGCGCCTGCACCACACGCATTTTATTTTACGCGTGAGTCCCGATGACCGAGGCGTCTGTGAGGATTAAGCCCTTACCTTTCAGCTGAACCGTGAAAAAGCTTAAAAATGCGCGGGGAAAATTCGGACTTTATATCAGACTTTGTCCGAATATCCTTCCTTTTTCAAGTCTTAAGGTTTGTCTTGCAGGCCATGAGGAGGGACAAGATGAAAAGTAAGAATACGCACTATGGGATACCTAGCATACATAGATAGCACACCACATTGCTGATGTGATCTTCAATCCATGAAAAAGGTCCATATTTGTCACCTAATGGTCTTATAGTAAGTTCAAGAACTGGCTAAACACATCAAGGTGCACGTGTTTAATGGTGATGTTTTCGATGTTTCGTTGATGGTTGACACTCGCAGGCAGCATCAGCAGCAGCAGGAGCGGGCAACCAGACTCAGATGTGTACTGTTTGGAAAGGACAACAACATTGTAGAGCAACATGTACTATTCGGTGCCTGGCACGGAATGGTCGCCGACGAAGAGAATTTCTGTACTCGCTTGTCTATGCTTATGACACATTAGGGGTTGACATTAGGGAAGGTTTTGGGGAATCGAGGTGATCCCAGATTCATCGCCGGATGATTGAGTCGTTGGTCTCCTCTTGGTTTCAGCCACTGGTTTCACGGCAAGAGTTCTATGACCGATCAGAATTCCGACTTCCGAAAGTGAGGTGCTGAAACCGCAACGAAATTCGAAAAAAAAACTCTGAATATTCCTCTGCCACGCTTCATCTGTAAGCTTTTAATGCAATGTTCCTGAAGTTTTAAAACACGCTCGTTTTTAAACACGATTTTTGTGGTCTTCCGTAAAGGCAGTTTTCACGATGAAAAAGCTGCCAGTTTTTTTTGGGCTAAGGGTGCCTCTAAGAAGAGTAAAAACGGAAGTGCGACTAAAAACGGTCGGGGAGTGGGTGAAAATCTCGTGGGCCAGCCTACCCATTGGTCCACCCCGCCTACGTCCTATAACAGTTAATCGTGTTACCGTAGGAATAGACACCGAATTTTCGAATATTTTTTATCGCAAGAGGCTCTAACACCCCAGCATGTACTGTGCTTATCTGGGCCAAATTCCGGTCCGCAACTGCATCTCGACACGCTTTGCAGCCACATGCGCTAGAGTCAGTCGGGTTTCCAGCGCCAGAGCCGACTCGATGTGGCTTTTTTATACAAATTTCTCCATTTTTTTTTGTTTTCAGTTTCCAAAACCCACCTAGAGTCAGCAGATAGGCGGATGCGGCGCTGGAGGCTCTTCTAACTCGGGAGCGTGGGGGCGCAAAGCGTGTCGAGGCTCAATTGCTGACCAAATTTGGGCCCAGGTGAGCACAGTACATTGACCCTTCTTATTTTTAAAGAATTTTCGGTACAATAAACAGAAAGCAAAGACCATTTACCTAAAAAATTTTGAGGCGCAAAACCATCTCCCCGACGTCAGGTTCGACGCGTTGTCTGCAGTCTCCCGAAACACACAAACTCACTCACTCACTCACTCATCCCGTTAGCTGGCGGCTGGTGGAGCAGGATGACCTCTCAACCAGTACACTGCTGTAGGTGCCATAGGAGCTCTTGCGGCCTGAACGATACGCTTCCATTCAGTACGGTTCGCAGAAATTAATCTAGCATTAAGGACACTGCACCGTTGGGACTTCAGATCCGCCTCGACTTGCTTCAACCACGTCTTTTTCGGGGCTGCTCTCTCAGCCTTCCACAGTGCAGGGCGCTCTCTCCATAACAATCTGTGCGGAAGTCGGTTTGTTTCCATTCTGCATACGTGTCCGAACCAGCGCAGCCTTCTCGTTCGAATTTGTTCTTCGATCGTGGGCTGATGGTCGCAAGTGTCTCGGATAACGTCGTTCCGTATTCGATCTCTCAAAGTTATCCCGAGGATTTGCCGCAAACACCGCGTTTGGAAGACCTCCAGCCTGCTGTGATCCGACTTCAGCAACGTCCACGACTCTGACCCGTACAGTAGGATTGGCACTATGAGCGCGCGAAACATCCGGATCTTTGTCTTGATTGACACATTACCCTTCTTCCATAAACACCAGCCCAGCGAAGCGAAAGCAGCCGACGCCTGCCCGATCCTGCACAGTATCTCCGATGTAGCCACTACCTTTCGCTCTTGCACCAACGATCCGAGGTACTTGAACTCCTTTACTTGCTGAAGCTCAGCTCCCTCGAAGAACACAGAAGCACGTGAACCGTCCGACGTCATGACTTTAGTCTTCTCCTTATTAATCCGCAGCCCATACGATTCCGCGATTTGTGCCATATCATTTAACAAAGCCTGGCATCCATGTCAGTATCGGTGAACACTGCGCTGTCGTCCGCAAACATCAAATCCGTGACAAAATCGTTATCGCCAAATTGGACCCCTCTTCTATTTTCGGAGGTCTTTCTCATAATAGCATCGACCACGATATTAAAGAGGAGCGGTGAAATCACATCTCCCTGCCGGACGCCTGCATCGACTCTGAATTCTTCGGATAGCTCGTTTCCGACGCGGACACAGCTGGTCGAGCCTCTATAAATTTCCTGCAGAAGCTTCACCATTTTTCCTGGCATGTGTTCGCATTCCATCGATTTCCATAAGGCGGGCCAGTGCACGCAATCGAATGCCGACTTGAAGTCTATGAAGGTGATAACGACGCGCTTTCCACAGCGAATCCTTTCCTCCATAACTTGACGAAGCGCGAAAATTTGATCGCTGCAACCTCGACCCGGACGGAAACCTGCTTGTTCTTCGCGACAGGTACTCTCCCGATGGCGTTGAAGTCTGGACTGGATAGTTCTCGTGAAGACTTCACCAACAATCGACAACAGGCTGATTCCGCGATAGTTTTTACAGTCTCTGGCATCGCCCTTCTTATGGATAGGCACGACAACAGCCTTTTTCCAGGTAGATGGCACGCTCTCTGTCCGCCATATGCGCGTGATTAACTGATGCAACTGACGCAGTAGAACATCTCCTCCTGCCTTGATGACCTCAGCAGTGACATTTTCAACACCGGACGCCTTTCCATTCTTTAGCGACTTGATTGCTGCCTTCACTTATTCCGCAGTGGGTTCCGAGTCAAGCGCTGTCTCCTCAGGTACCTCAACTAGTATCGGTTGGGCCAGTGGACCTTGTGGCGCATCGTGAGTATAGAGTTCACTGAAGAACTGCCTCCATCGCAACAGACGCTCATTTGCTGATCGCACAAAAGACCCATCCGTATTCCTGATGGAATCGCTCATGGGTTTGGTCTTCTTTCTGAGACGGTTGAGTGTGCTGTACAATGTGCGATAGTCGTTCCTTCCAACTGCCTCCTCCACTTCGTCTGCTACCTTATTCCAGTACGACTCCCGCTCTTCCTTAAACTTTCGACGAAGCTCCTGACACAATTGCCGATACCGTCCAAAGTCCGTCAGTTTCACTCGCTCCCGTTCGTCCACGAGACGGAGAGAATCGTCCGATATCCAAGGCTGCGTTCGCCGGCGAATAACAGGGCAGAGAGGCTCTGCGCATTCAAGAGCGACTTCAACTGTCTGCTTCTCGTGCTCGTCCACAGACAAGGCGTCTTGCAGAACCGCGAACCTATTCGACAGCGCGAGTTGAAATGTTTCTTTGTTCCTGGCGCCATCAAGTGTGACCAGTCTAGTTTCTTTCTAGGGGGCCCCACACGCCTAGGTCGTCGTAAGCGAAGCTGCATTACTGCACGCAAGAGATAATGGTCGGATCCACAATCAGGCCCTCTCATGGCTCGAACATCTTTCAGTGATGATCTAAAACGTGAGTTAATCAGCACGTAGTCCAAGGTGGCCACATCTCGTCCAGTTGGATTCCTCCATGTTAACTGATGCTTTCTGGGGTGCCGGAATTGACTGTTACCGATGGCAAGCTCGTTGAACGCAGCGAACGAAAGTAGGCGTAGTCCATTATCGTTTATTTCGCCCACGCTGAACCTGCCCAACACTCCTTCCCAGCCTGTTCTGTCACTACCGACTCTTACGTTGAAATCACCAGCTACAATGGTGACATCGGTTTTCGGGATAGTATTCAGCACGTCCTGGAGTTGGGTGTAGAACTCGTCCTTGTCAACGCCAGAACTTGGCTCCGTTGGTGCATAGATGGACACGACATGGGTTTTGATTGTGCCGCTCAAAACAAGAACAGCGATTCTGCCGGAAATCGGCTCGAATGACACAACGCTTCCAGCTGCGCGACCGCCTAGCATAAACCCAACACCATTGCGATGTCCGTCCTCACCGGAATAGTACAGCACCATCTTTTCGCTACTCTCCGGCACCTGAATGGGCACCGTTCCACATCCGCTCATCCTCAGCTCGGAAAGTGCAGCAATCGATATGTTGGACCTTGACACCTCTCTTGCTATTATCTCTTTCTGACCGACGCAGTGTCCCGTTCGCAAATTTCATGCTCCAATCCTTAGCTCCTTCTTAGGTGTCACCAGTCGTCCTCCATTTCGGCCAGTAGTATTTTTCTCACCAACACCCTGGATCCCTAGTGTTGGCGCATCGGCTGCCCCGGATGCGGTAGTTTCTTCGTTGTTTCCTAAGAGACTTTCCATGGTTACCACCTAAGTTTTCCAGCCGGTCGGTAGTACGGAGGGCCAACCCTCCTTCGTTCTCATCTGGGCTTGGGACCGGCAATGGCGGAGTTGAAACACACAAACAGCCATAATAATTCTTCAAGAGATTTCTTTGAGCAGTTTTTCTCCGGAATTCGAGTGTTTTGCGAGGACTTTTCCGAATTAACCTCTACACAGTGGACTTACCTACTAAAAAACATCGAAAATTGTAGTGCGGGTTTTAATCGTGCACACTGCCTTCGAGCACCAGTCACTTCCGAGAACCCCTTATGTGGTCGATTTCTGGAACAGGGATGTGCAAAAAATTTTCGGAATCGAAAAACGAAAAAAAATCTAGAAAAAAAAAAGTTGTAGAATGCTCCGCTAGACTATTTTTGCATTTTCGTTTTTTTATTTTTTGGTTTTTCAAGAAATGGATAATCTCCAGATGGTCTATCTGCACCAAAACGAAGTTGGTCTCGGAACAAGATTATTTATATTTCGATTTCTCGTTTTCAAATTTTTTCCCGGATTTTCGCATTATAATCTGATTTTGGATTCCCTATTTTCAAAAAAAATTATCTTGTTCCGAGAGGCGACAGATGATGTCTGTAATTTTGAATGCTTTTGAAAATCAGTATTTAGGTCTTTCATCAAGTTATGAATCTCATTCCAATCATCGGAATTTCAAAACCTGTTTCAATTTCAAACTCCGGAAATCGGAAACTCATTTCGATTTCGATTTTATTCCGATTTGCGAAAATTTCTGTATTGTTCCCAATTCGGGAATTTTTAATCTTATTCCGACTTCCGGAATTTTCGATCCTTCTCACTTGTTCGGAATTCAAAATCTCATATTAATATTAAGGTCCGAGTGAGAGTTTTAACTCTTGTTCCTAGTCCCGAACTCTAAAAATATAAATTTCTAATACGACATCAGCAATTTTAATAGCGATTATCGATTTTTGATTCCCAGCTTTAGCAATCATCCGAAATTTTGTATTGGGCTCAGTGTTAGAATAATACAGTTATCAATCGAATAAGTCACCCATGCACTAATACGCCGCAAAAGTCCCCTATTTTCAGGCAGGTGGCTGCCGATGTGCTGCGTATCGTGTTGACGAGGGTCGAACAGGAGGCGGACATCGCGATCGTTCAAGGTGAGGTCGCGCACGACGTCAAGGAGCCGCGACGACGACACATCGACCAGTCGCGGAGCACCGCCGTCTGCTCCATTCAATGATCGCGATTTTGAGTATAAACGCTCAGAGGTGTCAGCACGTCGTTCTATGGTTGAGCTATAGGATTTGTTTTCTGTGTGAGGGCGATGCCTTGAACATTCGCTTGGATTATTTGGAACATGTATGTTTTGATCGCGTTTCGGTTTGTTATTTGTGTATAAATGAGCCAAATGCGACCGATAATGAAAAAAAATGTCAAACATCCTTATAATATTAGCACTCCAGCTATTCAATATCTGTTGTACTACATGTAAAGTCTATGTAGTAACGTGCTCGTGATAGTTTGTAGGAAATCCAGCGAGAGCGATGTAGTTGTGGTCGACTTCACTCAGTTTGCATGTTTGTGGAGTGAGACTTCGCATGAGCCAATGTGCCCAGCTGTGCTCGCCGTCGCGCAACTCTATGCGATCATTGAAGTGAGTTTTGGCTTACGTTTTAATTGGGTTCTGGGGGGTGATAGTTTAAATAACCTAAATAGTTCGGTTTAAATTACACTATATGCATAACAAGCATTTTTGTACAACAAAATGGAATATACCCTCTATAAAACGTCGAAATTCACATCGTTCGAGGCGCGAGCGGCGCGCGCGACGCCTGGGCCTCCGTCTGCCCTGCGCTATCTCACTGTCTCTAACCTCCGCTCCGCACCAGCACGCGTAGGAAACATGTGAAGTTCGCTGGTTTGCTGCCTATATGCTCTGTTGCGGAAAAAAATTCACTGTGTTATTTCACGTGGTCGTGCGGAGCGATGGGGACAGCGAGAGGGCGTGGGGGAGAATGATATGCAGCTTACGCGCGTACACGCACGCGATCGACCAGAGCGAATTTCACTCCGTTTTGGGATGTGGGAGGAGTACTCGTAGGGCAATTCAACTCGAACAACAAACAATTGAAGTGTTAATAATCTAATCACACCAACAGAAAATAACCAATATATTATGCAGAACGTTATTCACGGCTAGCTTGTAAAGCAACAACAATTTTGATCTACAGTCATCTACCTTCTGCACAGGAACATTGGCAACATAGACACACTATAAATGTTTTAGCAAGACAGTCGACTACGTAGAATGGTAAGATAGGTCCGCCTCAGGCCTCACAAAGCGGATGAAGCGGCGCAGGCTTTGCATGATGCGCGACTCTTTTCCCGCGACGCCGTGCAGGCTTCGCATGAAGCGGTTCAAACTTTCCACCAGTCGACGCAGGCTTCGCAACTTTCTACGACTTGGCGCAGGCTCCGCATAAAGCGCGACTCATTCTCCACCACGCGGAACACGCTTCTGATGAAGCGCGAATCAGTTTCCACCGCCCGGCGGACGCTTCAGATGACATGTTGCTGTTTTCCAATGACGCGGCCCATTCTTCTCATGAAGCGCTACTCATTTTCCTTGACGCGGCGAAAGCTCCAGATGACACGATATTTGTTTTTCATGGCGCGGCTCATGCTTCTCGTTAAGCGCTACTCGTTCTTCACTACTCGGCGCACGCTTCGCATGAGGCACAACTCATTTTCCATGAGACGGCAAATGCTTCTCATGAAGCGTGACTCAGTTTCCGTAACGGAGAGAACGCTTTAGATGGCACACTACTTCTTTTCCTCCACGCGGCACATGCTCCTCTTTGAGCGCTACTCATTTTTCACTACTCGGCGCAGGCTTCGCATATAGCGACAAGCACGCTCATGCCGATCATTTTTTCCGCAGGGCTACCGTAACCCTCCTTTAAAGGCAGTGTTCACGACAAATCTCGTTCTCGAAGAGTATGTCTCGAGGACGTGTGAAACTTTTACCATGTGAGGCGAGGTGCTGTAGAGGGTAGCAGGTCAGAAAGAAAGCAACCAAAACTGGCCAGAAATAAATACAAAGCGGCTTCTGAAAGCTCTCCTCCGGTGCGCGCTACCTATCCTGTATCCTGGGTCCGCCCCCAAATCAGCGGACGAGCTTGTGGCGCCGCATACGTTTCGATGGCAAACTGCCGCAGCAACTCTGCCGCAAGTTAGCATTATCGATTCTAGCGCAGATTTCGTGATTAGCGCGCTTGCCGAAATCCAAGCAAGAACCTATGAATCCTCCTCCACGCCCTGAACTTCTAGAAACCGTTATTTTGATTCCATTTCTGGACCCATTTTCTTACTAACTAGCTTCTTCACTATTAGTTACCTCACGATCAAACAATCCCATTTTTGGGTCGAACTCGAGTTCGATATTCATCGTGAACGCTGCCTTTAAAAATTTTCCAAGTGTCAGCTTGGATATGAGCAAATCGTATTAGCCAACAATGTGTTTGGCACAATTTCGACTCTCCTCAGCCACTTCCAGCAGCGGCTTCGGCCGAACTTCACGAAAACTGGTGTGTTAATGAATGCATACCGCTCCTTCCTCCTTTTTATACCCCGCATGTTGCATGAGCGTGTGTTATTGTTCAAATTATCATGTTTTGTTCAAGAATGGCTACGGTAGCCCTGCGGAAAAAATGATCGGCACGGGCGTGCTTGTCATATAGCGCAACTCATTTTCCATGACGCGGCGCACGCTTCTCATGATGCGCTACTCATTTTCCATGACGCCGTCCACGCTTTACATAAGGCGCAACTCTTTTTTCATGAAGCGATACACGCTCTACATGCAGCGCTGCTAGTTTTTCTTGACGCGGCGCAAGCCCTTCCTGAAACGTTACTCTTTTCACAATGCTACACGCACCGCTAATCTAGAAACTAGGCTTTGGAGAGCGTAAACAGTCCAGCTACGAGTGTGATTGCATACTAGTCGTGATTGCAGTGCACTAGCAAGTGACTGTCTGGCTAGCCCTGCTCGCACATGTAGCAGTCGCCCGGACTTGGTAACTGAGTGAGAACAGCTGTCGCTATTGCAGCCGAACGGGTTGTAACCTCCATTTCCCCGCTACTGCATGTTTTCTATATCACTATCATAGAAGCGGTGCGGTATCTAGAATGATTTCTTCATTTTATAATTGCATTTTTTTAAACAACCGCTTAACAACTTCGGTTGTGATAATACAACTACGAGTAGCGGGGAAATGAAGGTAATTTCAATCCCCAGCTGCTGCCTGGGAGCTGACGTCATAAATGGGAGCTCCACGCAATGGATTGTGTAAGTTGTTAGACCGGCGGCAGCCGTTTGCCTATGTAGCGAGAGTCGTTTGAAGGTGTACCTCATTTATGAGTCTTACAGCTATCTATGAAACTTCATTGTCACTTTGTCGCATATATCGTCATCACCTACGGATCAAGACTGTTCCTTTCCATCATGTACCCCTCGCTCCGTTATTGTCATCACAGCCGACCTTATGGATTAAATTCTTTTATTCAGTGAGTGTTAAAAATCTTTCTTATTAAACGTTATGAGATACGATATCGAAATGTTTAGAAGTATGGCTGTACAATTATCAACTATCCTTTTAGCTACTTTTTTTCTTGCCATTCCGATCCTCACTTGTGCCTCTAGCTGCTTGATGCTTCTTCTGTATGTCTTTCCAAGCTGTTACCGTTATAACGATTCTGTAATAATTTAAGGTGCCCAAATTAGCACGAAAATCTGCCATTCTTGGATCAGTGATTTTCATGACTCCGTCTAAATATAAAATTTCAGTTTGAACTAACATTCATTATGCGCGCCCATAAAGGGGCGGCGATCATTTGGCAGTCCAGTATTGAAAAATCGCTTCAATTTCTATATTACAACCTCCAAATTCTAGCATGTCTGCAGCCAACTTGAAATACACTTGAATGGGTAATAACCAAGTTGAGAAATTTTGGCAAAAAACGCTTACCTTCCTTTGGAAAACGGTAGAAAAGACATCTACTGGTCGATTACAAGTGACAGACAGATAGAGATGTTTTTGGAGTGTAAGTTATTGTAAAATGGAGAACTGAACGACTTCTGTAACATCGGTCAAACTCATAGTGTGTCAGTTTTGAAGATTTTGGGAGCAAATCAACGACATCTCTGCTAATCATAGCGACTGGGTAAGAATGCTGAAACTACCTCGAAGCACTCTGACCCAGCAGCAAACTCTCAGGCGAAGGTGGTAAACTTACCATAATCTTTGCGCAGTTTGAGCGCTCAGAAGGCTAGAAGTCAAACGTCTCATCGATTGACGACAGGAGACATGGAACGGACGACCACTAGGAGGCGAGTGTTCGCGATTGAATGAGACCGGCGTTGGGAAGAGAGAGGCGGGCTGGAGGAATGCTTCTCCCAGTCGACCAATGGAGACAGCCAAGAGCGCGAAGCGGATTTGAATGGAAATGGCGGCAAACAACAATGTAATTCGGTTGGCTCAAAGAACTGAATAGTAGGAGGACAACATGAAAGGTTAATATGTGAGATAAGGGATCACCCCAGTGACGAACCGCAGGCGCGAAATTTGGTCAGCTATAGACATGTGAATGGAGAGTATGCCTCATCGTAATTACACCTCCGAATGATAGCTGTCTTGAAATTCTCACCTCACAGAACAACTCGAGTAGAATTAGTTGCATGAAGATGAACTGCACGGACGCTTGCACGGCTCCCATACGACAGCGCCGCATCAGGCGTAAAATCGAGATTTGTAGAGGGCTTTCGAAGGAGGATGCGCTCCAGCTTAGCAGTTCTGCTCCCTTGGATAACAGGCGTAAATAGAGATCACTACTTTTGATAGATAGCCTTCTGAGCAAACTAACCAACAAGCGTGCAAGTCCGTCCAATGCCGGCCGAGCAGTGCACGACAATGGGGACGACCAGACGATTCTTCAGCAGCGATACATTGGTGGATAGCTTTAACCATTACACATGCGGCAATTTCTTCGGTGCTTAGGAATGGTCCGGCCAAGAGGAGCAGTGAATATGGCTCACCTTGAAACCGACTCCAGCCTAAACATCTTCTTTTCAATGCACGTTCCTACTGTCAGGCAGAATGATATGTAAAGCGATTAACTAACCTACCCATGCTGGTAGCATCGAAGATGGATTTACAGTATAAGCCTAGTTTGACGGAGATGTACTGTGTAGTTGAAGTGTTTAGTATTGTCTACCAGCCATGGTCATCTTTTCACACTTGACACATGTGCTGGATAGTATGCTGCACATTTGGACTGGTTTGCTAAATGCATACTTATTTGGAAAATAGCGGTTATATGCATGGAGCTCCTTCTTTCCCTAACCAGAGGCACCTTCTATTTCACTGCAGAGCATCACTATGGTTCTACAGCCGTTCCTGAAATTCACCATCCTCCAGAAATCCTCCTTCGTACTCCCTCCAGTGGTGCCTAGCAACAATATAGTCATGGTTCCTCTCATCAAGCCATATCGGCTATGCAACCCTTCGACTTACAACGCACCCTAGTGTACATGAATTTTCTTCCAGTGGAAAGAGGCTATAATATGGTTGGCATTTATGTAATCCGTTGTATGATCTCTTTGAAGCACGACTCAACGGTGTTTTCATCGATGCATCTGAGATGTCGATGTATCTCAAACAATGTGGTGTATTGATGGAAGTTCCACGACGCCATTTATGGCATTGTGGTAGGTTCTACTGCCTGAAGGCCACATTGTTCATACGTAAGTCCATGACTCGGTCAAACTCGTCTATGAGTGTAAGAAGCACAACATAGTTTGCGACAAGAATGTCCGCAAATTTCCTATTGCCAACCGCACATGCGTTCAAGGTTCGTTATCCGTCCCCATGGTCTCACAGGTAGGAAATGCAAGGGTCTTCTCCTGATCGTTCTAGGAGAGCTAGCCCCAACTGCGGTGTCACGCCCGAGTCAAACATCGTATGTTCCGTAGGGACCCACCTCACTATCGATTGCCTGAAGCAGTGACCGGAGCAGAGGTGTTGCGTACGATGGGTTCCTCTACCGTATAGCGCTAGAAAGGGAAAGTCTTACCCAACCCACTCGCGCTACCCATAAGTTTATGAGGGACTGCCTCGATACGGCCCAATGGAAGTGATCAAGAAGATGTTCACGAGACGACAACCTACACAAACAGACATTACTAATGCCTGAGGTAACAACAGGATGAACCAGTATCGAATTTTGCCTCAGACGATGAGTCTGGCGGCACTGTAGTGGAGTTAACTGTCATCGTACCTGTTATCCATCTAAATCGGTTCTAAGGGCGATGAGCCCCACAGTGGGTCTTGGACGGTGGGCGAGGCGGCCGGCCGGGGCCGCGGGTGTTGACGAACACTGACGCCAACGCACAGGCTGACCTGATATCGGCCTCATCGGGGTGATCATTAGATCACTGCCGTAGGCGCGTCGGCGCCTGGGCTAGATCTTATGGAAGAAGCATCGCCTTCGCGACAAGAGGCAAACGAATAATTGTATCGTCAGCTGTATTTTGCACAATTCGTTTCGAGTCAGCTGCATGCTGCAACGAATTCCGACCGGCATGTTCTTATTGGAGGCTTTGAGGTTGTCTAACGTGGATATCAGGACCAAGGTCCTTGATGGTTTCGAAGCTCCATGAGTGATACTCCGCAAAATAGCAGGAGTTTTAGTAAGATTTCGAATTCTGCACATGCATTCGGTCGGCACTGCCTGAACGAGTATGTGACATACCTTAACCTTGCAAAAGGTACTATCATTGATGTTCTTAGGCCACTAGAAACTCTTTTGAAAGATGGGGAAGGAGTTTGGAAGCAGGGGTAGTCATCCCTTCTGCCCGCAGCAAAGGTATCTTTACTAAATTCAGACGTGGCCTAGTCTCTGTCCTTGCTGCAAGTGAATATTGACAGCGACAAGCTCAGCAGCAGACCACCGCAATGGCCCATCATTGCTGCGCAGGGGTGGATCAGGCGATCCAGTAGGCACTTAGTACTGCAGCATGGTCACCGCAGCCTTGTGTGGGGTCACCGAGGCCAACAGAAAGGACAAAGCCATCAACTGGGGCAAGGATTCCGCTTATTGTTAGCGCACGTATCCAAAGGCAGGTCCTTGATGGCCCAGCTTGTTCTCGAGTGAGGATTTGGAACCTAGACACAAATTAACCTTGCAAAAGGTACGGGCATCGTTGATGTCCCTAGGCCAGTAGAAGTTCCTCTAAAAGGGGGGGAAGGAGTCCGAAAGCAAGGGTGATCTTCCCTGCTGCCCGCAGCAAAATTATCTTTACTATAACCAGAAGTGGCTAGTCTATGTCCTTGCTGCAAGTAGTGGCTTGGATGTGCCTAGCAGCAGACCACTGCAAGAATCCATTATTGTAAGGCTGGATCAGGCTATCTAGTAGGCACTTAATACTGCAGCATGGTCACCGCAGCCTATGGTGGGGTCACCGAGGCCAACAGAAAGGACAAAGAAAGTTTATTAACTGGGGCAGGGAATCCATTCAGAGTAGGTGCAGGTATACCTGCCCAGGTTCTTTATGGTCCAGCTTGTTCTCGAGCGAAAACCTGGAACCCCCATATCAAGCAGTCTTCCTTCCTAACCTAGCCCTGCTAGAGTTGTGGCATAAAGGATCACTCATAATCTTCCAGCGTATACCGAAACCGGTCGCCGATCTTCAGAGTGTGATCCTTCCGCATCACACTTCAAAGACAACCCAGAACTGCAGCATCAGATTAGGCTCTCCAGCACCGAGTGATACCTACCTGTTCTTCTCAGGATTTGCATCACAGGCCTCTGTGGTGGCAACAGGTGCCTTGTATCGACGACTGGCTTTGAATTTCCGCACCTGATATGTCAGACCCTATAATGAATCAGTGGCGTATTGGAGTTTCGTTCCTTTAGATCAGTAGTTCTCTACAATTGAAGTGGTGGTACCTCTCATCACTCTCCGTTTGCAGAGCGTGTGATGCTCTCAGCTTCCTGCAATTCACCCCCTAACTCACTTTTCTCAACGTTCGCTCCATCCATGCTAATCGAGGCTCTGGGCATTTCTGCAGGTTCGTTGCGAATGTCCGCGTACTGAGTGTATCGTCATCCGAGTCAGCTGCAATTAAACGCCTCTATGGCGCTGTTCATACTACTCAACGCCTGCCCGGTACGCACGTGCCGCGCTGGCGTGGAGTTTGTGTATAAATGGCTTGACGCCCCGCCCGCGCGGCACGTGCGTGACGCCCGTTCCGTCATGGCGGCGATAACCGTAACGGCTTTTTGACCATTTTCACTACTAATTAATCATCAATTTCATTCGTTTTCTTGATAATTGATTCAATTGAAATCCTCTGCTATCGTGGTGGTGAACGCATTTACAGAATTTGGTTGTTTTGTAAAGTTAGGCCCGCTTTTTTCCGCTCCGCCTAGGCGTCACCGCTGGAGTATTCATAGTCTACGCACGCGCGTCACGCGCTTGGAAAGTACTCATACTCCAACGCCACGCCAGAGCGGCACGCGCGTAGAAAGTATTCATACACAAACGCCACGCCAGCGCGGCACGCGCGTGCCGCGCTGGCGTTGAGTAGTATGAATAGCGCCTTAGAAAGAGCATGGCGGACAGTGAAGACCAATTTACCAGTATCGCAGGCCTTCAGTGGCATCGGTAATAATGGAGCGCTGAGGAGCCCATTGCATTGTTGTCGTTGCCACCTGGAACAGTTCACTGCTGCCTCCACGAAACCTCCTTCATTACACTATGTGCAGAAGGACTTCACCTGTACTTTGGATCAGTGTTTGTCCAGTTTGTCCATTCCTGTGTTTTCCTTTCGGTTTTTAGCTTTACCTTTCGATTTGATCCGTCTACCTTTGATAGGCTCCACTTTAGCCGCTTCAGTTTTTCGAGGAGGGAGCGACTTTGCGCGTTTCAGTTTTCTATAAAAGCCCCATTGGGATTGCATGCTGTTGAGAAGTCGCACTCTTACAGTGACTCACTTCCCTGATTTGCTGGTAACTGCGAGATCCAGAAAATCAAATGCCTGGAATGTATGCATATGAAGTAGGCAGATTATGTAATAGAGAGCCTTGAGATTGCTTGCTCCGCATGTTTCAAAACATCCGCCTGTGGTATGCCCCTCTCGTTCCCTTGGCTTCTCTCGCATCACTTTGCTCAAAAATGGCCGCTTCGCAATGAAATTTTATACTTTCGCAATGATATCGATACGTAACACAGTTTGCATTCCATCTTTAATACTGGGGTGCGTTTCAAGAAGATTTCTACAGGAGGATAAATGAATCTGATAAGAGCCGACCAATGATGGTTTGAGAGATCGCTTGAAATGAGCCAATGTGTGAGACTATCATTCGTTATATCTCCTCAGACATCAGGATTGGCGGACCGCCGGCATTTGCCTGGCGAGCGAAAACCATTCCCGGTGTCGGACAGCGCTGATCAGCCGGCGAAGTCCGCCTTAAAAGCCTGCTAGCGGTCCTGCTAGGACGTTGTGCAACGGTCATTGGGCAGTCTTTCGGCTATTCCCTGGCAGCCCGCTGTTGAACAACCATTTGCCAGCGGTCCGCCAGTCTCTTGACAGACCGATGAATCGAAGTGGGTCCCTCACCACAGATCGTTGCGTAGGAGATCGCCTACGCAACGATCTGAGGTGAGGAACCTACCCCATCTCCTCCCCCCTAGCCGTGGGGGATTTCCCCTCAGCTGCCAAAAATATGCTGGCCTCTGTAAAGTGAGTTCAGGTCACCTTCCAGGGCCGGCATCAAAGTGCCGAGTGGACACTCATTGAACTGAATCGCCCTATATACCGGCTGGGCTTATCAATGAAATCAGAGATCAAATTATAACATGTTAGAACGTGAGTAGTCGTCAACTCTCTCGATTGCCAGCCATGTGACGACCAGGGATGAGCGGAATAAAAATATGAAATTTCGGAAATCGGTTTTCGGGTTTCGAAACAGAAATTTTTTTCGGGTTCCGGAAATCGGGCGCGAAACGCCTAAAAATGCGCGGAAATGCGGTTTTCGGAACGCGAAACGCGAAAAAAATTCAGAAATCATCTAATGTTTTCTTAGGTCCCAGAAGACCCGATATTTCCGCATTCCGCGTCGTTTTCTGCGGTTTTCGGAGCGCGGAATGCCGAAAATGCGCGAAACTGCGGGTTTCGGAGCACTGAACTGGAAACGGCTGGAACTCCGTCTCATCCTGTTGACGACTCAATGCCAAGCTTAGACGCCACTGGCGTGGTTGGGCGCCAGCCGAGTGCCGATTGGTGGATAACTGCGTTTTCATGCGCTCGGTAATTTCGAGGTTTGATTGCCCTTGCCAGCTTGAATGCAGAAGGTTATAACGCAGCGTTCAGGCAGCCGGCAACATTTTCGCCAGCGGCCTGCCGCTAGCTCATAACCGAGATGCCAAGGATGAGGCAGCTGTCGGCCTCGTAATTGCCAATTGCCAGCTAAATGCCCAGTTATCACCAACCTGTTAGGCAACTGGCACGAGTGATTTGCCAGCCGTCTGCCGCTGGCATTAAATGGCGCCAGCCGGTATATGTATCAGGCGCCAACTGTTGGCCTCGTGATTGCCATTGGCTGAAAGCTAAATACCAGCTGTCACCCAACTGTTGAGCAACAGTGGAATTTTCGCCAGCTGTCCGCTGCTCCCTGCAACATCTGAGTTTTCTTCCAGACCCATTTTCCCTCCCAGAAAAATCTGGGACTTGGAATGCACCCTATGTTCGCATTCGCCAACAAAGCTCCGATGGGAGTCTAAGGGAAGCGGAATGGATGATACCGCGTGCGGGAGAGAAACAGAAAAACCCATCTTACACTATGTATAGCCTAGATCCCTTATTTTGAGCCTGTCGAAGAAAGGCTTATCGTTTATCATGGCGAATGAAAATCGTCTTATTACTGTTGTAATTTTTCAACGATAGCAAACTGTGTTATGTATCGATATCAGCCTCTTCTTCTTCTTTATTGACGCGAGATTTAACACCCGCACGTGATAAAAAATAGAAATAATAGCACAAATCAGTAATAATTAAAACCAAGCAGCCAATCAATTGTACGGAACAGCCAACAGTGAAAAAAAAAGAGCAGGAGCTGTAATCAAAGATCCAATCGACTTCGTTAAAAACCTCCGGATTTTAGTAGATGCCGATAGCTAGACATCTGAAACATGGTCAGAGACAAAGTGCATCATATCCTGATCAAAAACCTTATTCAACAAAGGTACTACTCTAACAGAAAAGGAACTTTGCGACCTAATTTGAGAGATTTAGTTGCAGGAAATATTAAATTTCCACTCTGGCGCTAACGTCTGGCGGGGAACGAGATTCTCATGCCTTAAAATTGAGCAGTGTTTTTAGAATTATGTCGATATTATACGTCCAACACACTACTCATTCTACGACATCATGAAAATTTTGGTACCTCAGGGAATCCATTCCTGGACTTCCTTGTTTTATTTCAGAAGAAAACCTAAGTTACGTGATAATGTACGTATGAAGAGATTAAATGACAAAGCATTTCCAATTTAGCCTGAGTTTCGGTGTGTACAGGTAAATTCAAAAGAACATTGTTATAAATTGCTTCCAACATGTCGTAGAATGGGTAGTGTTGCACGCAATCGACACACCAAAACACGCTATTTTACGGCATCAGAATTTCGTTCCCTGTCCGACGTAAGCGTTCGGAGTTAAAATTCCAGGTATGAAACTAGTTAGGGAGGGCCACTCAGCATTCATTAAAAGACTATGAATGATACCGCTTTCAGAAATCAAAAGTATTACCATGAGGAACCTCCACTGAAAACAATGACTGATTACGCTATCACGCATGATATCAAGCACAAATTCCTGTCTACTTCGGGCGGATGAATCATTCCAATTTTTATAAGCTGCCCCTAAATAAGCCTTTCAGGCCTCTGAACACGTTTGATTTGTTCAGGAGCAGGACGGCCATAAGAACGTGAAGGCTTACTGAACCAGGTATTGTTCGACACGACGCGGTAGCGTCACGGCTCTTAATAAACAAAATTGATGGTACCTGATTGATAAATGTAGGAGTATAAAAGAAGCGGAGAGTGGTGTGTCTTCATTCACATAAATGTCGTTCTTGGCAAGGGTCAGCAGCTGAGGATCTGCCTGGACTGGGAAGTAGGAAACAGCACGTCCGCTGGTTGTCCAAAATGCAACAAAATCCGGGTAAAACTCAGAACGTCGGAGGGTGTGGCAAAAATGGGGACCCATCTCGACCAGGGCGAGCGGCGAGGCCAAAGTCGTTTTTGCGAGCGGAGAATCATTCAGCGCGAGGCGAGGCGCCACCAAATTTCGTTAGCTTGGTCCTGCAGGGAAAATTCGAAACTGAGGAAAACATGTTCGCTGGGCAAATCATGATACGTTGAATGCCAGAATCAAAAGCCGTGCCACATACGGATGCTACAGTTAATTTATGGTGAGTTCACTGCAGGCAGCACTAGAGTAAAATTGCACTAGATCATCTAGCGCACTTCGCCGGGGTGGCAGTAAAGGCAAGTTCTCTAGTCTATTGATTCAGACTTGAATGGGACACCATCTCGTGGGGTTTGGGAAAATTCTTGGAGAAGGTTATGGCACCCGCCCAGAATTGTGGGAAAGGTGGTTCCCGGACATCGTTCTCTGGCAAGGAGGTCAATCAAGGTGTAAGTTGACACCTGCGTAGATAGCTCTCAGCTGGGCCCCGCCTCACTCTTCTGCTTCAACCGGATGTCGGGCGGTTGCGCCATTATGAGTCATGGCCAAGCTGGGGCGGGGACTCTGTAGGCGCCAGGCGCGGAGGGGGCCCCACGCCTCGCTGGAGTGGTGGAGTGCGGGGCGCGGCCCTCCGACGTTCTGAGAACCTAGAAAATTATGCTCCAGAGCCGTGACGCGACCGCGTCGTGTGTCTAGCAATGCGTTCGGTTGGCCTTTGCGTTCTTACACTCAGGTACTCAGGACGACGGCCGGCGGGCCTCTATGCCGAAAATGACGAACGGCGCGCCCCTTATTCCGGGAGGTTGCCGGCCACGGCGACCCATGCTGCATGCCACGCACACGCAGCGCGGATATTGGCTCGCCCGCGAACCACGCAAAACCCGCCACGCCATCTTCCAAGTGGGCCGGTTGGAAAGACAATTTATAATGATCACGACTGGATCACGTGTGCGTAACGTGCTTATCATGTACAGCCGGTATAAAAGCGGCGTCTCATCTCTACTAAGTCCTCCAGTCGGCATTCTACTGCCGGCCCTGGAAGGGTGACTGAGTCGCTCTCCGAGAAGCCCAGTATATTTTTGACCTCGCTTGAGGGATGAGTGTAAAATCTCCACGGCTGGGGGATGAAATATTGCCGTGATCCGCGGGGAGGGTGGTTCTCACCGCCAGATTGCGCCGGACCGAAGTGGCAGGGCGTTTCCTCCGCCGTGGGGTCGGGGTGATATGACTTGCCAGGTAAACAATGATGATGATGCAAATAATGATAGCGGGCCGTCTGGTAAAGGTCGGCGGGCCGTCGATATACGGTGGCTGGCCGGCGAGGCTCAAAAGCGAGGCGCAGGCCGGAGGATTTGAGACCATGGGCCCAGCTGCTGGGAAGATTCTGCTACCGTCGTCGTGAGTACCTGAGCACCTTCGCCATCACTTTTGCGATAGCAGGGCAAATGCCGCGCGTTATCAGTAGGAAAATAAGAAAGTAAGATGCAGATGTGTGATACCGTTCTTAAATGAGAATGATTTGATGTCTGGTAACAGGTATGGGCCACTAATTCTCGTGCTTCTGCTGATAATCCGCGGCATTCGCCGCCATCGCAAAAATATGAATAGGGCTCTAAGCCCTATTCATACTTTTGCGATCGCGGCGAATGCCGCGGATTATCAGCAGAAGAATGAGAAATTGAATGTCTGATGACCGTTATCAGACATCCGTTTCAGACTACCGTTATCGAACGTTATCAGACGTGCGGCTTCCTGATTGAATCCACACGGACAATATTGCTTCATTTTTATGCGGAGCTGAATCTTGTGACCCAACCCCTTGTGGAACAGAACAAAGCGTCGTCAATTGGGTGTGTTCAAGACGAAATGGAGACAGTAGGTGTGTATTTTATTTTTTCATAATTTGCTGGAAGATCGATGCGTTAAATGCTGAGCTGAGGCTGCGGGAAGCAGTCAAAGACTGAAAACGCGAAATGCCGGACGGCACCGATTGCCAACACAGGCGTCAAATGCAGTGTTTGGTGCTGTGACTGCACAACGCACTGCAGATGTTACGCCTAAAATTTCTGCTATTTCGGGGAATCCATTCCTGGACTTCCTTGTTTTATTTCAGAAGGAAACCCAAGTTACGTGATAACGTACTTATAAGGAGATTAAAGTGACAAAAGCGTTTCCAATAATTTAGCCTGAGTTTCGGTGTGTACTGGTAAATTAAAGAACATTGTTGTAAATTGTTTCCATCATGTCGTAGAATGGGTAGTGTTGCACAATCGACACACCAAACACGCTATTTTACGGCATCAGAATTTCGTTCCCGTCCGGCGTAAGCGTTCGTAGTTAAAATTCCAGGTATGAAACTAGTTAGGGAGGGGCCACTCGGCATTCATTGTAAGACTGAATGATACCGCTTTCAGAAATCAAAGTATTCCCATGGGGTCTCCACGAAACAATGACTGATTACGCTATCACGCACATGATATCAGCACAAATTTTCACTTTCATGGATGAATCATTCCAATTTTTCAAGTGCACCCCAAATAGTTTCAAGCCCCCTGAACACGTTTGATTTGTTCAGGAGCAGGACGGGCCATAAGAACGTGAAGGCTTACCGAACATTGCTCGACACTACGCAGCGTCATCGGCTCTTTGTAAACAAAATTGATGGTACCTGATTGATAATAGGGTATAAAAGAAGTGGAGAGTGGTGTGTCTTCATTCACATACCGTCGTTCTGCAAGGGTCAGCAGCTGAGGATCTGCCTGGACTGGGAAGTAGGAAAACAGCACCGCTGGTTGTCCAAATGTAACAAAATCGGGGTAAACTCAGAACGTCGGAGGGCCGTGTGCCCGGAAATCATTCCGACCAAGGCGAGCGGCGGGGGCCATGTTTTGCGAGCGGAGAATCATTCGGCGCGAGGCGGGGCGCCACTAAATTTCTAGCTTGGTCCTGCAGGGAAAATTCGAAACTGAGGAAAACATGTTCGCTAGGCAAATCGCATGATACGTTGAATGCCAGAATCAAAGCCGTGCCACATACGGAGCACAATTTTATGGTGAGTTCACTGCAGGCAGCACTGAGTAAGTACTTAGATCATCGCGCACTTCGCGTGGTGGCAGTAAGTAGAAGTTCTCCAGTCTATTGATTAGACCTTGAATGGGACAATCCCATCGTAGAATGGTTTGGAAAATTTTGGAAGGTTATAGCACCCGCCCAGGTGTGGAGAAAGGTGGTTCCCGGACATCGTTCCCAAGGAGTCAATCATGTAAGCGATGACAACGGGGAGATGTTCTGCCCGGGCCCCGCTCCCTTTTGCTTGGATGTCCTGGCGTGGCGCCCATTATGAGTAATGGGGCTGGGGCGGGGACCTGTAGGGCGCCAGGCGCGGAGGGGGGCCCCGCCTAGCTGACTGGTGGGTACAGGGGCGCGGCCCTCCGACGTTCTGAGAACCTAGAAAATTATAGAGCCGTGACGCGACCGCGTCGTGTCTAGCAATGTTCGGTTGGCCGTTGCGTTCTTACACTCAGGTACTCAGGACGACGGCCGGCGCCTCTTATTCTGAGGTTGCCGGCCAGCGGCGACCCATGCTGCATGCCACGCACACGCAGCGCGGATATTGGCTCGCCCGCGAACCACAAAACCCGCCACGCCATCTTCAGCGATTGGGCCGGTTGGAAAGACAATTTATAATGACCACGACTGATCACGTCGTATCGTGCTTATCATGTGCACAGCCGGTATAAAAGGCGTCTCATCTCACTAGAGTCCTCAATCGGCATTCTACTGCCGGCCCTGGAGGGTGACTTCGAGTCGCTCTCCGGAGGCCAGTATATTTTTGACCGCTGAGGGATAGGGAGTATCTCCACGGCTGGGGTGGCTCTGCCGTGATCCGCGGGGAGTGTGGTTCCTCACCGCAGATTGCGCCGGACCGAGGCGGGGCGTTTCTCCGCCGTGGGGTCGTGGTGACATGCCCTTGGTGGTAAACAATGATACAAATAATGATAGCGGGCCGTCTGGTAAAGGTCGGCGGGCCGTCGACATACGGCTGGCCGGCGAGCCAAAAGCGAGCGGCCGGAGGACGGAGACCGCCCGGGTCAGCTGGGAAGGTTCGCCGGCCGTCGTCGTGAGTACCTGAGCACCTTCATCATACTTTGCGATAGCGGCAAAATGCCGCGATTATCAGTAGGAAAATAAGAAATCAGTTATCAGACATCCGTTTCAGATACCGTTATCAGACGTTATCAGACGCGGCTTCTGGTTGAATCACACGGACAATATTTCTTCATTTTGCGAATGAATCTTGTGACCCAACCCCTTGTGGAACAGAACAAAGCGTCGTCAATTGGTGTGTGTTCCAAGACGAAATGGAGACAGGTGTGTATTTATTTTTCATAATTTGCTGGAAGATCGATGCGTTAAATGTTGAGCTGAGGCTGCGGGAAGCAGTCAAAGACTTCACACTCAGAAGCTGTGACAGCTCAGAACTAAGAGCACCCACCTTGGCGCTCACTTCCTCCAGTGGTATAGCCTCTTGTAGCGCTAGTTCTGGAGGTAGTTTTTGATCTGCCTCTTCGTCAGGCGGAGTGATCAATAGCTCTTTGCTAAATCATAGAGCACCATCAAATGCGAAGTGGTAAGTTTTGACACAAATCACATGCGCGTATTTCACTCACAATTGATGCCCAAGAGAGTCCTCGGAATCGCAGGTGGACTCCACTTCCTAAGAGAATGATTATGTGAATTGTGGAAATTGCAGTTCTCGCTGGAAACCCAACAAACAAGATCGCTCACAACTTCTGGATGAGCATAAGCATATTTACAAATCAGTCCGTCGCGGTTGTATTTCGCCGGCGTGTCCCACTTGACAACGGTCTCTTTTGTCGTACGTTTCTCTTCAGAAGACTTCTTTGATATAGTGTTCTTTGACTTGGACTCACTTAAACTTTGCACATCGGTCACATTAGCCTTTCTATGTGGTCTAGGTCGATTCTCTCACCTCGAAGCTTGTACAGTGTATACATTCTTGCGCTTCTTCGAGTTGGACTTCGAGTTCATACCGGAGCAGGAGGGGAGCTAGAAGCAGAACGTGGTTCATTGCTTGTGCAGAAAAAACTGCTTGAGTTTCACCTTGAATTAGTCGCCTCGTGGCGAGCCAGCCTGTCCGCGATGATGTAATGGGCTAAATGAACTTCCCCCACCCCTCGTATGCGTTGTTTTCTTGGTTCTATGCGTGCCTATCGCAGGCTTATCACAGCTGTATTCAGCTGGCTGTAGACTACATACACTCCGCACGAAAAGGACAATTTCCCGCTTATCTAGCCCTGGACTTGAAAGGAGCACAAGGGCTTTCATCTCGACGGAAAAAGCTGAAAAATCACTCGGTGTATCCCCCCGCGTTGCTCCGCACCTGTTGTGCCCATACACCACCCCGCATACGTATGTTTAACTGCTTATCTGTGCTAGAAAATCACTCAATGTACATCCGGCAAGCTGCGGTCGATATCCATGCAATACGTAGCGATCTAGAAAATCGCGTCCGGGTCAGCAAGATTTCAGTCCTGTGTTAGAATACACTGCTACAAATTAGAATAGAGAAGTGCTACCTGTGCGTTTCCATACTCGCCTTCACTATTTCTCTGCAGGTGCAATCCTGTTGGCCACGTAATCATCGTCATATCTGGTTGGACTCTGCTTCGTCTTCAAACCTCCACGCACACCATCAACATCTTAATGGCAGTGTCCTCGATACAAACTATGTCTGATTTTTGGTGAGATGCGGCAGCTGCGGGGCTCAGCGCAACCCTAACGTTGAAAAAACTCCGCGATGATGTAAAAATGAGCTTGAACGTTGTTCCCCTTGGTTTATGCGTGCCCCAAATTTGGACGACCGTCAGCTCGTCACACTCCCAGATGCACTTTCCACGCCCACCGACTTGAACAAATGAATGCTCGAGATTGTGAGATGAGCGAAGGTTTCCGATCAATAGCCCCGTTCTTCCCTTTATTCCCAACTTTTCTCTTTACTAAGGTCAGCTCGCATACATCGGCTGCAAAAGATGGAAGTTACGAGCCTCGGACAACTCGTCCACCATGCTTCCCTAGCTCAATTTTTGAGGGACCATAACTCCGTTCCTAGAAGGTCTTGTACAATTCCGAAAACATCATTGGATTCAGCATGGGACCTTCTTCAAGATAGGCGGAAAAGCGGAAAAACGATTGCTATTGTGAACACTGCCTTTAAGCCAAACCTCACAGAGATCAGGCAGAGGGTTCATGAACTTTACCTCTGAATCTTCCGGAAGTAACGTGGCGGCGTCCTTCACGGCGTGAAAACTACGCAGAACTGGATTTGGACTGCTCAATCGCGACGGCTTGATCGATGGAGTCATATGTGAAGTCGACGGAGCAGGCTTCTCACCGTAATGCACCAACGCAAGTCCAGGAAAAGGAACGAATTGGGACTGCGCAGTATGGGCGTAGTTGAATGACTAAGGGCGCCTCGCGTATGACCTTCTTAAGCGTTACTCTGAAAGAAATTGCCGCTGCTGCTCCGCGATAGTGCCGCTTCGGAGCCAACAGGCACCGAAGCGGTATCACGGAGCCGTGCCGAAACTACTGCGGAGCCGCGGCTGAACTATCGCGGAGCCGTAGCGGCGATGTGACAGTGCCGCTCCGGCTCCGCGATAGTGCAGCAGCGGTTCCGGGAGAGTATATGATATAGATTTATTTAAGAATGATAATACAAATAGGGCGTAAGAACGAAATTGATGCTTCTGCGGTCGTTACGTCCTCTGTCTAATAGGGACAGAGGTTACCGCCTCTTTGCGCGCAAGGGGATATGGAATGTACCTCAAACTTGGGTAATTGAACCGGCGACATTTTTTGTTTCACCACTCAGGATAGTACATCGTACTCCACGCGGGTTCAGGGCTGCATCCACGCGGAGCCGGCGCGGTTCTATCGCGAAGCCGCTGCGGTACTATCGCGGCGATGTCGAGGCTCAAGACGCGGCAACAAAATCATCTGATCACGCAGCCGCTGCGTTACTGTCGCGGAACTATCGCGGCACAGTCGAGGGTCGCGGTGCTTTACCGGCACTGACGCGGCAAATTTTCACAGAGTACGCACAGTAGCTGCGCGGTGAGAACCAGCTATAGAGCACCTTCCGGATTCTTTCCGATTACGAACCTTTCGACAGCTGAAATGTGACGTATTACATACCACGCCATGTTTTGGTATGTCAATAAGCAACCTTATGCGATGCTCTGTTATGCTATGTTAGGTTATGCCTCCTGTTCCGCCAGGCTGTGTTTCAACAGGACAACGCTTCGATTCACGCCTCACGATCAACTTCTGAGGGGCTAGAGGCCCTTAAAGGCAGTGTTCACGATAGAAATCGTTTTTTTCTGTTTTCCCGTCTATCTTGAAAACGGCCCCATGCTGATTTCAATGATGTCCCTGAAATCGTACAAGACCCCCTGGAAACGGAGTTATGGCCCCTCTAAGTTCAGCTAGGGAAGCATTTTGGACGAGTTGTCCGAGGCTTGTAGCTCCTGTTTTCTGCAGCCGAAGTGTGGGAGCTGACCTGAGTAAAGAGAGATCTTGAGAATGAAGGGAAGAACGGAGCATTTGATCGGAAACCATCGCTCATCTAACCACGAATTCAGGGTAACTGTTATAGGGCGTGGGCGGAGTGGCCCAATGGGTTGGCTGGCTCACGAGATTTTCACCCACTTACCGGCCGTTTTTCGTCGCACTTCTGTTCTTAATCTTCTTAGAGCGACCCAAAGCTTACTTTTCAGCCGAAAAAAAACGAGCAACTTTTTCTTCGTGGACCCCGCCTCTAAGAGGCAACATCCCTTTGCGTCGCTTGCCAAAACTTTTTTTTTCGCATGAGAGATTTTTACAACTATGAGAACATTTAAAACGGGTTTTAACGTTTATTGCTGCGTGTTAATGAAAGTTTATCACAGTTTGAATAAGTAATTGATGAAAAATCGTTATGAGATTGGTTATGATCACTGACATACAACCACTATATAGTTATGGATCCACTATAAATTTTCACTTTGCATCTCACTCAAAACGTCATCCTTGACGAAGCGTTTCTCGGTTAGTTTCCTGACCAGTTTCACGTACTTGGACCGGTACGTGCACCACTTCGGGTCATCCGGATCCATCACACCATCCTTAACCGTTTTTTCGCTAGTTCATGGACTTGGCAGTAGATCATTTAAGGGGGGCATGGATCCTGAAGAGAGTTGGCGTTCACTGTTGAAGGTTGGCGCAAACTCGGTGTCATATGCTATAACATGGGTGCACCGAGTTTGCCTCTAATCCACCTCTAATGGGAACGCAAAGTCTCTTCCGGATTCATGCCGATGTTATGTGGCACTGGTTCAGAAGGTTCACCGTGATTCCGCAAGCAGTCACATCGCAGTGAGTTCTTTAAACCAGTGGCAGGTAACTCTCTGGGTATGCAGCCTTCCTCTTACCTTGCACAGTATATCCATAACTAGGAACTGCATGAAAAAGAACTGCGTTCCTTTCCGTACAGCGCTATATCGGTATTGACGCATTTCCTTAACCACTGCCATCGGTGATGGATTGTCACGATCCTGAATGCGTTCCATGAGCAGCATGCTACCTGAAATCCTTGACCATGTTGTATCTGATGATGGTAAGTGATAGGTGTCTATGATTCTCATACAATTACCAACGAATGTACAGGTCCGCCCAACACCTGCTGAACAGTGAACAAGAACATGAGCTTTATGGTCCTCCTTTTGATCTTCTTTCTGAATTTCTCGAAAAATCGCGACCTCCCTCAGTCTCCTCGGGAATGGAATGATCGGGCCATATTGTATAGTGGTAGTGTTTCACGAAGAACGATCCGGAGCTGTAATCAAAACATTTCATACATGGTTTTTCTAGGTATACCGACAAGAGCCTTGTACCACAGAAGGATAACAGAGGCGAAATCACGCTTGCTAACCTCCTACTCTGAGAGTTTTGGCCGAGAAATAGCCGCGAAATGCCTGCTTGCCGCGAAATAGCCGCCAAATGATTCTCGCCGCAAAATAGCAGCG